>PYHW01010281.1:450701-502416 GCA_013186435.1 Turdus rufiventris
ATCCCTGAGCCCCATATGGATCCCTGAGCCCTGCATGGATCCCTGAGCCCTGCATGGATCCCTGAGCCCTGCATGGATCCCTGAGCCCCTCATGGATCCCTGAGCCCCTCATGGATCCCTGAGCCCTGCATGGATCCCTGAGCCCCATATGGATCCCTGAGCCCCTCATGGATCCCTGAGCCCTGCATGGATCCCTGAGCCCCATATGGATCCCTGAGCCCTGCATGGATCCCTGAGCCCTGCATGGATCCCTGAGCCCTGCATGGATCACTGAACCCCTCATGGATCCCTGAGCCCTGCACATATCCCTGAGCCCCTCTTGGGTTAATTATCTTGGATTGTTACTTCACATTATTTCAAATATATGTTCTTTTCCGCCCACATTTATTAAGGCTGTCAGTACCTTTACACTGGAATAGTGAAACTTGAAATGAGACCACTTCTCAAGTCCGGACCTAATGTTTAAAACAATTGCAGTGTTTTTGCGCTGCTGCGGGTGCTCCAAGCTACCCTGCGTGTCTTTCCGCCGCCGTCCCAGCCCGATCCCCGGCCCGCCCCTCGCCGCTCGGCGCTCGATTGCGGCGGCTGCTCCCGGCGCGGCGCGGCTCGGCGCTGGATTGGCAGGGGCTGCGCGGCGGGCGCAAGATGGCGGCGGCGCTGGGCCGGGGGCTGGACATCAGCCTGGCGGCGCTGCGGCAGCACGACCCCTACATCAGCGGCATCGTGGACGTGGCCAGCCAGGTGGCGCTCTACACCTTCGGCCACCGCGCCAGCCAGTGGGTACGTACGCGCGCGCGCCCGCCCCGCCCCGGGCACGCCCCCCCGTGTGGGCACGCCCCCCCTGTGGGGACACGCCCCCGTGAGGGCACGCCCCCCGTGTGGGCACGCCCCGCCGTGTGGGCACGCCCCCCGTGAGAGCACGCCCCCCCATGGGGGCACGCCCCTCGTGAGGGCACGCCCCCCGTGAGAGCACGCCCCCATGAGGGCACGCCCCCCCTGTGTGGGCACGCCCCCCGTGAGGGCACGCCCCCCGTGAGAGCACGCCCCCCATGGGGGCACGCCCCTCGTGAGGGCACGCCTCCGCCTGAGGGCACGCCCCCATGAGGGCACGCCTCCGGAAGTTCCTGACCCCGGAAGTCCCCGCCCCCGGAAGGGCGGAGGTGTGAGGGTGGGGAGGGGCCTGGCGCTTATAACCCTCATAGGCCGGAGGAGGGGTCCTTATTGCCGCCTTGGGCATGTTGTTGTGGTCTTGGGGCTCGCGAATAGAGCTTCGGTAGGCTGCAGGATAGAGGCGTTCTACCCCGTGCAGTGGAGGCCGGGGTTTATCCTAAGGCCGTGGAAAACTAGCGTTTAATCCAGGGCTGGTTTTTTATCCCAAGGCCATGGAAGACTGGGGTTTAACCCAGGCCTGGTTTTTTTTCTCGAGGCCATGGAAGACTGGAGTTTTACCCAGGGCTCTGGGCCTCAGGTACTCTTCTGCCCTTCTGACACCTGTGACAGAACCCAAACGTGTGCAAAAGAGTGGTGGAATTACTAGTGCTAAAAGCATTGTTGTACGAGGTGCAAATGTGCCTTGAGAGAACTTTAGGTAATAAAACATTCAGGCTTCTAGCACGTGGTTCTTGGTTTGCTTTAACAAGACTCAGAACCTGTGTTTTAAGAACTTGCCTAGTCTGCCCTTTGTGTTGTTTTCCCCCATATCTCTCAGCTGAGGGCAGGTGCCTTTTGAAAACTCCTCTCGCTGCCTCTTGCTCATGTATTGTTATCAGGTGCAGCCTGATTAACCCAGTGCTATGTTTAATGTAATGGTGGTGTGCCTGCAATGTTTTCATGTCCTTCTTCAAACCCTGGCTCAGCTTTGTGGTGACCTGTGCTAGCTCCAGCCTCTCACCACAAGCAGGTGAAATTTATTTTAATTATTTTCTCCTGGCTTGGGTGAGAGAAGTGTAACTGATGGTGCTAGTAAAATAGAGAAAAAGGAGCTCACTAACTTTCTAAATGTTCCTTTTCTTCAGGAGAAGACAGATGTGGAGGGAACGCTGTTTGTTTACACAAGGTGAGGATGCTACATTTTGACATGTGCAGGTGAAATTGGTGGACATGGAAAACCTGGCTGGGATGAAGCATGGCTGAGTAAAATAAAATGCTCCCTTTAGTTCAAGGTCGAAAACAAACTGAAACTGCCAGAAGCAAATGTGGGAAAGAAAACACCCTGAAGGAGACATGACCTTGTTGTATTTTGATAAGACTTTCAGATGTGGTTTGAAAGTCAGTATGGGTAAACTGCAGCAATCTTTTGTGTTGGTTGAAATAGGATTTGTAGTTTAAAAGTGTCTGAACAAAAGAGTGAAATAAATAATGATATTGCTTAAAGGAAGGGCATGGCAGAGCTGTTGAAATACTGTGTCTCCTGCATAGGTGACTTTCATACTACTTATGTATGTTCATTTTTCTTGCATATTTCATCCAGCATTTTGGATGGTGTTCATACTTTGTTTTAGCAGCAAGTCTGGTTGTGGCTATCAGAGTATCATTTTTTGTACCTTTTGCTCTAGCACATGTTTTAGTTCTGTTGTGACGCCTGCCCTGTGCTGGGGTTTCCATGTTGGTACCCCAGCATTTCTCTGTGACTGCTGTTAAAATCCAAGTTACACAGTCAGCAGGTGTTGCAGTAGCTGCTGAGGTGTAACACCAAAACAGAAAGTTGCTTTTTCAGCTTTGGTATCAAAGAAGATCTGGAAGGAGAGCTGAGAAAGCAAGAGATGGCTTAGAGAAGTGGATGAGGTGACAGAGAGGCCTCAGAGCCTGTGAGCTTTTTGGGATCTGAGAATGCTGGTTTCAGTCTTTGCAGTTCTCTTGTGCTAGCAGTGCTAAGAGTCAGCAGTAATTTTTCTCAGCTGCTCTCAGGTAAGTGGAGATCAGGTGCTGCCAACTTGCCACCACGAGAGGAAAGCAGCAGCCCTTTGGTGTGCTGGCACTAGGTGGTTGTGGTGACTTTTGTGGTGCAAAACAGAAGCAGTATTTCCTGCTGTGTTGGTCTCAAAGCTCAAGAGCTGACAATGTGAAACCTGGTCCTTCTGGTATCTGTTATCTTTCACTGTTGTTTTTGTTGCCTGAGGGAGTTGCCATTTAGGGTTGCTGTCAGGCTGCACTTGAGGCAGCAGTTTGGAACAGGTTCTAAGCTGTGTGTAACATTATGCATTGCCCTTATCAGTTTTAACTTGAATTTTCTGTGACTTCTAGGTAATTTATGAAGTGCTATGGAATAGACATTGCCAACAGACAGTTTGGAGACCACTGGTGGTGCCTCTGTTTTCATTACAGTGTACAATGATGTTACTGTTTTACTTGGACTGACTTATTCACTGCTCAGCTCATCTTTGTGGATTGGAGCAAGAGACAAGAAATCAAACTTCCAACTGAGTGAACACTGGTGGAAGTGGAGTGCTTGTTTAAGTGGAATATTGACCCTTGCAAACAAGGATTCCTGTCAAGGATTTCCTTTTTTTATTTTTTTTACTCCAATCCTGTAGTAAATCCTGTGTTTTGGTTTCATAAAGAAATCCATACACCAGCATTTAAGCAGAGGTGGCACTTTTCCCAAACGTTTAGCCATCATCTTTTCCTTTATTGCCAAACCTGGATAGAAAGGAGTGCCTCCTGTCAGGATCATGACAGGCTTACAAGTTTTATCTGAGTGACTTGAAGTGTAATCTCCATGAATGAGCATAATGATTTAGAGTTACAGCATGGTTTAGGTTTATCATTTATCAGGGATCATTCAGGGATGGGGGAGGATTCACAGCTGCTCTGGGACAAGCTTTCGGTTTCTCACATGGTGGCTTTTATCCTTGCATTTTAGGAAACTCTCTTTGACTTAGTATCTGCAGTTGTTAACCTGAGTGCTGAGAACTTGACTTGCTCTGTCTTGTTTTAATTGCTGCTTTTTAGTCCAGTGAGGAGCTGTAGGGTGGTTGGTGGCATTGGATCACATGGTGCTCATGGTATGTTTATTTCCCCTACAAAACATAAGGCTTTGCCATAATTTAAAGGATTACTGAAACTGCAAGGGTCCAGTGTTATTTCCATGGCAACCAAATCAGATTTTTGTAGCGTCTCTTAGAAATAAGTAAATAATTAATTTGGAGCACTAGACAACAAAGAAATTGTTGTGATTTCGTTTTTCCTTGTCTTGTTCCTTCTTAGATCGGCTTCTCCAAGGCATGGTTTCACAATCATGAACAGACTGAGCATGGAAAATAGAACAGAACCTATTACTAAAGACCTTGATTTCCAGCTCCAGGACCCTTTCCTGCTCTACAGAAATGCCAGATGTAAGTATGTGACATGCTGGGTTAATTACTGGCATCAGGTTTTCTTCCTTTTGTTTTTGGTAAAGGTAATCCAAGTATTCAATGGGTAAAGCATTCAAGGGGTAAAATGGAAGGAATGCATTTTGCTGTTTTAATGCGCTGAAAGAGAAGCGTTGCTCAGTGTTCCCTAAAATGCCACTCTACTAAAGAAAGTATGAGGATGTGTTTAGGAGTAATCTCCTCATTTAACTGACAAATTGTGGATATTTGTGGTTGCCTGTGTGTGTTCTGGATACACCCCAGTCACTGCTGGGAAGTCTCAGTGTATTATGTGTAGTCTTGATGCAAATGCAGCCAATTCAAACCCTGTGTTGTGCTCCAGCATACTGTTCTTAGAGCATGTTGGAAGGCAGCTTGCTTCTCAACTATTAGGCATAACTCTTGACAACATCATGCTGAGTCTAATCTAAACCCCACTGAAAGAGAAAGTTATAACTTTGGGCTTTCTGGTGATATTGCCTGATTATCTTTGCACAAGAATTAGCAAATGTCAGGCAAGCTCAGAAGTGAGTGGTGGACATGAGGAAGCTTATTTGTGCCTGTAGACCTGCACACAGACTGTTACAATGTGCAGGGAGCAGTTGTAAGTCCGGTTTGTAGCTGTGCTTGGAATCAGAGCTGTAGTACCTGATCTGGGCTTTGTCCTTTATGCATAAAAGCAGATTGCAGGAATGGTTTATGTCAACTGTGGTGCTCAAGTGTTCCCTCTGGATGAAGAAAAGGCAAAAGCACTTGCAAAGCAGCCTGATTTGCTAATCTGCTAGACCTTCTTATTTCATAAACTAATTTGGAGCTGAGAAATATATCTAGAGGGAATCTTGTTGTTCACACGCACTATGTGGTAGAAGTGTTCTAGAGAACATTGTAAATAGCCTAAATCCAACTGCTGGTTTTGGGACTATTTGCTAGGTTGACTAAGAATTGGATTTCTGAAGGAGACTGGAAAGAGTTCCAGACATCTCCAGGCTAACCTGGACTGGGCCAAACATGAGGATTTTAAGTACTATGACACTTTTTGTTGCATCTGATTTTGAAGGCTTTTCCATGTGTAGCTGTCATCTTGTTTAATCTGTTTTTTAGAAGTTTACATAGGTATATACAAATATATACTTTTTGAAACCTGATCTATTAGTTTTTTGTTGACACAAGTAGTATAATGAGTAATTAAAGTTGTCCTAATTCTGTGTGTGACAGAAAATAAGATGGCAGTCGGATTACTGCACATAAATTGTGATTTGTTTTTTTACTAAGAGAAAACTCAAGGGTTGGGTGCTGTAAGCTCTTTTTTCACTAAGATGTGGAAATTTTAGGTTTGCAGGGTCTTAAATATAAGTAGCAACCTGTGGTTCTGAGCAGGATGCCTGGTCTGTGGATCTGATGTGTACCAGGGTTAGCTGTTGGGTCTCACCATGGGTAAATCTATGTCTCCTCGTTGAATTATGAGTTTGGTTGTGTTAGAGCAGATTGGTGTTTGTTTTACTTAAAAAACCCTATACATTCTGCCAGCATCTCACCAGATGAGTTCTGCTATAAGTTACCTAGCTGTTTATCTTCCTAAAATATTCTTCCAAAGACTTAATTATAATTTTTCAAGAGAATTGAAGGTTTTGATACTTCAGAGAAAAAGCTGGGTTTTTTGTGTATTTATGAAGACATCTGTTTCCAGAGCAAATTGGAAGAAAATTTTACCGACTTAGTTGACTTTTCCAGGTTATATTTAGATCCCCACAAATAGTTCATGTGGTGATTTCTTCACTGAGTTGCAGATACCTCTTGCCCTTTTTTCCTTATTTTGTATTTCAAAGCCTTTGCAATGTGAAGTCAAGGGAACTCCTCAATAATAAGTATCAGTTTTCACGAGGGCCTCATCCAAACACAGTTTGGAATATCCTGTTGAATTTTCTATATGATTATTTTCTTGCTCTTGTGCTTAATTGTACAACTTGCCTTTGCAGTTTTTTGCAAAACTAAGGCTTGAGCCTTAGTCCTTGTTAAATGAAGTTTTCTTTCAAAACTGGGGTGTTTAGGCCCGTATGTTGTAGCATTATTTTTATCTCCCACTTTCACATTCTCACAAGGAGTACTCAGTAATAGCTGTTTACTTGGCAGAACAGTGGACAGTTTGGCAGCAATACTTGACAGTAGCTGGGAATTATCTTTTTCTAAAATGTTGTTTGACTTGTTAGGCTGTTTTTCATATGTGTTAGATCGTATTAGATCTAAGAAAACTAACAATTCCCTCTGTGCTTCTTATTGCTGGCACTGCTCATTGTTTTATTTCTTCCAATATGCAAAATCTATTTTGTACAGCTGAGTATCTGACTGGTTGTATCACACAGTCTAAAATAAGGTTTTTTTGGCACAAAAAATGGTGCGTGTTTCCTGGACAAGCCCAACATTTTGTCCTTTAAGAGCTAACCTTTTGGAAAGTGTGCTTTGTGTCCAATATATGATCAGAATAGAAAAAAGTTTTCCAGACTGATACACAATAAATGCAAAATTTCAAAATACTTAAAATAAAAAGGTGTACTTTATCTTTTTACTGCTTTTTTTCATATTTTTATTTGTTTCATATGATCCTGGTCATCTTAAATTGAAATATTGTCTAAACACCATGTTAGTAGAGACTTGGTCTAATCCCAGGACTTTTCAGGCTGGATTTGGGATCCATGCCAGTTGATGTTTGCACTGGTCCACTATTCCACAGCAAGGTTTTGTTTGGGAAATCTGTTAGGGTAGAGCTGGGGTTACTCTTTTCAAAGCAAAGAGGGAAGCTCAAATCAGTTTTTAATGCCAGCAGAAATCTTTTTCCACCAAGGACAGAAGGTTTATGGCTCAAACAGGCAATTTTCAATGTGACCTTTCAACTTCTATAGTTAACTGCAATTTTAGGTGCTTGCTATCTGAGAGCAAGACAGTAGTTCTGGTTTTGTTTAGATGACCTAACAGCTTTAAAGATCTTTAAAAATTTCATAAGTTAGCTATTTGTTATCATAATTACAGCTGTTCCCCACTCTCTACTGTACCAGGTGTTTACCTCTGTCTACTGGGTCAGGGAGTTATTTCTTGATTTCACACATTTACCTTTTCATCACTAAATACTGCTTTTGATTCTTATAGCAAATAGGGAATTTGGAGAATATTAAATTACTTTATCTCAGAGCTGGCTTCACCTTGAGCATTTCAGCTGCCAAGAACACAAGTTCCTACCTTAAAATAGTATGCTAATTGTGACAGTGATCTGATACAGGTTAATTGGGTGCTTTTCTGCTATATTGAGCAGGGAAAGAAATTGTGTGACACATCAACCAGTATTTTCTGACAGTTTCTGTACCTATTTGGATAGAAAAGTTACTTTGCACTTCTGTGCCATGCTGTAGCAAGGGCTTTGCTTGTGTCATCTCCTGAGCCTGAAATGGAATAAAGACTTCCCAGTGTCAAGTGTCTGCTGAATTTGGGCTTTGGCAGGGGGTTCAGCAAGTGGTACAGAAGCAGAGCAGACATGCCTGGTTTTGGCCAAGCTGTGCAGACACATGTGGTGTGTACATAACCTCACACTTGTTTCAGTGTTTCGCTTTAACCTGCCAGCATGTGTCTCTCGGAACTCTGAACGTTTTGTATTGTTTTCCCAGATTCCTACACTGTGGAGACTTCTGGTCAATGGGATAGCAGGGAGAGGCTAATTTGCCAGCTTTCTAAAGCAATTTTATGGGTTTTATCTATGGTTTGTGGGTTTGGTTTTTTTTCTTTTTTCTTCCCCCGTAGTTCATAATTATGTAAGAAAATTTTTCCAAATACATGCTTTGGAGCAAGTTACCTTAAAATGTTTAGGAAAAGGTAACAGTGGATACTTTCTTCAGGCTGTTTTGCATTCTTAGATTGTGTTATAGCATCCATGAGCCCTCTCAAATAGATCTACTCATCTTC
This sequence comes from Turdus rufiventris, assembly GCA_013186435.1. NCBI lineage: Eukaryota > Metazoa > Chordata > Aves > Passeriformes > Turdidae > Turdus > Turdus rufiventris. The sequence continues at coordinate 459,002 of PYHW01010281.1, forward strand.
TTTTGAGACTCATTGTGGCTCACTTTAGTTCACCCTTCTAAGGAAATGTGTCCTGTTAAAGACAAATGGGTTATAAGTGTCCCGCTCTGCAGTGATCCTGCAAGTAGCATTTCCTTGTAAAAAACACCTGAGCTTGAAGATTTAAAAAGCTTAGTTCTAAAGGAAAAGATAGGAGGCAACAAGAAGAGAATCAGAGTGATATGTAGAAAACAATACATGATGGAAAACAATCTTTTTTTTGGTGACCATAGTGTCTTTTTCCCATTGAAATGCGTTCATAGTCTACTCTACATTATTGTGCAATACAGGACTGTAAAAGTCTTCTTTCTTCTGATTTTTTAGATTTGAAAATGAAACCAGTGTTAAGTGATTGAATTTCCTTGTGTATGTATTTAGACTTGGCCTTGTGCATATTGACCAATACACTGCTACTTGCTCAATTGAGACAGGAAAAATAGATACTCCAGCCTTTTTTTTTTTTTTGTCATATCAGAGTTTCTGTTCGATCTTTTTGGTTTGAGTAAAAATAGCAGTTTAGAAAGGAGAACCCTATTTATAAGCTTTCTTTCTGCTCACATACAGTATCAGGTCCAAGATCAAAACCCCAAGAGGATGAATGCAGGAAATTGAAATGTGTATTCAATTGATTATTCCCCAAATGCTCATTCATCTTTGAGAATTTTGAAAGAAATGCCTGTAAATGTGTTTAACTTGGTCCAGTTGTTATTATTTTCTCCTCTTAGGTGGATTTCTGTTGCTGCATCATTAGACAAAATGCAGTGTTTTTGTCACAAATGAATAACTAAAAACCAAGTTTTTTTTTGAGCTGAAGTTTGTTTGCAGAGCTATTATTCTGGCCTGCTACAGCCTGCCTGTTTTGTTTAGGAAAGTATTTCTGTAGTTGAAAACACTTTGAAAAGTGTTTGTCTATTTGAAACACAAGTGCAAACTCAAACTGTAGAAATGCGAGGAAATTTTGGCAGAAGGGCCATGCCCTTTTTAGGGATGTAGTCCTCTCAGCCTGGTTTTCTGCTAAACAGTTGTGGGTAAAGCTGTTTTTAATAAGTCCCAGGACTGACTCGTGCCATTTGTTCAGAATGCAATTGATTGTGGTTTACCTGAGGTTCTGTCTTTGGAGACTTTTTTGTCTCAGATACAGACAAATCTCTTCCGTTCCTGTTTCTCTCCTTTCATCAGCGTTTTAAAAATTCATTGTGTGTCCAGCGAGACAGAGCAACAGCAGAGGTCATGATTATCTTCCCTGGATGTTCCTGATCTTCAAGTGAAACCTAAGTTTTGCTCAGAGTATTGGGATGCTATCACTCTTGAGCATAGGCATTATTTTCCTTTTTAAATTGAAAAGGCAACATAGATGCTGAAAATAATTGTTTTCTTAAGAGTTAATTCTAAATGCAGAAAATGAAGGATGCAGCACAAGCTGTTTCATGTTACATGCATTTTTTTGAGATGTGTTTTAGTTTCTGTTCAACTTAACTGTTTTATAGTTGATCTGCAATTTTTTTTTTGAGAGAAGCTAGCAAGTTTGTTACTGGGTCTTATTTTTTGGGTTCATAGTGATGCTATTTTTTTTTCATGCGACGTGGCCTCTAGCACTCTTGTCTTCCTTGTACCTACACTCAGAAATTAACTGTTGATAAACCAGTGTATAAAAGCATAGATAAAGGCATTACTAGTTCTCTACTCCTTTTCCCCTGTAGTTTCTGCCTTTTTGGTCTGTACTTGAACTAACGAATGATTTTAATGTCCTTAGAAAATGGCAAAAATTACTTCAGAATGTCAAGGAAAATAATAAACTGCCCCTTAGAAATAGTATAGATACCAATTTACATTTTCATCACTAAAACCATAAAATATGTGCATTTATCTATTGCATTTTCATGTTTTCTATCTCATTTTGATTTTCGAGGCTATCTCTGAAAATCTTTAATGCCCATCTGCTGAGATGTCAAAATATTGCTATAACTTGATGGCATAAGTTAACACAGTCAGGGATAGGTGGACATGAAGCATTGCTGGCACAGGGCAAGTGGGTTTTAACACCAGGAGTTATGGTTTTGCACAAACTACAGGGTTTTTAACCTGGAACTAAACTCTGCTTAAGCAATCTATGGAAGGAGGAGTGGATTTTTAACCTAGGGAAGGGAACAGGAAAGTTACTTTAAAAGAAATTAACTGAAAACGTGCCCTAGAATGTGGTTTTTTTTAATATAATTTTGGAGTTGATCATGATTTCCTCTTGCTGCAAGTGTCTCTCAGACAGAAGTTGCCACTATTATTGAGCAGAAGGCTGGACTAAATGAGCTGCAGAGCCCCTAACCAAGCTAAATTATTACTGTGACTCTAGGAGCTTTAGGGTGTTTGGGAGTTTTTTTCTGTGTATTGTGAAGAGTAAATGTTCTACATTGTATGTTTTTTATGGCTCATATAAAAAAAAAAGGAGGAGCTGCAGAATTCTTTTTTGTTTATTGATTTTAAAGCAAAATTGTTTGTACTAAGTATTTCTAATTTTTGTTTTACCATGGCTACCTTATTATTCATATTTTCCTTTAAGCTAAATATAATTTATGTTTTTGAGCAGAATTTATAGACACCGCTTCTGAAGGCCTTAAATTTTGATTTTTCATGTGTAACACCACATCCCTTGTCACGCTGCCCAACTCAGCACAAGTATTTCTATTCAGACTTCTTAAAAGGACAATTTTAGTTTGTTCCTTCCCCTTCCTCCCCTGAGGATTAGGGGCCAAGTGTGGAAGCCTTTGACCAAGCAAAGCAGACAGTTCAGAATGGTTTTTGTCAAATGGCTTTTTCAGCTGTAACTGTGATGACTGCAGCCATCTTCCTGCTCTAATGATGTTTTTCTGTTGTGTGTTGAAGATGCTTAAAAAAAAAAAAAGTAAGGGCAAGGAGTCCAGTAATCCCAATGTAGGTTTTCAGTTTTAGCCCAATCTGGAAGTCTGAGTATGCCATGTGAGAAGGAACAGGCTAAGAAGCTAAGACAAAAAAGCTCTGTACTTTTTGGATGGCTGGTAATTATTTTGTGTGTGGTGCAGTTGTATCTCAGCTTAAGCAAATAAATCAGTAGGAAAAGGGTATGGAATAGAGTTAGAATCATGTATGAAACATGCCACCTCTGGGGCTGAGTTTCTGCATGGGATGGCAGGAGAGTAATGCTGCATATATCTGCTAGACACAGTCTTTGTTTCCCATTTATGGATGTCAGCATATAAGCAACAAATCAGCTTGTCTGCAGGTTTACTGTGGGGAGTGTAGTGCCAGTGCAGGGCATTCCTGACGTCCCTTCAAGATAAGATAGGCACATGATGCAGTAATGCTCAAGAGCTGGGCTTGCAGCAGATAATAAAGTTTTTTCAGAGGGGTTATTTTCACATGACTGCCTGTATATCCTCTGCTTCACACCTCCCTCCTTGTACAGCATAAAATGGTAGGTGTTTCAGGAGCAGAGGCAGTAGGTACATGAGTGCCTGCATGTTCCTGCTGCAAACAAGGATATATCCAGAGCTGGCTGCTTTTCACAAATCCCTTCTGTGACCGCCGTTGCAGCTTAATCCCTTCACATACGCATACACGTATTTAGTATTTTCAGCTTTCGTGTATTTTAAAAGTCTTAGCCTCTTTGTCTCTGATAAAACCTGTTTCCTGTTTTTTCCTTATACTTGCATTCATTTTTTTTAATGATGCCACAGTAGAAGCAGGAAAGCAGTGTTCATTAGCTGCTCAAAATACAATATATAACCAAGAGAAGCCATCTACTTAACTCCCCAGATTTGAGAATTACCAGAATTTTCTAAATCGAGTGGTGGAGTCATCCCACATCCAGGGCTTCCCAGTACATTATCACCAAATACTGCTGTGAGCTATTAGGATAGTCTCCTACATTACAGATTTCTCTATTTAAAGAGGAAGGCAACACTCACGGCAGCTCCCAGTACGGTTCCTGTGCACACGAGTGGGTGATGCTGTCTTACCTCCAGGCTTGATGTAGAAGCAGTTCAGCTGAGTTTCATGCACCAGCTTCCCCTTATACTTGGCATCAGGTTCCCCTGGCTGGTGGCTAGGCAGGGGGTGATAAGCTTGCCGAACCAAGGCTTGAAACATTTTAGAATTCCAAGGAGTGTTGAAGCAGCTGAAACTAAATGTATTTTCTATAGATAGTTAAGGCACATTCCTTTTCGTTAATTTCCTTGCTTCAGGGTTATGTAATAGCCTTGTACAGGAGTTAAAACCTGAATATTGTTTTTAATTGCTGACAACTGGATCTTCTGATCTAGAAACTATTTTCTAGCTGATTGATAACTTTTCAACATCTTTTGCCTTCTTCCTTTTCTTGTTGTTCACTCCTAATCCTTTGCTTGTCCTCTGTGCCTTATGCTCAGTTGGAGCCTTCTCCTCCCCCTGTCCGTTTTTCAGGAAAACTTGGATTGAGGAGTGGAGATAATGGGCGCCATCCAGCCGTCAGCTCATCACCTCAGCGAGCCATGGTGCTCTCTGCTTTCTGTATAGTGACACAGGCTCCTCTGATAATATCCTCTTGTCATTGGAACAAATAGGTTTGCTTAGCAGAGGGTGGACTGCACTCCTGACATAGCCAGAAAACTTCTTTTGGAATGTGAGCTTGCTTACTCACGCTCTTATATATGTGTGTGTGTGTATATAAAAATATTTGTAACCTTCTCTGAAAACATGGAAGATAAATATGTGAGCAAGTGTATCCCACGGTACATATACAAGCTGCTCACTTCTGTCTAACTTTGATTTAATACAAGCTCTTGAGTGCCTCATCAGTGCTCTCTTTGTCAAAACAAGCCTTAAATCGGCAGTAAGGAATACTTTTCAATTACAGGAGGGAAGAGGAAAGAAAGCCTTCCCAAGTGTAAGATAGCATACCCTTTAAAGGACAAGGAATGTGTTATAAACAGAAACACGGTGCAAGTGCTCCAGTGGAATTCCACTCAGGCTGCAAAGGCAGTGTTGCTTTTTTGTCTTAACTGGCATCCAAACCAGTAACAGCACTGAGCTTAATGCCTGCTGCCTGCTCTGCTTTAATGGTTGTGGCTGCAGCCCAGTTGTGGGGTTTGCAACAGAGCCTCCTGACAAAATGTCAAGTCTTCCTATCACAATGCATTGCTTAAAATCAAACTCAGAAAGACCCTGGTGGGTTTTTCCTGCTGGCTTCATTATTTTGGACATACATATGCTTAGGACTTTGGGAGCCTGTTTTAATAATGCCCTTGCATAACAGATGTATTTTTTACATGCATAAAACCAACCGGAGAGGTTGTGTAGCCAGTGGAGGGGAAAAAAGTATGTAAGTAATGTAAGACACAAGTTGCAGGTCAGAAGTCAGTAATAAAGGGACTAAGAAGTTTCTTTCTGTGAATCATCTGCTGCTGGCTGCTGTCTTAGACAGGATACTAACTTTGTTTGAGCTGTACCATTTCTTTTGTCTCTGTCAAAGTGCGTTTCTGTAAAGTTCAGTATCTTTTCCTAAGTGACATACTGTGTTATATCCTCTATACAGGCATATGTTGCATCTTTCAATTAACAAGTTGAAGTTTCATAATAATTAGAGAAAGGAGAGAAATAACATTGGAAAATTTTTTGTGAGTGTGGTATGTCTTTTTGCAGGGCTTTGTTGCCTTCTGTTTATTGTTACCTGTTTTTATTCTGGTTTTTCTCATGTGACAATTTCTGTAAATCTCTTGAACAGAAAGCAAAGTGTATGTTCAAATTTGAACTGCGAGTTAAAAGCTGATGGAGGGGAGAGACTGAGAAAGCAGAGGATGATGACTTAAGTTTTATTCCTGAAGGATTATGCATAAGCTAGTAAAACTCTGCTGACTTCTGAAGCGAAATGAAATACGCAATTTTACTTAGTATGGAAACAATTCAGTTGCCACAGTGAAAATTGTCCAATGCAAAAATCCCAGATTTGAATTTAAATAGGACTTTATCTCTAGTCTATAATCAGGGATTGAAAGTTGCAAGGTAGTTCCTAGTGCTGCTATTGTGAAATATCTAGCTGCTAATATAGAATGAATTTGATGAATGTGAGGGTTTTTTCTTCTGTTGAATTACAGGTTGAATAAGAAACTGCTTACTACTTAAATTACATTTTCTTGGTGACCAACTTGATCTCAGGGGTGCCTTGTTTGTCTTTTTATACGTATACACAGAATATTCTGTGGTTTTGCATACAGAATGTCTTGTGTGCAAGACTACAGCCAAGTCAGTAAACTTCTGAATAATCTGAGCACCAACTTGAGTTTTTATTTTAAAGTTTTAAAATGTATACAAGTAAAATAGAATTGCTGTAATCAAAAGAGAAAAGTGACAAGGTACTTCAAAGTGGTGTTATTTGTGTAGTCATGAAAGAAATTACTCAATTGCGATTTCGCAATGAAAATGAAGGTAAAACACTTTAATACTGTAATGATACTTCAGCTTTCAAGCATGTAAAAATTCAGTGACCGTATGTGAATGATAAAGGGTTCAGGGTGAAATTTAGCTTGTGAACACAGTGTGAACCTACCCACAACTGGACTAAAGTTATTACAGTTTGTCTGTCATTCTGTGAGAACAGTGCAAGTCCTTTCTGTGCCTGTGAAATAGTATTATATTGCTAAAAATTGTTCTGCAAACTTTGCAGCTCGACAGACAAGCAGATGTTACTGAAGGCAGTGTAGCAGCTGAGTGCTAGAGAAGGAATGGCTACAGAGGAGAACTCTTTAATGTATGGAGTATAACCTGTTAAAAGGCTGTGGCAAAGCAATAGAAGGGCACGCGTAAGAATTGCTGTAAATATCAGGTGGAGCAGTTGACTTTTGCCTATTTCTATGTGGATTTCTAAAATTCATTTTCAATCCATTATAGAATTAGAGGTAGTTGAGGAAAAATGAAATGATTGCCTATCCAAAATGGTCTTGTATATTGAGTGTACAAATGGAAAAATACTGAAATGGGGGGTTTTAATTTCTCTTGATCTTAGGTTATTTCTTACATGTTTCTTGTTACAAGAACAAAGATAAACAAGTAACTCAGAATTGTATTGTTGCAGGCTAAGAACTTAGTCCAGATCTGCAAATGTATTTCCATTACTTGGGATCTGAAGGTATGCAGTGGAGATATGAGATGAGATCACAAGAGTCAGAGTTGGAAATATCATCTATAGTTAAGGTTGCTTATTTTCCTCATGGAGCCCTTTCTGAAGCTGTTCATTGTGTTGTGGGAGTTAAACCATTTGGAGTGACAGCTCATCATACTGATTATAGTAAAAATTCAGGTTTCAGGAAAAAATTACTTGCTATTGAACACCTATTTAAGGTTAAAATAGTCTTCTCTTCCCCCCCCCCCCGCAACATACAGGAGAAGGGCATTGTCAGAGTTTGGAAAACAATTTGACCTTGAACTTAACTATAGCTGTGGAATTACAGGTGAACCTTTGGCAGGTACCTCAGAGATGCACTTTAAAAGTAATTGGGAGCATATTCTTAGATTGGACTAAATTCTAAATGAAAAGCTGGATGCGAGCACCCCAGTGAGTCCTCTAGCAGCTCTGTGTGTCACAGACAGCAGAGCAGCTTTTCCCTGTGGGACTGGAAACCCAGATACTCCACAAGAAAAACATGCAAGCTGCTGCTTTTGTTAACCTAGTGAGAAGAAAAAGGCTGGAAATTGAGGCACTAAAGGTAGCTCTCCTTTCTATTCTTTCCAATAGAAGTGATTTTTTTTTTTGTTGTTGTCTCCAGGTTAGAAAAGCTGTGTTGTCCCCTTCTTGATGGAGCTGAGTTCTCATTTTTTGTTACTAGGTAGGAGTGAAGTGCACAGAATCAAGAAGGTCCTAGTTTAATCTCTTCCACTTGTGGCAGTCTTCTGTTAGTGTAAGCCTTTCTGCTGATGGGAGGTATGGATTTATGCTTAGCTTACATTTGTGTAAGGCATTGTTGTGTTTTGCTCAGGTGATTTCTGTAGATCAGGTCCTGGCTCATTTCAACATGTTTTATTGTTTGCCTTAGAAAGTTAGCAGACAACATAGAGCACGGGTAAGCTTAAAAAGAAATAATTTCAGGTGTTAAGGAGTTGCATTTGTTTTCCAGTAAGCATTTGTGTGATGGATTTTTATTTCACAGAAATCCTGCTTGATTGACTGAGGATATTTGGATGTAGATTTTAGCTTGTGGAGCTCTTGTCTGACAGGGATGTTTTGGAAGTCTTTTGTGAAATAGTAATGGAAACTATTTGTTATTTATGAGCCTATTTATAAGAAAAAAATATTCATTAAGAACTTCTTGTTAATGAAGAAATTGATAGTCTGGCATCTACAGCCTTCCTGCCTTAATTTCAGTGCCATGCACCATCATAATTCAAAAAATTTTTGGAACTGATGATGCAATGGCAGGAGGTGTGACTGGAAAACCAGTGGTGTGGGGGGAAAAAAATAAATCCTCTAAACCAGATGGATCATAACATAGATGCTATTCCTGTGTCATGACTAAAAATTTCTTGTACCATCAACAGAAGGCATATTTAAGTGAAATCTTGCAAATACAGTTTGCATTTGGGCTCTTTTCCAAAGAAAGTAAAGAACTTGCTGATGGACTCTTAGGACTGCTGAGCTTTATGGAAGTAAGTGGATCAAGGGACTTTAGCTTTTCCTGCAGTACTAACGGAACTTTATCTTTGAGGCTGCTGAGGGGCCCTTCCTGTCACCTTATTTTGTTGGACTGCTCCACAGTCATAGAAATTTCTGATAAATTTGGTTTAAAAATCTGCCTGAAGTCAGTCTCTCAGGAGAGTCACAGACATGATTTATTAAACCATCCACCATGTCTGTGCTGTCCCTTTTTTTGCCCCATGAAACCAGAAATATTTGCTGGCTCTATCTAGAAGTCTGAAAATGGATCCCCCAACTTTCATGACTGATAGATGATGGTAGGAATATTTCAGGGTCCATTCTATTAACAACTTCGTCTTGATTTTTAAGGCGTAGTTCCAAGCATAACAAACAGATGGTGGTGAGGAACTTATTCTTGACTTCAGTAATGTTGCCAGTCATTGCCCACTCTCAAACCCTTTGCTTTTGGGGGAAGGGGTAATGAAGGGGCTTATTAATTTGTTAGGTGTTTTGTAATTGCGTAATTTGTGGAGGTTTTTTGAAATAAAATTGGTTAAACAATTCCCTCCTCAGGTGGGCAAAAAAATGGTCACGTGTAATCATTGCTTTACATGACATGTCTCTGAGTAGGTTTGTTTTCCTTTAACAACTAGTTTGGTTGGTGTTTGGGTTTTGGTTTTTTTTTGTAGCCTGCTTAAGACATAATATTTTAAACATTTGAGGTAATGGAAATACCAAGTCTTGCTTTTCCCTGTCCTTGTTAAGAGTTTTCCAAATAAGCAGATCAGGAGCTTTATTAACCTTTAAATGAAAGAAAAGGTGTCTGATAATCTAACAGATAGGGTCTTTTCAGAGCTTTTTAGAATTTAGGTTAAGCTCATAATAAAAATGCACATTTTGTTGGAAAAACTCTTACCTTGCTTCAGTTTATTGACATTTTTATGCCTGAGAAATCATAAGAATTTTGACTTCTTTAAAAATTTCCAGAAATACCAGAATATAGCCAGAGAGCAATTTCCATTATTTAGAAACAGATACTTTTACCTAACACATTTTGCACAATTTTGTATTGTGCAGCTTTGCCCAGTGCTGAGAAGCAAGAGGCCTAAGAATTCCTGTCCTGTTGATAAGCCACATTTCTATCAATATGGTATAATAAGACAATTGAAATGGTTTGCTAGTGTTTTGGATTTAAGTATCTAAAGAGCAAAATTTTGTATTTGAAACAATGGAAAACCTGTTCAGAGCTAAAAGGACTTTACTCCTAAACTAGGAAATATCGAAGTTAAGGCTGGTTGTGCAATGTCTCTGTTTATGGAACTGTATATTGTGTGCTCGTGTTCTTTTGCAATGTGGACTTTGTTTTGGTTATCAAACAGTTGGGGTTGTGCTCACATGGAGAGGCTACTCAGTATTCTGGTTTTTCCTCATTATTCATGCCTGGGTCACTTGCTTTGTTATATGCTGCTGTAGCTCTGCACTGGAGTCAGAATTACTGGGTTTTCTTGTTGTTTTCTCCAGTAATCATCACTCTAATAGCTGATAACTCATGAACAAAGGGAACTGCTTTACTTTGCTCAGATGGGAAATATTCTTCCCATTTCCCAAATTGGGATCCTAGGGCAGAGTAGTTAAAATTAGAGACCAATTAAATATGGAGTGTCTGCCTTGAATTACTCAAGCCACGTTTTTGCAGTGTGTTTATTATTGATAAGTTCAAAAACACTTCTTACAGACTCGGATTGGGATGATTGGTGTTTTTGCAGGCCACGCACTCAAATCTTGCACTGAGGTCTAGGCTCTCATCTCAGCCACTGAGAAATGAAGCCCACACAGCCAGTGCAGCCTCTTCAGATGATATTTCACAGCTTGTGTGTCGTTGCATAACATCTCTGGGATGGAATTCAGCTTTCCTGGATAGTGTGCAGCTGTCTGTGCTGCAGGTTTTTTTTTTCTCTTGTTGCAGTCCTAAACATAAGGACATAAAGGTGTCTGCCTGCCTCGCAAGACAAAGATACAGAAACTTCTTTTAAAATAGCCAAGTGTGGATTTACATATTCAGGAGCAAGAGTCTAGACTATAAATAGAACAAAATACCTTAAGAAGGATAAAATCAAGAATAAAACACAGTAATTTAAGATTTTAATACCAGCAAGTATAAAGCAGTTCCTAGGTACGGGGGAATCTCTAGTCCGTTGTTATTTCTGTACCCATTTTTATCAAGCTTAAAGGCTGTTTATGGAGGAATACTTGAAAAATACCATGTTACAGGTACACTGAAAAATAAGCTTTGATAATGGAAATGTCTGTTCAGAAGGCAAAAATCCAATTGCTTGGAATAATTGGGGGGGGGGGGAAAACCCTAGAAAATGCCTTTGTTTGTAATGGATTACTTAACAAAAATGATTGAAGCTGATAAGGAATTCTGTGTTATCATAATAACTAAATTAATGCTTCAAATATTGAGAGGGTTGAAATTGTTATCTAGAGTTCTGGGAGATGGCAGCTGTCAGCTTCTGCTTATAAATAGTATCAAGTGTTCTAGTGTTTGTGAGGACAGGAGAAATCTGTAGCCAAAAAAAAAAAAAATGAAAATTGTAAGGCGGAAGCTTTCAAGTTGGCTCTAAAGTCGTGATTTAAAACTTAAATAGTGTCCTTCCTGAAATTCAATCACTGGGCTATTAAAGGAGCTTCACAGATTTTTGGTAAAACTTTGCAGTTTTGATTTATGACTAGCCTGTCTTTTAGAAACTCTAATTCTGGAGACTGATACCCTTAATAATTGATAATTTCAGTCAGTTTAAGTCATTTGTTTAGCTTCCCATTTAATATTAATTGGGTCTTCTTGGTTTCATAGCTGAATTATGTCATAGTTCTGTGTAATCTTGTTAACAACATGGCAATTTTGGCACTTTTTTCTTTTAATGTTGTCAGTTTATTACTTTATTTTGATTTTATTTTTTCTGTTTTTTACAATAATGTCTTCTAACATAACTTTATGGTTGAAGCCAGGCCTAAAAATGCCTTGATATTTCCTCTTCTGTGTGGCAGTAGAAAAGCTTGCTTTGTGTCTGTGATGGCTCATGATTCATTTTTAACATGAACATGAAATTACCACTCTACAAATGATACTTATAGCTGGAATTCTGTTTTGTCAAACAGTCTGACAGAGTGGGAAGGCAGATAAAAGTAATCTGTTTGTTTAATCCTATTGAAATAGGCAGTGTTTTCATGCTGGTAGAAAGCTTGCAGTGAAATGGTATTGTCTGAGAGTGTGCCAGGTTTCCTGACAGTTAGAGGTTATCAGTTTAGGTTCTGTTTCTGGTTGTGGGTTTTTGTGTTGACTCACACATAAGAATTTTTAAAAATTTTTTTCTTTATTGTTATTCAAGATGGAGGCCATCAACACTCATACTAATGTTTACACTCTTCTAAATACAGATTATAGCAGAATATGGTACTGTAGTGGGAATTTATGCCATGGTTACTCCACCGAACTCAGATTTCCACAAGTTGCTGTGTTCTCACTGGTCCCTCATTCTCACATGCAAGGAAGAGCAGGGCCACAGGCTCAGGGATGGCTTCTCAATGTATTGCAGGTGTTCATCTGTTCTGGACAGATGAGAGCAGGGAAGAACAGTGGCGCTGTCCACTTCTGAAAGATGTCACTGCTGACTGGGTGAGCGCTAAGCTCAGAGGATGTTGGGCTTTGGTCTTGATTTCAGCTGTTTCCTAATCTGGGTTGCAGGTACCATTTAACCAAGGCACAAAAGTAAATGTGGGTCAGTTTGAAGTTCAGCTGAGCTCTAGGTTACAGGTCTCTGGATCTGCATTATCCTGACTTAAAACTGGAATTAAGATGGGATATGTTGTGGGGTGGTGGTTTGGTTTGGTGGCCTAGACCCAGTGTCCTTGTTCTGTGACCCCAAATAGGTTTGTATTTGTTGCAGTTGTATTTCATAATATTGGTTGTAGTTCTGTAAAATCTGAGATGGTCGCTTATTCTGGTTATCACTTGTGTTTGTCACTGAGTTGAGGTAAATAAACAGCAGAAGCAAGCCAGTTTGAGTCTTTGAGCTTCTAATGGTCAGAAGCAGTTTGGCATTTCCAAGGGACTGTCAGCTTTCAGATTTATTAGATACTCATAAATAGTGACATGTCTGTTCAACTGGCCAAAGATCAAGCTGTCCAACCTGTGTCGCATAATTGATGGTGCCACCAGCTGTGGTAGACATTAAAAAAAATTGAGAAGATGGAGCAGATGGCCAGAAGTTCATCAATACTCTTCTCCATGGGTCATTGTTTTATTAAAAAATAAGAATCTTGATTAAAACAAATTTGGTTTGTCTGGGATTCTCAGTGTGCTTGCTGTGCTGTTGCGTTGAAGAATATGGAGTTACTTGTGGTTTGGACAAGTTTTCAAATGTGTTTCATCAGGCAGATGTGGAATTTTGCCTCACAGGTTGGTGTTCTGGAACTTTGAGTTGTTCACACACTTTTCTACAGGTCCACAATTTATTATTGAAAACCCGTTGGAATGTGCTAGAATATTAATGTGTGTCTTAAATGCCTATTTTAATATTTAGTTTGAAAAACTGAGATTACTTGTGCAGTTCAGCTATTACGTTGCACATTTGTAGAAACACTGGTGTTTATTATGTTGCTTTCCTTTTTTAGGTGGATAGTAGAAAGCATGGCACTTCTTGATGATCATAACGGACAGTACATATGTTAAAAGCTAATTTTTCATGTTTACAGGATGTCCAGTTTGTGATATATTTTAGGCTTTTAGCCAATATGCTGTGTATTAAACAGTTGGGATAATTTTTAGGTCTATAGAAAACAGCACACAGCTTTAAATTTGGGGGGTGGAATGGAGGAATTGTTGTGTCATGCAAGCAGTTGTGCATTCTTTTTCTTTCCAAACATTAACAAGCCAAGGTACACTTCGTGTGCCATGGGTTTGGCTCTGTGGAGTTGAAGGACTTAGTGCTTTTGGACTCTGCTAATTTTAGGAAATAATACATCATCTGGGTCAGTGTTGGAATTGTTGTTGAACAAGTGCTCAACCCATTTCAAATGAAATCCCTTTTCAAATGAAATGTAGCCACCACTGTTTGAAGACATGGTAGGAATTGCCAATTTTTGGTAAGGTTGAGAGACAACTGTAGGAAGGCAAGGAGAAGGAAACCCAACATCTCCTGTTGAAAACAATGGGCAGAATTATAGCAAATCTACAGGGAGGCAGAGCTATGTTCATCCTACTCCACCAACTTTGATGCTCTATAAAATAGACCTGAACCTTGTTTGAAAACAGAACAGTTTTTACTACTTCTATCTGTGTGCAGTGCTCCCTGCAATATGCTGGCAGTGGAGTCAAATGGATATGACAACTGGAATAAAGGACAGAGAAAAAGCTTTTAAAGAAAAAAACCTACTGGTTTAGTGTTTTAAAGAAAAGGATCAAATACCTTTGCCTTAATTGAGTATTTAAAAGCTTGGAATTTATGTGCTTAGGGATGTGCCTTTGATTGCTTTTTATTTTCTAGGATCTGAGGTGTCATTTTGTGTTTCTAGATGGGGAAAACATAAAACGGGAGTCCTGAAATTTGTTTAGGGGTCATATTTAAATATCTATCAGGTAGTTGCTGTTTGAGTTGGTGCTCATAGTTTGTGTTTGTGCATTTTCAGTGTCCATATATGGGATTTGGTTTTATGATAAGGAAGAATGCCAAAGAATTGCGGAGCTCATGAAAAAGTAAGTGATGGGTAAACAAGACTTCTGTGGTTTTTTGTCTGTCTTTCTGTACATACAATGCACATTTTATATTTTGAGGATTCATACCTTTTTAGTTAAAACTTAGTCTTTGTTTCAAGTGTCAAGCCTGCATTTCCTAAATAAGTCACTGTATTGCAGTAATTTTTCCTCATTTGTGGTGCAGCTCTCCAGCCCCATCAGAACGTACCAGTTGATAAGATTTATTCCCAACGTCTCAGATCTATTTTGAAGAATTGTCTTCTTTGGGGGTGTCTTGAGCTGACTTTGATGCCTACATCCCCAAATGGTCTGTTGGTGTTGAATGTTGAATTCTGCAGCTTTAAAACTGCTTCCAGGTGTGAAGGGGGAGAGAAGAGGTGCAGAGTTGATTATCAGGGCCTGCCCTTGCTCCCCTTGGTACTGTTCAGTTTTGTGCTGGGAACTGCTTGCTCAGGTTTTTTTTCCACTCCTCTCTGAGGAAATATTTTTTCCCCCAACTAGTTGAGGGCTCCATTCGGAGGCTTCCTCCCAAATTTGCCCTAAACCAACACAGAGGGTTTAATGTCTTTTTCAGTTTGGGGAGATTTTATTTTTTAATATTGTTCCTTTTTTTTCCTATATCAAAACAAGTACAGGATATCATGAGGGCATACTGTATTAAAATAATTTCTGTGGGTTTTGCCCTGTTTGTTCATCATGGCTGAATTCCTGATTCTTCATTTCTTAGCAATATATACAAAATTCACTTTGTTTTTGGCGTTGAAAGCAAGATTTCCCTTAGCTTTAAAGTCATTGCTTTCATGCGCATAAAAATGTCTTTTTATACATGTTCAACTTTAATTTGGCAGTCCAGCCAGAGATGAAGATTTCCCACCCAAGAATGTTATATGGGTAGTTTTTTCCTGTACTGCTCTTGTCTTCTCGTGTCCAGGATGGAGGGGCTCCTTCACAATTTACAGGGACCCTTCTTAGACCTGTGTCATGCAGATTTTCATCTCTGCTTGGAGAAGGAAGGAGCTGAAGTCACATGCTATCTATTTTTTTAGAGCTGCAATATGAAGGATGTAGTAAAGGAGCTGGGTAGGAGCAGGCAGTGATTGACTATTGCAGCTGCCTGTGCTCTGTGGGGTTAGACACACCAGATAGGATTTGTGATAAAACCCTAGATGGGAAGGCAGTCATTTTTCCACCATCTATCCTTTTTTTTGAAATAATGCCTGCTGCTTTTCATTCTGCAGTGACAAAACAGTGTGAAACACAGACTGTGAAAGGGCTGGGGTTTTGTTCAGTGGGGTTTGTTGGTTTCACTGTATATCCTACAGCGCTGAAATGAGTCAGCGGTGACCCAAGAAATAATTGATGGGGATGAATTTACAGAAATAAACAACGAACCCTGGGAAACGCTGGTTTTTGACAGCTCATTTTTGTTAACTAGCTCAAGTTTCAGTTGGTGGTGATTAGGTGCTCTCAAACTGCTAATTTATTACAATAAAACCTAGTTTTCATAGGATTCATGCAAATGTAAACCATGTGTAGTGGTTATAATAGCAGTATTTCATATAGATAAAAAATACCCTGTTGCTCAGCCAATTGGCTGTGTGTTTTTATTCTCAGCATTCTACAATAATAATAAAACAGCTGGGGCAGGAAATTGGTCATTTGCTGGTACTTAATGCCTGATTTGTGTGTGTTTGCCATCCTCTACCACCAGCAGCACTGAATAACACTATAAATTCCCTGCTCCTTCTGAGTATAGAAATTGGGACTCAGTTATGGAAATTTTATTCTATGGTGTAGTGTATTGAAGATTTCAGAAAATCAATCTCATGTCAAACTATGATTTTATGGAGGTCTTGTAATAGTGGGGTTTTTTACTGCGCTTTCTAAAGTAGATGGAGAAAGATAAATATTCGCGTTTCAATCAAGTATTGTACAGTAATTGTGGCTAGGTTTTTGTATTTAATTTGTACTGCTTTTCTCATATATCCTCCACCTTCCAGCCTAACTCAGCAGGAGCAATTCAAAGCACAGCAGGGCACAGGAACAGGGGTGTCCCCCATGATCATGAATTCTGCTAATAACAAAGAAGTGGATATCTTACGGATGCTTACCAAGGCCAAAGATGAGTATACCAAGGTGAGCCTTGCTGCTGGCTTTACATTATGAAACATAAAAGGTTTGATTTTGGGGTTTGCGTCCTCTACTCAAAGGGAGTTTGGACTCTCATTTTGTGTAGAAGTGGCTGGTGAAAAAAAAGTTTTGACAGAATTTGCTAAAAAATCAAAAGAAATTAATCCTGTCAGTAACAGGTTTTGGAAGGAGAATGTGGGTATGAGTCTTTGTTGAATGGCAGAGGATAAGACCAAGTATCAATTGTCTTTCATTCTGACCCTTAGAGCTCCTGGGCCTATGGAGAAGCACCTGCAAGCTCTGCCCTCTTTGTGGGGGAAGTATTGACCTGCTGATAGTTTCTGTGGTTTGTGCCAAGGGCTGGGTTCAGGAGACTTTTGACAGTGAAGTTAGTGCTTTTAATTGTGGTGGTTAGCTTCTTTCAGGCACTAATGGAAGGAAATGAAAAGGTTGAAATGTAGTATGATTTCAGCCCGTGTGCTGCTTTGGTCTTCTGAGGCTTCTAAATAAAGAAGTAACTAATGGACTAATAATGTTCTCTATTATTGAGCAATCAAAAACGTTTTACTTTGGGGAATAACAATCTAATAATTTTAACTATCCATATATAAGCTGCAAATTGTTACAGAGCCTGCAGGTTCCTGCTGCTGTTTCCTGTATTGCTTATGTGCTGTCATGCGATAATAGAGCTCCTAAGTGTTCCATAAGAGTCTGAAAATGTGCATATATCTTAACTTGCTCTCTCCTTAAATTCCTTGAGTTTATTTTTGCTGAAATGTAGCTACTAATAAAATCCTCAGCAAGATGATGGCCAACTATTTGAGCTGGGGTGAAATGGAGCCCTTTTTATTGAGTGTAGTTGCTGTTGAAGCTTGGGGCCTTTGTTTTTTCTGTAGCAGAGATTTAATGTGTTATAGAAGACTAACAATTCCAAAACCTGGTGTTTTCCCTTATTTTAATATTGAATCAGTATCTAATCTTGACATCAGATAATATGATTTGAGATGCTCTGAGATGTTTGAGAGGTTCTTTTTAGATAACCTTAAAAATACTGCGGATGGGAAACTGGAGAAATAGGAGGCTGTCTCAGACTTTGTGAAAGAGTGATAAATCTAAAAGATGTTAGCATCCATTTCTGCATTAGCGCACAGAAATCAAGACAAAGGAGTTTAAATTGTTTAAATAGCAGCTTTTAGGACTGTTTTTCCCTTTAGAATCTTTTCGTATTTGCTTCTTTTTCTTTAATCCTTCTGCATTTAAGGGATTGTCAAGGACATAAAAAACAACATGAAAACTTCCTCATCTTCATTTGGTACTTGAGTGCTAGGAGTGCCTGACCTCTTATGAACAGGATGTGTGTGATTTCTTGCATTGCTAGTGATATAAATTACAAAGGACTGTGATAAATAAAGCCAATGACAACCATTTTTCAATTTATTGTCAATATGTTTCAGAGCAGTCGTGCTTTTTGACTGGTTTATGACATCTACTTTGTTGTCAGTATATGTTTTATTACTTAGTCTGATGTGCTGAAATCAGTTATGAAATATGTTACTCTCCTCTTTGAATTCTGAGCTTATTCATTGAAGAGTATTTTAAAGTGTTGGAGGCTGTAGAATCAGAGCATAATTTTTAAAGCTTGTAATTAATTTTGCTCAATTTTTATGAGTCTAATTTTTAAGGGCATCCCTTGTTCCCAAATTGTTAAACCTTTGGAGGTTGCATTACATGCAAAATAAAATAGCTTCCCCTTCCCTTTTAAATTAATGGAGCTTTAAGATGCTAAACCACAGAGTTTTTTGGTTTTTTTTCATTTACTTCTTATACCCTTGCTTTCTCCTGATCTGTGGTTAGAAAATGCTGGTCTCACTGATAGGCAGGGAGAAAACCAGTTGAAGAGGTGCAAGGGTACAGAACAAAGCATGACAAAATAGGTTTCTCCTTAACCATTGTGCCTTGTCTTGTACTGCAGGACAAGCTCTGGGTTTACAGAGCTCTGTGCTGCTCAGTTCTCCCAGCCTTTAGCATTTTCAGCTTCATGCTGTACAGGGTGGAATAGGACTCTCACAATGCAGAGCAGCCCCTCTGACTCTACCAAAACCCCCTCAGTGGTTTTCTTGCTCTTTGGATATTTGTCTAGTGTTGTTCCGGTGTTGCTGAGTGGTTTTTTTTGTTTTTTTTTTTTTTACTTGATCTTGGAACCTTTTGATTGCGTGGCTATCTTTTGTGGCAGCAGAGCTTTGGATAGGACACCTGACTAAATAGAGGGACAGACCTGTGAAGCAAGGTGTAATAACTGCCAAATGTTTTAGCTGGTAAGGACTTAAGTTCTATCAGTAAAGAGCATGGTGGCATTTCTTTGATGCTGCTTTTTGTTGATAATAGCATCTGATACCTTTACCTGTCAACCTGACAGTTGCTTAAAATGCCACCCTAGTGCTATCAACTTACTCATCAGCCAGGCCATGCTCCCCATCTGCCAAAATGCCTTTGTATTCTGAAGTCCAGGAGTTACAGATGCCTCTGATATCATCACAGGCTTCTTTTCCATGTGCTTCTGTGTTAGATAGCAACCTATTAGCCTTGTTATCAAGTCAGGTCAATGTCATTCTGATGCTCATTTGGAGGAATTTGGTCTAAAATATCCTCATATAGCATATTATACTGCGTTAAACACTACTCTCTCTCACCTCATTTTTATATGCTTAATTCTTTGATCATGCAGGGTATGGCAGTGGAATCCAAGGTACTTAGGGTTTCTGAAGAATTCAGCCTATTAAATTATCCTGAGGAACTAAGGGTATTATTTAAATTCTGTAGAACTCTCTGGGAAATACAGTAATTTCATAACTATAAGGCGCGCCCTTTTGACTAAAATTTTCCCTCAAACCTGCAAGTGTGCCTTATAGTCCGGTGCACCTTATGGTCATGAAATTACTGTACTCAGAAGTATGTTGTCCATGGTGTTAAAGAAAAAGCTTTTGTGCTTTTTGCTGAAAAAGTTGTGCTGAAAAATAGCAGTGATAAGAAGGTATGTTGAAGAAAAGGTAGCATCATTAGAGAGTTGCTTGGGAGGAAAGGGTGTTTAATCTTACTGAGGTGCGCTGTTGGTCCATGTAGGATCTGTCCAATCTGATGAGCAGTTCTACAAATGGATTAAGTCTTGACTGACTTTTCTATGCATGTATATGCATCCTGCAGGTTTCCAGCATATGAAGATTTATGTAAAAGAATTTGAGTTCCAATTCTAGCATTTTTACTTATTTTTGTGGGTGCATTATTTCTTCATGAATCTATACATCTAGCTGCCTGTTGGATGCAGGAAAAGCATGTGTGTTGCTTGGATTTTAAGGTGCTTTTAAAAAGGATTTTATGTTGCTGAAGTGCAGGAAAAGCAGCAGAGCAAAAATAGTACTGAGATGTAAATTAGAGGGAAGCCTCATACATGGGAAATCTTGGAATCAAATGTTCAGTTCTACATACATCTTGTGGTTTTAGAAAATTAGGTTTCAGTTGTTTCAGTTGTAACAGCATAATACTTGATCATCAGGGCTGCAGTTAGTGTTTTTGGTTATTGAATCCCTGGTTGTGTCTGAATTTTGCTGTGGTTGGAAGCTAGGAGAGAAGATATAGTCACACACACTAAGAAATCCTTTTCTGTTTCAGTGTAAGACCTGCTCAGAGCCAAAACAAATAACCAGCTCCTCTGCAATCTACAGCAACCCCAACCTTATCAAACCCATTCCAGTGAAGCCGAGTGAGAATCAGCATCAGCGAATCTCCCAGCAGAGCAAGGTAAAATTTGTGATGTTTGGTGGCTGCTGCTTTGAGCAACAGAGCATTGATTTGAGTTGGAAGGTCACTGCAAGAATTGGAGTTGGAACCACTGTAAGGAATTATTTTAAAAGCACAACTAATCTGGTTTTTGTAAGCTCCCCAACCCCCTCTGTATTATGTGGGAACATAGAAACTACAGGTGCACTATCCTGATGCAGCAGAGAAATACTTGGCTTTCAAATTTTGGATGCTGTTTTGATCACAAGCTCATCTAGTCAATTACTGGGGCACACTCTGGGTTTTTGCTTGTTTTGGTTTTTTTTGCCAGGGGGAATCATAATAAAGAAAAATGTCTTGTTATGTTTTCAAGCCAAATCGCACTGAAAAATTGTCAAGCTGAATTCAGCTGTGACCAGCAGATGCACAAGAAGTGGCTGTACTTCATACACAGGCAGATTACTGTCTCTTACTAATATTGTAGTGATGGCTGTAAAAGAAGATGCTCTTTCCTGTTATTGAAAGCAAAGCCACTGCTATAGCTCAGATTTGCTGATTTTTCTACCACATTAGCAACTTGACAACAGTCTTCTTGCCCTTCCTATGTGACAAAACTAATAAAAATCCTCTGGGGGTGGGGGGTGGAGTTTTCTCAGTTTTTCATTGAATTCTGCTGGTTAAATGTTGTTGCCACTTCATATAACTTGTGTATGAGAGAGCTGTGTTGACTCTGTTCCTCTGTCCCCTCGCAGGCTGTGGATCCTGAGCCCCAGCACTTGTCCTTGACGGCGCTGTTCGGCAAACAGGACAAGGCAGAGGGCTCGGAAGCGCTCGGGAAGCAGCAGCAGCAGCAGGAGAGCCTCTCTGTCCGGCAGGGTGTGGTTCGCTCGCTGTCCTACGAGGAGCCCGGCAGGCACTCCCCCTGTGCGGAGAAGCAGCTGTGCCCTGCCATCCAGAAGCTCATGGTGCGTGGCACAGAGCTCCATCCCCTGGCCGAGTTCCCCGAGAGCCGCCTGTGCGAGAATGGCAGCGTCCCCCCCGCCGGGGAGAGTTTGACAGGGCTCTTCCAACCCGTGAGTTCCCACGGCGTGGCAGCGGCTCCCGGAGCTCAGGACGCTGCTGGCACTCAGAGCTTACTGCACAAGTTCCACAGTCACTCGGGGTCAGTGAATAAAGCGGACCCCAGTGGCACAGGACCTGTGAACTCAGCAGTCTCCGTGTTCAGCAGGACTCCTGCTCCTGCTGGAGCACCAGCAGCACCAGGAAATAACGTGAGCCAGCCCCCTCTGGTGTACTTCAATGGGTCCCTACCAGGCCAGACTTTAGAGGCTCAGACACTTGGTAAGGAACAATCCAAGCTTCCCAGACAGCCACTGCCTCTCTCTGGCAATCAAACAGCCACTTCTGGGGTGATTTCACCTCAAGAGTTACTGAAAAAACTCCAGATAGTGCAACAAGAACAGCAGCTCCATGTATCCAGCAGACCAACATTGGCAGCTAAGTTCCCAGTTGTTACCCAGAGCAGCAATACCCTGAAACCACTGGATTCCTGGATAGAAAAGGCTCCAGGCACAGAAAAACAGAGTGCTCTCTTCCAGGTAAATGGGCTATTTCTTCCTCATAAAGAAACGCAAACCCAGCAGTCTTTTAAACATGATGTTTTCTGAGGTTACTCTTGGCTTCACTGTCCTGCTGCATGTTGCACGTGATTTATTTTCCAGGTGACACTTTCCCAACATGGAGTGAGTTCTGATTTACCAGGATGGGATATTGTAAGCCCTAAAATCATTTCTTACACATCAATGATGACCAGAAATCCTGCAGTGTTGGGTTATCCCAGAGCAGCTTTGATAACTCACCTAGTTTTCACTTGCCATACTTGCACTGTTATGCGTAATGACTTGCTACTCAGTGTAATATTTTAGGTTTAATAATTATTTTCTGCAAAATTAGTCATAGCATTCTCTGTGTAAATGTGTGTTCTTTTATATTGCAGTTGCTAAAGATAGTTAAAAGGTGCATTGTTTATTTGTTGAAGCAGCTTTTTGAAGTATTTGTATATTGGTCAATTACTTACCTTGTTCCACACCTGCTACTTCTAGATATTCATTAGCTATTTTTCTTTAATTTGCTGTGTATTATTTTGAAGAAAGGTCTTGAGCCTGAATGACATGAAAAAAATCTGTTTATTTTGATCCTGTAAGTCAGGTTGGTATGGTAAAAAATTCAGGAGAGGTTAAGAAACTCTCTCTCTCATGAGTACACTTAGGTTCTTCAGAAAAGCAACATTACAAAATGTCCCGTCCAAAACAACTCCTGTCTTTAACAATTTCTTTTTCTGTAGGATTTTCTACCCTAGGTTGTCTTTCCATGTCCTGACTGGGAATGCATCTAAGCCCTCTTCATCTTCCTTTTGTGTGGATAGGCTGTGTTGTGCTGGAGTCTGACTTGTGTGAGAGTCTAGAAGTTGCTGATCCCAAGCATTCCCCTTTCCAGTGTCTAGTTGAAAAGCTGCTTTTCTTTCGTGACTCTAACATGCTTTTTTTATTTCTGTTTAGTCTGTTTTTCTCTTTAATTCTGTTTTTCTAATTTTATCTGATGGAAAAACTACAGGCTATTGCAATATGCTAGCAAGTTCTTCTCTACATGAAGAAGTTGAGAGACTGATTTATTAAGTGCCACATCTGTCACTAAGCTTGTGACAGGTCAAGTTTTTTAATTCCATGAGGGAGGTAGGAGGAATATTAATTTGATACAGCAAATAGCCATCATTATTTTTGTTCTTTTAATTAATGCAGTAGGATTTGAATCTGTATGAAAGAGTTTTTTTGGGGATTAGTCATTATTCAGGATCAGTTGCTTGCAGATGGTAACTTTGCCTTTCCAGTGGAGAGCTGAAGAATAAAAGGAGGATCCAAAGTCAAAAAAATTGATTTGTTTTCACTGGGAATGGAACTTGCCTGTTTTAAATGTAAGAAATGGTGTGATTCACTGGTACATGTACTGATAGCACGAGGGAGGACATTATAAAGATAGAAGGGAAATGAGGCAAGTCCAGGCTATACTTTGTAAGTCAGCATGCATGAAAAAAGTCAGGAAATATGCTGCTGTTTTTTCAGATGAAAAATACATATGCTGCTATAGCTAATGAGTTTAATATTGTATATATGCAAAGACAGTGGTGCCAACATTAGTTGCAATATGGAAAGGCAGTTCCTGAGGTCTGGACTCATGTCATTACAGCAATTGGCTTGTGTACAGGTAGAACAGCAGCTTGTGAGAAGAATCTTCTCTGGAGCAAGGTTGATTCGCTGTGGTTATATCTGCTAGTTTGCCTAAAAAACCAAAAAAGCACCAACTGAGATTCTCCATCTCTCTTTGCCTGGCTGTGTGCAGGACAAGGAGGCAGAAGCTGTCTAGGAGTGGTTTCACAGGCTGCCACAGCTGCTATCAACACTATTAGCTGCATTAACTTTGGAGATTTAAGGCATAAACTAAAAATGGTAATGGATGTGTCACTAACTATTGTTTAGGACACCTAAAACTCCACAGTCTGGGAGGAATGGCCTCTCATGTGCAGCTGATTGCTGCAAAAGCAGGGAGGCTAAAAATGAAGGAAGGACTCTGTTCCTTTGGAGGAAGCCATGAATTAGTCACACAAAACATGCCTGCTTTTGAAAAAGAACCTGGAAGATCAAAAACAACTTTGAAAACCAACATTAATCTTTTTATAGTATTTTCCTTGCAGTAGACCAAGGCTTCAAGTGCTGCCATGCCTGCAGTGCAGATATTTGAGTGAAATTGAATTGGCACAAATATATCTGCACATGCTCATGCAAAATTGATCAAAGCAGATTCTGACAACAAGTGCAGCAAAAGGTTTGTTCTCTGTAATTATTTGTCTTTTGCTATTGCCTCTCCTACTACGCTTCACCATACAGAAAAAGCAAAAGTCTGACAGGAATAGAGAGATATCTGAGCAGTGTCTGTTGTTGGAAAAATCAGATTAAAGGAACACCCTAAATCCATCAGCAGCACTAAGAAAATGTAAGCAATAATCCTTTCCACAACTGACACATTACAAGTCCAAGTTTAAATTGGCTTCTGCTGCATCCCCATATGGTATAAGAACTGTGATCTCCCACATGGAAAGGAAGAGACCAGTTACCAAAAAAATGGGGGGGAAAGAAAGGAGGAAAAGGAAAAAAAAGCAAAAGCTGAAGAACAATACTTGGAAGCATTCAGCCTGGTCTGGTGCCAGCCCTGTTTTGTGAAATATTCCTTATGCAGACAGTGAGTAACGTGTGCTTCAGATTCAATAAAAAACCATTAATCTACATTGGGCTTTTAGGGATATGTGTAGTGTTAGGCATGTGTTATCCTGATTATAGATATATGCATGCTAAAGTGTTTATGCTAATGAGAATTAGGGTTTTTAAAGGGCTTACAATAACCCAGACACAAATTTATCATGTCTTCAGAAGGCTGCATATCTTGCAGTGCATTTTTTGCATTTCTTGAAGCTTTTTTCCATCAAGAATATACTTTGTACGTAATGTTGCATCTGCTGTGTGCATGTAACTCGGTGTCTTTGGTGTGAGTATCTCAGCACTGCTGCTCTGTTGTCCTGACTGCAGTTTCAGCATGCAATTGTGTAATGCAAATAGGTGCATTAAACTTACTTCAAAAAATAATTTCAGCTGCTGTAGCTAAACATCCATTAGAATATCCTAAATTAAACTTGAAAGACAAAGCAATGTTAGTGTTGTAGCCAGCTTTGCTTTAATTAACTACTTTTCAAGTTCCTGAACCATTCTTAGAATTATGTTCCCAGTTTTAAGCAGTGCCTCTGAAAACTGTTCTGGCCCACAGCAGCCACTGGGTGCTGATGTTCCAGAGGAGCCCTTGATGCAGCTGGGATTCTGTTGACACAGGAAGCAAGAGAAGGTGCCAGTTTGCATTGCAGTGCACTCCTTGGTTCATGGTGCTGTGTGAATTTGCCAGCTCTGGTGTCATCCAGCTGCCACACAGAACACCCAGCTGCTATCTCAGGGAGCATTTGGGCTTCAAGGAAAGCATGTTAGGTACTGCCCCGGTTACTCTGCACATCTTTCTTCTTACTTCCTTGCTGCACAGCTGATGGCAGACTCCTAGTCTGTTATTACTGACTCAGATTTAAGCATTGACCTGACTACTACAGAGAAGGGATGAACAAGCAGCTCAGGTTTTGTGGGTAAGAAGTTGATCAACAGAGTTTTGGAAGGGCTGTTAGGACTGGTCAGAAGTTACTCAAAGCTAGAAGATATGTCCAAGGGCTGCTAGTGTCCCTACAGAGCACTTAGAGTGGCTTCTGCAAAAGCATGGTCATACAGTAATTGCACTGCTAAGGCCAAGACCAGTGCCCTGTTTTCTGGTGAGTGTCAATTGTCCCGGTGACTCAACATGATCTGAGCTCAATCTCAGATCAAAATTTTGCTTTATGTTCAGAAACAAACCCTAAACAATCAATGTGGTTTTTTTTTTTTTTTTATGTAGAGGTTTGTTCAATGGCAGAACCTTTGAGCTTGTGCTGTTAGCAAAAAATATATTATAATGTTGAGTACGGACAAAATGCTATGCACTGAATGAAGTCACATAGTCTCCACTCTTCTTCTGAGTCAGTATTTGGAGTTCTGCAGCACTCTGTAGATGTTGGCTGTGTCACCAGCAGATGGCAATATTGCTTATTCCATATAGTTTCCATATGCTTGGCATGTCCCACCTGACAGACCTTTCTATCCAGAGAAGACAAAGCATGCATCTTTTGAACCACAACATATGTTTGTCCAGGGTACAATTTGTCTCAGGCTTTGTTTGTTTGCCTTGGGCAAATGAGAATGTCTTTTGATTTCAAAGGCTGTTATTTGGGTATAACAGTCTGCTGTAAATTCAACTGTATTAGTGGGGCACTTTATCTCCTCCAGCTGATCCCAACCTTCCCTTTGCAGGAGGTTTTTGCCCTTGTTGAGCAGTTTTGTGTATGCATTTTTGAAATCACATGAGGAAGAATCATCTTGTTTAAACAAACCCCTGCCAATTTGTCAGGAAGTAAATTAAAGATGAGTTGCTGCAGCAGCATGGATGAGGATCTGGGGGTAGTTCATGTTCCAGGCAGGAGAAGATCTGCACCAAGTCTGAAGGTCTCACTCTGCAGAGGGATGTCACTTTGGACTCACACTGGTTTTCTTCTGAAGTCAGTGTTTTTCAAACACATGTCTGCAGACCTTCAGTCAGTTTGTACCTCTGCTTAGTCAGAGGCCTGGAACACAGACCTGGTGATTGCTGTTTTGATTGCATGCTGTGGGGTTGGAAGAAAGCTGTAGTCAAGAGTGGTGTACTACTGTGCATTTGAGAAACAGACACAATATTTACCGAGCTGGGTAAATACTGGGGGGTGGAAAAAGAGATTTTTCCGTGAGGTGTGTATTGCATGCTTTCTTTCCTGGCCCTTAGTCGCTCTCTGCTCCCTTAATTTTTCCATAAAACAGCATGGGATCTCAGTCCTCTTTGTTTCTATTTTTCTTTGTATCATGGTTTCACCAACACTGTTCAGAAATACCTTGGGTAGAACAATCACAGCTAGGAGGAAGACAAGCTACAAAAACGTGGCTGTTCTTTAATGCTAATCTGTGGGGTTTTGCATACCTAAGAGATCAATCTCACTTCTATTTTCTTAATGTTAATTTTGCTTCAAAACTGAAATATAATGCAGAACACAGTAAAGGGGTTCAGTAGCCTTTCACCTTAATACAGTGGCAATAACTGATGCTCCAGTCTGAAAGAGAGGAGCTTTGGTGAGCTTGTATCAATTCCTTTCTGTGTTCTTTCAAAAGGTTAGGTAGTTGAATAGCAAGGAGATGGCTTGGATTAGGATTAAGGTTTATTACTGGAATTACCTGGAGAGAGATCTGATATCTGCAAGATGAGTGAATTAACAATCTGTTACGTTGTGTGTTACATCTGATACTATTTGCTGATACTATATCTGATAGTATCTGCTAATCCTGCATGTTTTACAGTTCCAAGGCTTACTGCAAGATTTGAAGGTGAAAATTATTTGGCAGATGTGCAGTTTGGTGTGGTTAGGATGCTGAGGGAAGTGCTGCAGCATCAGAGTTCTCTTTGGGGCCATTTTGATTTTGTCAGCGGTGTGTTGGTTGTGAGTCTCTTCTGTTTCTGCCGTAAGCTCGCTATGGATCTTTAGCTAAATCACTGAATTTAGAGTTTTGTTTTCTCTTTCCTGAAATAAAATGAGAAGGTAAGATGCATACACATATATATATATATTTGTGAAGTAATTTGAAACCTGTAATTGGAAAATACTGTCAAGTTTTAGGTACAGGGGTTAGTCATGAACACTGGTATTTGTATGTCTAACCTTCTCAAAGATTAAACTTCCTGAATTGCTGTCCCTGTGTGCAAGACTTTACAGCTGCATTCTCAAAGTGCTGATATTTAATAGTAGTCTTCTTGTAATAAAATCCTCATGTCATAAGAACATTTGCCTATCAGGTTTATCCTATTTCAGTCTGTGTCTGCACTTGGAGATGGGATGGAAGCCCCTTTGATCTGGAAGCAGACCCTGGAGGTGGTGTTGAGCTGGAGTTGTATTGACCTCACAACAGTCTGTGCCCGCTGCCAATCTCCCTGCAGCTCTCACTCCTCCACTCCCGCAGAACAAAGCAGATGGCTTCCCCTGATGGCTGTGTTTTTATCCGGACAGGTCATGTCCCCTCAGCGCATTCCTGCCTCGGTGACCCCCACCCTGCTGATGTCCCCCATGGTGTTCAGCCAGCCCACGCCCGCGCCGCCCAAAGGCGCTGAGAGCGGGCGCCTGGCAGCAGCGAGCGCCGAGCCCGCTGCCAGCTCGGGCAGCCTGCTCCTGCCCCTGCCTGCCCCAGAGCCAGCCGTGGCCAGCAGCACCTGCATCACCAAACTGCAGCTGCAGGAAACGCTTCTGCACCTCATCCAGGTACAGCGCTCAGAATTCTGCTGCTCCGCTCCAAATCCTGCTGTGCTTTCCGTGCCAGCATCCTGGGGTGGTTGTGTCCCTATCTAAAGGCAAAATGAGGAATTCAGTACCTGTTGGAAGTTGGGCTACTTTTGCAAGGGACTGCTGGCCCAACTACCTTTTGATTAATGCATCTGATTTGGGGTTCAGGAAAGGTAATAAATTTGGTGGAAAAGAGCAAAGATGGCTGAAAGCTTTGCAAGGTCAGCCTATGAGCTGGAGAGACATCTATTATATTTTTAGCTAAGGATAAATAATCCTAGCTGCCAAATATTTCAGAGATGTGGGTAAGCAGTAAGAGGAATTCAGATGGGAGATTAAAATTGCAGGATGAGTGTGAGCCACTTTAAAATATGGGCTAGATAACGTGAGTATATATTAATTCAGTTGTGCATTTGAGCTAGAGAATTACATGGAATAAAATTCCTTTTGCTGCAGTTTTTAAGGTTTAATTGCGACAAAGCATTAGCAATGTTATGTGCGAGATGATTGTTTACTGCTCTGGCATGATGCACAATTTTTATTTTTATTTTTTATTCTTTAACTTGCTGTGTGAGTTATATGTGATGAGTAGAGGTTGAGGAGAAATTATATAACTGAAGACCTGGCTGCAGATCAACCAAGGAGCAGAGAAACACATCCAGTTTGTAGGTCAGAACTATGTGCCTGTAGGGCTTTGGAATAAAATTAAGTCATTATTCTAAGTTACTTAAAATGGCATTGAAGTTATAAATTCAGGAAAGAAATATTATCTTTAACAAGCTGGAGGGCTTTTCAATTTTTCCCTATGTCTTTATTTTGGGATTAAAAAAAAAGTCACATTATTTTGTCTTTATCTAGTTTGAGTCTGGTACTATTAAAACCATACATTAAGTTAAAGAGGGAACTAATCAAGGGAGATTGAGGTTTACCCTCTGTAACTTTGTACTTGTAAAATATATATATATAACCCTGCTATTCTTGGTGATAGACAGGATTAACTGAGTTAACTGAAAATTGTTCACTGCTGATTTGTTAGCTGTCATTTTCCATTCTATAAAACTACAGCCTTGGATGTGCCTAATTTTCCTTAAATATTATCTTGATTGTAGTTATCCTCATGTGTTAATGTGAGCGACTTATAACATTCTTTCTTAATATGGGCTGACTCATTCTTGCAAAATGTTCTCCAGAAGGAAAAAGTTAAGCATCAGAGCAAAAGGACCAGCATCCCTTAAGGAGCATTGAGCCTAAAAAAGCTAAACAAGGTGCATGGATTTTCCCAGGTAGGATTTTAGTGTAGGCTCACAACCTAGAGTGTTTCATTATTCCTTCAGAAATGCTTGGAATTATCACTGACCTGACAGAGGATACAACTTAAGGAAATCCCTGGATAAATCAGGGCAAAGAAGAAAAATTGCAGGGTTGTAACTTCAGTGTTGTCACAGAGTTATGCAACAGTACTGGACTCAATTTAAATGCGAGTTCAGAATATCATCTTTTGTGTACTCAGGGCTGCTCACTGAGGTACAGTCGTGGGAAGTCAAACAGGTCTTCAGTGAAGGAAAGGGCTTTGCCATTGTTCTTTTTTAAAAGAGTAATACTCAAGTATCTCTGGCCCATAAAATGGAATAACCCTCATATCTCCTTACTCCAGTTATCCTGCTAATAATGACCTGTTTTGTGTTTCAGAATGATGACAACTTCTTGAACATTATTTATGAAGCATATCTCTTCAGCGTGAGGAAGGCGGCCATGAAGAAGTCTATGTGAAGGATCCTCTTTTAAATCAATTTCCATGGCTTCCTGAACTCCAAGAAGAAGATTTAGAAATTTTCAACTGTGATTATGATTGAATAAATGAATGGTCTTAGGCGTTTTGCATACACTTAAATTTTCCTTGTTGGCAAATACATACTGTGCTGAGAAAAAAAGTGGGAAATGGATTGTGCCTTTAGTGAGGGGAGCGTCACGACGCTGAAGAATTCATCACAAAATATCTTAAATTATTTTCTTTACCCTGGTCCATAGTTCGAGTTGATTTCCCGGCGTAAGGACTCCGTTCTCAGGATCCAGTTTCCTTGTTTACTTGCAGTGTGGTGTAACTCCTTGCCGCGGGTTTGTCCCTGGCTTTCCCGGAGCCGTCCCGCGCAGGGACCACATGGTGGCAGCGCTGGACTGTTCTTAGGAACACAAAAATCCGCCTGCAGTCTTGGAACAGGAGGCTTCGGGAACACTCCAAGTCCTTTACTTGTCTGCAAAGCAGTTTAGAAGTGCTGTCATGACTGCCCCCAAAATTTTTGTAGGAGAATGTTTTTCTATTTTGTCAAGAATATTTTTAGCTAGACGTAGAAATGGGATTCTGCAGGTGTTCGAGGAATTGGGGGGGTGGGGGGTTTGTGAATGTACTTGTTGTAACAGAGCTCTGGGGTGACACTGGATTCATGTTTCTATTATTCCAGGTCCAATCTGCATAATTACAAGCAATGTGAAAATTTAAGGGGAATGCTACCTGCTGTAATTTAAAAAAAAAAAAAAAAAAGTGTTCCTGGAGCACAATGATTCCATTGATCCATTTCTAAAAAAATAAAAATGGATAATCCTTACTATGTGCTGATTTCATTTTATTACACCATGGGCCATATATATAGTTTGTATGACTAAAATATTTTTACACTTGGCAGAAGACACATGAGGTTTTAAATCAACTACCATAAACCATGTTAAGAACTTGTTTGTATATTTTTATTAGCATATGCTGCTGAAGTGACAGTTTGCCACAGTTTAGGAATACAGAGTTGTTGCTGAGGAGGCATTTCTTCTGTGGGTGCAGAGAACCCAAACTGTAGTCCATGAAGGATTACTCAGTCGTCTTTACTGTGAGCATTGTTGTAGGTACAACTCTCATCTGTAGTCTCATCTGTTCAAGTTCTTCTGTTTTAAGTTGGCTGCAGGTTTCAATTAGTAGAATTGTAATGAGTCATGCAAGGGTAGGGGGAATTTGCTCCCATTTCTTGAGAAAGGCTCTATATACATAGGAAGGAGAGAAAAAAATCAAGAGCTACTTTGTTGATTCATATAAGCAAATAACTCCAAGAAACTGCTGGAGTTTCCCTACACTAAGTAACTGGTAGGCAGCAAGTTAACACTATGGTTGCATTTTGTTACTTTAGGATTCTTGCAGGTTCAGTGAAATGAATGTGTTGAGCAGATGCTGGGAAAAAATTACTTGAAAGACGGCAATTTCTAATTCTGTGGCCTTCATAATTTATGTAGTCTTTATAAGTTATGGGATGCTACTGAATTAATTGGTATTATTTCAGAATGAACTGTGTGGAAGAAATTGCCATCTACACAGAAGAGTTTGAAACTACATACATGGATAATTGGTGTCTGTGATGTTGGATTATCTCAGAGTGCAATTTAAAGATGATGGGGATGTATAGTTAAGACCTTGTTTGACATGCAGAACTTCTGTAATTGGTGGGGAAAAATAATCCTTCAGCATCTCAAGCTATCTTGGTAGTAGACTCTCTAGTTATGGGGAAAATATTTACTAAAAGGCAAATAGAAGTTATAGAAACATCCTTATTTATTGCTTGTCAAAGCATTTCACAGAAATTAAAGGCTTGTTTTTTTTTTTTTTTACATCATCTGTTAACTCCTGGTGCTTACACAAACTGTAGGATTGGCATTACGCTTGACAAGCTGAGGCTTATCTTAAAGCAGGCAAGGATTGAGCTAATTCAGGGTTTCTTTTCACTGCTCTCTCTTTTGGTTACATCTACACCAAGAAATACTGGCAGGATTTGAATTCTCTCACTGTACTGCACTGTAAGGGATTTCTGGGATTATTCAGAAGGCATAAACTTGCATTTTGTGGAGGGAGAAGTTGTTGCTAAATAACTGAGGTGCTGTTTGAAAGTTTGTCCTGCTTACCAAGAACAGCAGTGGTAAAAAGATGTAACAAGCTCAGAAAGAAACCCTGACAGCAGAAGAGGAAAAGTAGTGAGAGAAACCTGTTGAGAAATGAAACCAGACTGTGTCTCATAGGAAAGGATCTGCTTTATCAGGTGCCTTTGAGAATTGGGGACTGAGCTTGGAGTTATACAGGAGTGTAGAACTGAGCCATGTCCCTTTCTACTGCAAGCTGAAGGACCTGTCTCACATAAAGGCTGTATCCAGAAATACAGTTGGATGTTTCCAGTGTGCTGGAAACCCAAAGGATTCTCGTGGAGTTCAGAAAACTTCATCTCTGCCTTTTGGCGGTGTGGGCTTGTAGTCATTTTGTATCAGCTGGGAGTACCTCTGTACATTATACCCAAGAGGAGGTTTTGGAGTTGGTGGATCACCTCTGCATTTGGTGCCTGTGAACATTTGGGTTCCTCTTTGCTTTTTTAAGACCCTGTTAGAGTTATGAGCTCTTAGGCCAACGAGGCCTTTTGAGGAGAAAAGACTGCAGCGGTTAGAATTGCCTTTCTTTGGGCGTGTTAGAATTGCCTTTCTTTGGGCATGTTTTATTTTGGCTTCATCTGAGTGTGGGGAAAAAAAGAGAGCAAGTAGAAAATCAGAAAGTATAAAAGGGTCACATTAGATGATTTCACAGTATGCATGTGTAATTTTTTTTAATGTTTATGTACTTTGGTGATAGTGCTCATTATGAGTTGTGATTTTGGGGCTTTTTTTACTTCCAGTAGAATTAAATAACTTGTACATTTGGGACCACCAAGAATTCCAGAATTTGAGCAGTGCTTTATGCATTAATCCATTCTCAGTCTTGAGTTGATTTTAGTTTTCAGTGTAGTTCTGCTTAACCACTGTCCACTTGCTTAAATTCCACACCTATTAAACTAGAGTGAGAAGTCAAGGAGTAAAAAGTTAGTGAAACATTGAAGCATCATTTCATCGTGGAAATCAACAATACTCAGTGAAGGCATCCAAATATTTTCTCAGAGAAAATTCCACCTCCTAATTTGATTTGGATTCATTAGCACTCTGTTGTTCCTGCTTGTTGTAGCTGCAATGGGGCTAATTAGAATGGTGCAGCAAAATAAAATTTTCCAGGAGCAGGATGCAGCTGAAGAGGCAGGATGCTCCACCTCCTCTGACAGCCTATTTAGAACATGTTGAGCTTTGAACTTTAGTCATAAAAGCGGTGGGTATTGGAGATACCAGTGCCCCTTTAGGACATGAAAAACATAGTTCAATATTTTAACAAACTTGGAAGTCTTTGCTGAGGAGACGGCAAAATTAAAAGACATTTTTCAGTAAGCATTGGAGGCTGTAATGAAAAAAATGTTACATGAAGGCAGCTTTACCCAGAGGGCTCCAGGAAACCTACAGAAAGACAAAATTCCACTCCTGGAGACGAAGAATGCACTAAATATTTAATCTGCAGTCAGCCTACAGTAAACTTTACTGCTAATTCGAAGGACTTTTAAGAGACTCTTACAAGTCTGTGCCTTTTCCAAACTCATATCTCTAACAAGCTTGTTCTGGCCTTTAGATGTGAATCTGTGCACAGCTCTGCTGGGAGCACTGGAGCAGGGAGCTTGACATATGCAAGCTGCAGTGGGAAAATGGGGTTCTCCAGGACCCTGAGCAAACCAAGGCTGTGGCTTCATCAATGCTTGGAGCTTGCTGTGCTGCTGGAGGACAAGCCCATCCCAGCCTCCCCTCCTAGCTGCTCATCCCTGCTCCCACACCAGTCTTTTCTGCCTGTTCCCTTTGGTTTTGTTCTTTTTTGTTTGTTTTAGACTGGCTAAATGGTGAAATGTCTTGCAGCAGGATTAATCCAGCCTGCCAAGGTGGATTTGAAGGTGGTTTTGAAGTCGTGGGGCTCAGAGGGGAGCCCAGGCACTGGATCAGTGCATGGCGGGGGTGTGTGGGGAGAGCAGAGAGGGGTAGGAGCTGCAGCTCTGCATCCAACTCATCTGAGCTGCTGGGGAAACTGGGATCAAAGGCTCTGCCTCTTGGCTGGCATTAGGACTTGGGAAATGCCACAAACGCCCAAAGGTGACTTTGTTGTACCCCTACCTTGGCTGACTGGGGATCAGGAGTGTTTTCAGGTACCCTCCCACTGATCCCCAGCCTAATCTCTGGGCGGAAAGATGGGATCTTGGCGAGGGCAGCACAAACCTAATTTAGTGTGGGGGATTAGAGTGTCTGGGATAAAGTGAGCCTGGGCAGACACCTTCCTCACCACCAGCACCCTGTGCTGCACCTGCACTGTCAGCCCCTGCCTTTCCTCAGAGTGCAGCAAGGGTGACGTTAATGCGCCATTCACATCTGTGGGTTTTTTTAATTTAATGGAAACTGGGCCTCAAACCAGAACAGAGTGTTCAGAAACAAATCTGCCCAGCATGGAAGTGAATGTGAAATGCAGGAACCACATTGCTTTAAGTATAGCTGAAAAAACTGCTGCAAAAAAAGCAGGAATTGAGTACTGGAAAGGGTAAAGTGGAGACAAGAAGGAGATTTTTATGTCACTTTTAAGAATAAATTTTGGAGAAAATGTGTTTAATGTAGAAATGCCTTTCCTTTATAGTGTTGTGGAAATAATTCGAGTTGCAAGTAATCTCCATGCTTCTTCCTTTCAATAGGTGAGCAACAACATAAAGAACCCAGTAAAGTGATTTAGAATGAACATCTGGTGTACACAATAGGAAGCCACTCTATATTTTTTGAGAGCAGCAGCTTCAGTCAAACAGGTAACAAAAAAAACCCACACAACATTTTTAAGCCATTTCGACCATATATTAATTAAAATATGTTTTTTTCTCTATTTGGACACAAATTCCATAAAAAGCAAAGTCAGCCCTGTAAAGGCAGAAGGAAAAACCCTCTGGCATGTGGTGACTAAATAAAAGAAACAGAAAGGATGACATGTTACCATCAGCAAGAGAGTATCCTGCTTCCATGCCATGAGGGAACTCTGGAAAATGATGGCATTCCTACAGCTGCTGCTGTGTGCATAGAGGGATGTTAATCCCATGGTTAGACCCTACATAAACATTAACAGTTTTCTTTCCCAAGTGCTGCTGCCATGCATCTCTTTGTGTTCCACCTTTTGCATGTACAGTCACCTACCCTGGATTTCTTCACCAAAGAAATCTGCAATCTGCTTCTCAAACATCCTAGAAGGAAAAGAGAGATGATGATGAGGATTATTATTTATTATGTCACTACAGAACCCTACCCCCCTGTGGGTTTTTCTTCACCACGTAAATACGAGGTTGAGAGGCAGAGAGCAAAGGAGCGTGCAGGCTCTTGGCAGCCCTCCCAGAGCAGGGCTACTCAGGCTGGGAACAAAAGCTCTGTTTTCCTTCATTTTCACCGCTGCTTTGCAGTCTGGCTCACCAACTGCCTCCTGCTTTCTGCCTGGAGCAGTAGCTCCAGACCTAGCACTTGGTGAAAGTCCTGCATTTCACATCCATCTGAGCAGGGTTTCTCTGTGCTCCCCTCTTGGGTCCCGGTCAGGGAAGTCCTGCCTCTCCTGGTTGCTGCCATGGATGCAGAGCTGTGGCTAAGAGCTCGAATTGGGGCAGCTGTCAAGTTGCAGAGTTGTAACAAATTTCGGGAATCACCTACTTAATACTAGGAGTGTGGCAGCAGAGGTGCAATTCCCATCTGTGAAAGGTGTGTTTGCAAGAAGCATCAGCCACTGCTGTCTCACCCTCTTTCCCTTCTCCTGTTTGTATTGCTTCCAAGGAATCTGTGCCCTCCTCCTTACCCTGTCCCAATTCCTGTAATCACCATCTGCAGTTCCTCCAAAGCACGATGTTGTAACCCCTGTCTGCCCCATGAGCAAGCACAGACCATCACCATGGGCGCCTTTCCAATCCATCACATCTCACCAAAACTGAGATCCACAACTTAGAAATGTCTCAGCAGTGTCACCGGTGGAGATGATGAATCCTGTAACAAACAAAAGCATTGTTGTCTTTGAGAAAAGTCCCTCCAGGGATCATAAAACAGGAGCTTCATTGAGGGGAAGGGTGGAGGCAATGAGCAGAAACATAAAGTTGAGGAGTCTCCAGTTTATTCCTTTGTCTGAGAGATATGAAGAAATGATGACTGTGTACTCAAGAAAATCAGTAAGGACTTGGAAATTAGTGAGAAATTCTAAAGAGATGTGAAAACTGGAAATTTTCAGCTCACCTTTAGGGGCAGAAGTGAAGGTGGGGAAAGAGGGAGCAGGGAGATAGAAGAGCACAAACAAAAGATTTTGTTCAGGAAAACTTTCACTTCCTTGGCTAAAAGAAATTTAGAGAGCATTACATTTCAGGACACTGGGCTAATCCCTTACTGCAGGGGACTGCTAAGTCCAGCAGACAAAGGCTCCCCAGTGTCTGGTGCAGTGAGCAGCCACATGCCCAGAGATGAAAACAAGCCCTTGTGTCTCTGCTGTGCACGCCTTAAAGGAACCAGGTTATGGAATGGGAAGATCTCAGAGATAAAATAGCAGCTTAGGAGGTGACAGGAAGATAGGAGTGGGGCTCTTCTTGTCACAATAAAAAGCTGCTTAATTACACTGTACTGAGAGGGCAGACAGAAGGTGGGGAGAGGAACATGGGCAGGTTCAGAGACAAAAGAGAGGGGCACAAACACTAATTGGGTATTTAACCTGAAGTGCTCTGCTCCTTTTCAGGAAGTGACGATTGCATAATCCCCTGAAACATCTTTGGATGAAACTCTTAGGTGATTTTAAAGGATTTCTATTTCTTACATATATTTTTTAAGTCTTCAACATTGCTCTACAAGTGCATTTACATAAATAACTACATAGAAGTGTCTAAAAGTGCTTTTTATACATGTTACCCTTCTAAAGGAGAGAGAAGGAAATATTATCTCACTTAAAATGGATGTGAAAAGCGGATCCATAGGGGATGGACGGAGGCAGAGACTGGTGCTCAGGCACACCTCACTGGGGCTTCACTCCCCTCCTAACACTTTATCTTTGTTTGCAGCCAACTGAGGAGACCCTCAATCCAGCCAAGCTGCTCTGTTTCCCAGATCCAGCACTTGGTAAGAGATCAGCATGTCGTACAAGCAGCAAAAACTGGAAAAAGCAAGGAGCAGACAGAGGCAACAGCAGAGCCTAGCAACCAAAAATTAGTTCTAACAAATGCGGGGTTTCTGATATTACATTCCTTTCCCTCTGCAGGCACTGTATCACCCAGCAGGAATCCCTTCCCCTCTCCCTTGCTCTACAGCATCCCAGCGGCTGGCACGTGGCAGCCTGGCATGACCTGAGCCAGGCAAATGAGCAAAGCCAGCAGGAGTGGCCACGACAGAGAGAGTATTTTCATATGCAGTATTGATCAAAAGATAAATTACTGTTGCTCCCAAATAATGATAAACTTGCTCTCTCCAGCTGTGTGGCAAAGATGACACCAAGGAGGCCAGTTGGTGCAGGATTCCCATTATCCTTTCTGTCCCACTAGCTCTGCTCTTCCCTCGCTCTCTGCTCAGTCTCTGATGTGATTTGTGCCGTGCTGCTGTCAAAGCTGTTGTTGTGCTTCTTCCTCAGAAATGTTTTCCTCTTGCCTGATGACTGCAGCAGCTTAATGGGAGCCTTAAAGTGGTTTTGATGGTCTGCCCAGAGGTGAGCAATTGCTACTGTCATTTCAGAGAAGACCAGAATTACAAAAAGTCCATTTTCACTGGGAGAGGAAAAGGCAAAACCTCCCATGCCAGTTCCTTCCCTGCAAACATGACTTTGCCAGAGTAGGGTGGGCTACTGAGCTGTTGAGGTCTGCCCTCGGCCAGCCCAGTGTGCCAGGGAACAGCACTGCTCAGCACTGCTGAAAACATCCCCCTGTGGGTGATGAAACACCCTCCTGCCTGCTGGGCACAGGATCTGCTCACCTGATCTGCACAAAGGCCCTGTCCAGAGACTGAGCTCGCTGTGCTCTCTGCAGCTGTTTCTACACCTCCATGGCCCTGAGCTGCCACAGGCACAGCTGGCTATCTTCTGGAGCTGATAGCAATTTTCTCCTTGGTTAACATGTTCAGCAGCATACTGAATCCTGATGAGCAGTGTCTTCCCTGCCAAAAAGCAGGAAAAGAGCTCCATGGCTATTTTAACCTGTGAGATTTCCCAGCCCTCCCAAGCAATCAATTCTAAGGAGTGCTGGTCACATCAACCTTCTCTGCTTCCATCTTATTCCATGCTAGATGTGTTATTTCTTTTTTCATCTTTTAGCCTGAGTATGATCAGCATGCTGTGGAACTTGGAAGTCTGCTGGACTACCCCCAGCATTTTGGGGGGACTGTGAAAGAAGTGAGTTCTTTTCTTTCCTGATCACCCTCCAGAGGGGTTGGTGAGATGAGAAAGAACAGCAGCCTGCCCTTTGCTGCTGCAGACCAACCTTGGAGGGAAGGCTTTGGAAGTGAATAACCTCTCCAGTTGCTGTCTCTGCCTGGGTAGATGAGAAAAAAAAAAACAGCTGGGGGTGGATGTGAAGATAGATATTAGGAAAAAATACCAGCAGAGCTCTGGAAAAACCTCTGGGTAGCAAACAGAAAATTATAGCACTTCAAGGTTGGGACAAAGCTGAGCAGTAACTGAGGACTGTGACAACAGCACAGCACAATTTCAAAGTGGCCTAGGGAAGGACTTGTGGAATCCTGGGCACAGGTGGGATGAGGAGGATGAGGAGTCTCTGGCCCTGTGTGTTCCCTGACAGCCACAGAGCCACAGCCAGAGGATTTGGGAATCCAGCTCCCAAATGAGGCAGAGCTGGCAAAGGGGAGGCGCAGGCTGAGCATCTGGAGCAGGAGAGCAGGTGGAGAGTCCTGGGAGGGGTGGCTGTCCCTGGGCCTGGTGACAGAGCATGCAGAGCCTTTAGGCTGTGTGACAACATCTGCTGCAAAGCCCAGCTGTTGTGTTTGGTCGTGGTTTCCCTCCAGCTCTGGGCTCCATGTTGGGAGGGTGACACCCAGGGGCTGCCATGGAGTGGCTCAGTGGTTGTCAGGGTGTGACACTGGACACTGGAGCGCAAGAACAGCCCCACAGTGCTGTCTAGGGGAGTTATAGGCCTGACCAGCAGAGTAAGTCTAGGCTTAAGCTGCCCTTGTAAAAGGGAATCACTTCAAACTGGGAACGCCGATTAACTCCAGCATCACTTGAAAGAATTAAGCCAGGGTCAGGGCTGCAACAAGCAACCATCACTAATGAGATTTCAGTGCTGCTCTGCCTACTTTATGCACATCAGATTTCCTGTGAAGGAATCCCCCAGGGCACAACTGTTTGGCTTCTGTCTGAAACTTCAGAAGCCTCTGGCTCAGAAAGATGTAAACTTCAGCCTCAATGCTGCACTGAGAAGGCAAGAGCTGGAGTGCAGCTTTGGTAAATAAAAGATGATTTGAGACAGACATCACAAGTTGGAATAGAAATTTCCTTTCTTACAATGTAAAATTTAGAAATACTTACTGTACTGAAATTTTATATTTAATTTTTTTATAGATATAATATTATTTATTTTGCAATCCTACACTGCTCTTTTTGTCACGGACTGGAGTTGCTGGTTTTCCCTCCAGCATGCTGCAGGCTGCTCTGTCCCTGTCCCAAAGGTTTGCTGAGCCCTCCCTGTCTCTGTCCTGCCTGTTCCATGTGCTGTCCAGACGCTGACAACAGCAGGGGAAGTGGAAGGAGCCAGGCTGCTCGAATTTACTTTACACACCTTCCAGCAGTAAGACAGGGGTTATGTTCTCTCCTAAAACATGGGCTCAGGCAAGGCTAAATCCTTGGGAAACACTGGAGAGACCTCACCCACCACAGGGGGGGACCAGCTCCATCACCCCACACAAAGGGGGTTCAAAAACATCAACAACAACAACAAAAAAAAAAACCCGCTGGATATGAACGCCCTGGTTCCTTCCTCAGCTCGTTTGTGCTCCTTGAAGGAAATCAAAGGAGGCATTTAATGATCCTTCTGGGCACAATGTGATTTGCATCCTCATCCTTCCAGGGCAGGCTCACAGCACAGGAGGCCCTGGGGTGCAGGGGAAATGTGTTTGAAAGGCGCTCGATGCTGTCAGGCGGGGAAGGGAGCAGGAACTGAGTGTGTGTATGGAAGCTGGCAGGTGACTGAGCTAATTAGGAACTCAGAGGCAATTTAGGGTGAAGGGAAGTGACTTGAGTTGTAACCAGATGTTAAAAGAGTTTAAAGGGAGCAGTGCCATGCTTGGACGGGTGCACAGCATTCCCTGCCAGCCTGCTGAGCAGCTGGAGGTCAGGGCAGCACCTTTCACACTCCCTGCAGGAAAATTTCACAGCAGAACACAAAACAGTGTTAATTGGGTGGGCAAAGCCTTTTGCAGAGCCTTCCCCCACCCCTTTCTCTTCTTCAGAACTGTCAGGGTATTTTTAGTAACAATTGATATTTGCCTAAAATCACAAAACATGTTTTCACTAATATTCACAAAAGAATGGACTGTTTTTATCTGCACCTACATCAATGGATGGTAAAATGTATCCAAAGCCCAGCTTTTATCTTTAATCACACTGAAACTGATTGCCTCTGATTTTTGTGGGGGAAAAAAAAAGTACAGTAGTGTCACGATTATAAGCCGCACCATTTTGACTAAAATTTTGGTCCGAACCCAAAGTGCGGCTTATAATCAGGTGCGGCTTATATATGGACAAAGAACGAAAAGTTGCTGACATCCGCAAGTGCAGCTTATAATCGGTGCGGCTTATAATCGTGAAATTACTGTAGTCTCGTTTTCCAAGGAGAGCTGTAGTCTCGCTTTCAAAGGAGAGAAGTATGAAATGTTATAAGTTGTGACCTAGAATTTTGGCAAAGCTGCTGCCTTCTGTGAAATCAAAAGGAAGGCGAAAAAAAATAGTAAGACTTCTAATTTTTTTTTGAATTGAGTTCTGATTATTCCAGAAATTCTGATACACATTTCTACAAAAAGTCTTTCCTGAATACTCAGTATCAGCAACAAAATTAGAAGGAAAGATACAAACATTTTCAGCCTCTGAAAGGTAAAAAAAAATTCTTTCTGCCCAGACATTGCCCTTTATTTCTGCCATGGTGGCATGCAGCAGCTTCCCCAGGGATGAGGCAGGAGAGCTGTATGTGCCTGCAGATGGAGAGCTGTGCCCACAGCTCAGCTCTGCTGATGCCATCTTTGCTGACAGGCAGATGTTCTATGCCTGCATCACTCCAGGTTCCTGCAGAATGCTGCAGCCCAGCTCCACGGCCTCCCTGATCCTCCCCTGCTGCCAGGGAACAGACACAAGCTCCCTGAACTGGCAGTGAGATCCTACTGCATCAGGGAGGGCAGGGAAGCAGAGGCCTTGGCTGCTTTGTTCCTGTGCTCACTTGCCAAGCCACAAGAGGGTCCCTGGCACTGGAGGCTCTGCTGTCTCCCCCTGAAAGAGCTCGGAGAATTACTGTATTTCCAAAACAGCCAGAACCTAACAAATCCTTACCAGGATTTCAGCAAGTAGGTGAACCAGTAACATCAGATCCTACAGGCAAGTAGCTCATTCTGTGCCTTCCACACCTGCTGACCCTGAGAGTGGAGCAGATGGAGGAGGGACCTTCCTTTTTTGTAGCCCTGCCAGGCTGGAACAAGTTTAATTTGGCCCAAATACCTCTGTCCTGATAACCTTGCAAATCCTGGCTCCTCAGTAACAGACTGAGCAGAGAGGAGGGATCTGCAGCGTGTTCCCTGAGCAGGGTCATTGCATCATGCACTTCATACAAAGATTGACAGCACAGTGCGCTGAGTCCAGTGTCTTAGCAGCACAGAATGACTGCCATCATTTATTCAGTCTCTTGATGCACCAAAATTTCTGGTGCTCCCCAAAGCAAAGCTTCCTCCCTGAGAAAGCTGTTCTAGTATAGCCAGTTTACCACAAAAAGTTTTAATCTCTTTTAAAATGGGACTTCTCTTTGTCTTAATCAAGTTCCTTTATGTGGACTTGAAATGTAAAAGATTAAGTTTAACCCTTTGATAGTGGAGAGAGAAGGATAAAGTTCACTTTCACTTTGGATGCTTTTGTGGCAGTTCACTGGAAAACTGCATTCTTTCTGTTCACAGTTCTTCCCAAACATAGCATCTGCTTTCACTTACTTTTCCGTTTTTTTGGGGTTTTTTTTGTTTTTTTGTTTTTTTTTTTTTTAATTCGTACTTCTTTTTCTTGCCATGGCTTCAGAGGTGGTGGGAAGATGCTTCAGTGCTCTTTGTTTCCTGTGCATTCTGCTCTCCCTTGGTGTCTCCCTCTGTGGCCTGAAATTTCCTGCTGCTCAAAACACTGGGTCTGATGAGGGTTTAAAACACTGCTAGCAAAACCAATTTTTTTAAAAATGCATTTCATCTTGGAGTATTTAAAAAAAGTCTAAAATTAGAACAGAGCTGTGGAAAAAAAAATAAAAAGGAAAAAAAGGCAAAGTAAGCAGCTGAAGGCATTAATTAACATGACACCTATGTGGCTGCTT
This sequence comes from Turdus rufiventris, assembly GCA_013186435.1. Lineage (NCBI taxonomy): Eukaryota > Metazoa > Chordata > Aves > Passeriformes > Turdidae > Turdus > Turdus rufiventris. The sequence goes on from PYHW01010281.1 coordinate 501,805, forward strand.
CTCTAAAGTGCAGGGAGAGCTTGTGGCTGGCAGATGAATGGGCGTGCAGGCAGAAATGTGCAGAGCCCCAGGCTGTGATGTGGGCTCTGGGAGGACACGTGTGCTCCAGGTCACCCTGCTGCTGTCTGCAGGCATTCCCCATTTCCCGCTGTCCCTGAGAGCACCTGAAGGGAAGGCAGGGGGGTAGTGCCTGTCTCCATGCCAGTCAGGGCACCCCACACCCCTGTGTCACACCTGGGGTGACTCTGCTGCTCTACAGACTCAGGTGTGCAGGGATCAGCACACGGCCTTGGGGAACAGGCTTCTGTGTGCTTCCTTTGGTGTGCCCCTCCCATCAGGGTCTCCTGGGGACCCCTGGCACCCTTTAGCAGACTGGGAGGAGCATCTCCTGCACCCAGATGATGTTCAAAGTCTTTCATTTAACCCAAAACACAGCTGGTGTTGTCTGGAAAGGCTGACCTGGAAGAGAGACCAGACAGAGCAAAAGGAATAAAACAGGAATTTACTGAAAGGATCCACCTTGGGCAGTGCCAGAGCCTGGCTACATCCAAATCAAATCCAAGGTGGATCCTGGTCACAAGTTTTTACACTTTTGTAAGTTTTAGTTCATCT
>PYHW01010281.1:507076-555380 GCA_013186435.1 Turdus rufiventris
GGCCCGGCCCGGCAGCATGGCCCGGGCCCCGGGACAGCCCTGGCAGGCCCGCAGAAGGCGCGGGCAGCCCCCGCTCGCCGCCGGCCGCAGCCGCTGCTGAGGGCCGGTGCCTGCAGCATGGAGCTCCGGGCCGTCCCCTGGATGATGCTCTGCCTGCTCTGCCTGCCGCCCTGCGCCAGGGCCCAGACGAAGATCCCGCTGGAGACGTGAGTGTTTGTGTGCTGGGCGATGCCGAGGGCCGGGACAGGCGGGTGGGAATGCCTGGGCAGGCTCCTCCGGAGGGACACGGCTCCAGGGCCTCCCTGGCCTGGCCGAGGACACGGACACGGCAGGCACGGATGCCGAGCCCAGGTCTCAGTGCGCTCTGCCGGGTTTCAGGACGCCAGGAGCACTGGCCAGGCTCTGGCTGCGGAGGGTGCCCACGGGGCTGTGTGAGCCAGGACACATCTCTGTGCGCCCAGGCTGCCCACAGCTCCAAAGCTCTGCTCCAGAGCTCTGCTCCCCCGCATCGCTGCTGGCTGAAAAGGCCTGGCTGGTTCGCACAGTCCTGTTTATTCACGTGTGTGGCTGGCAGAGGATGTCAGTGCCAGGAGGCTAAACAGAGCAAAGAGGCCTCAGCCCTTCTTGCTTGCGCTCGCTCCACCTCTCTCCAGAAGGAGAAATGGCCCTTCCCAGAGCTCTGGAGCAAAGGAATAAGAAGCTGAGCTGCAATGCCAAGCCCACCCAGCCGTGGCTGCTGCACTCACTGCACATGCAGGGATTCCTGATGCATTTTTGGGGTGTGGGTTTGCAGGTGCCCATGCCCGTGTCAGTGTGACGAGCGGCTCTGTGGCACAAAGCTCCCCGACAGCCCCCCAGGAGCCCAGCAGCGCTCAGCAACCCCAGGTTATAAAAACTTCACCTTGTTAAGCTGATTTGCACACGTTAAATCCTGTAAGGATTAAAAATGTCAGCACTGCCATCGGTAAAAGTTGTAGTGGGGGAGCTTCTGGGGTGCTGGGATAGGGTTGTGGGCGCAGGACAGCAGCTTGGTTAGCAGAGGAGACAACACTGCCAGCCAGTTTCAGAAGGAAATACATCTGAAAAATCAACTCAAGGCAGCTTAAGCCCTTTCCTGCATTTGGGGAAATTATTTTATTCAAAAGTTGCCAATAACACCCTTGCAGATGGGCCACCAATACCCATCTGACCAGGAGCTGCACTGACATTATCCAGAAGGGTCTCAGGAAACTTTGCTACCAATTCTTTTCTTGTACCATCCAGCCCTTCCCCAGCAGAAGTGCTTCTGATTTGGGTTTCACAGGAAGGACACAGAGGTTACAAAAGATAAAATCCAACTTCTGCCAACTTCAAATCATGCAAATCAACTTTCCCTGTCCGGATAAATACTGCAAAGGAATGTCTTTCAGCATTGAAACCTGTGGTGTTTAGAAGCCAGCCTGTCCTTTCTGCTGTTCTTGTCACTGAATACAAGAGCAGGGATTAGAGGCAGGCAATCTCTGACCAAATCCTTTTCTGATGTGTTTCGTTATAATGTGATAGCCCTTTACTACTGAAAAAAAAAAAAAAAAACCAAAAAACAAAAGAGGTTTACGTCACTTTGCCCAATTTGGAACTTATTCCTGTACAAGAATGAAGAATAAACAATAGAAAAAGAGCTTTTCTCCTCTGGTACTAAAACCAGACCAACAGCTGAATTAATCCCTGGTGTTTCAAATCCACTCATAAATTTAACCAAAACACAGAAGTCCCCTTTTGAAATGAAATTTCAGTAGAGAAGTACGTTGGCCAGAGGCCCAGAGGGAGTAAATCAGCAGAAAATGGCTCTGTTTCATGGGTTACATGGGGACATTTTGGGGACACAAAAGCAGAACCCCTCAGGCAGCAGCTGGGTTTGGTCAGGGTGAGGTGACACACGGCTCAGCCTTGCGGTGCTGCTCCCCAAGCCGTGTCTGGCTTTGCTGCATCGTGCTTGGATCTCCTCCAGCTTACTCCAGAGCTCAGGCAGCTCCAGCTCCAGCAGCGCAAAAATCTGCTCAGTCAGTCGCCAGTGATGCTCCTGGGGTGTGAGTGAGCACACACAGCACCTCTGCTTCCCCACCGGGCACAGCTCTGCTCGTGTGCCAGCCACGGTGTGGGCAGGAGTGTGCTGAGGAGCTGGGGCTGCCTCCTTTTGGGGCCATGGAAACACTGCGAAGGGCTGCTGCGGGAGGCGCACATCAGCCTGCTGTGGCCTCTCCAGGCTGCTCCTGTTGCCTTCATACATCTGCTCCTGAGCTGGACTGAGCCAGACACCTTACAAGAAATTTCTCTGTCACCTGATGAATTTCACACTGACTTGTTCTCTCACTTGTTTATGAAAAAAAATTGAGGAAACCTATTTAAGTTCAGCAGGATGCCCTTAATTTCCCAGTATTCTAATGTTGCTCATTTTCCTGGCAAATGCTTGTTTTTTAAATATGTAAATGACAGTCTATTTCTGCCTCTTCACTTTCCTACTCTTCAGCTTCCATGAATGCCACCATTTTTTGATGACACAAACTTCAGACCTGTAACACAGGGATTTGAGACCTCTGCGGCCTTTAACTTAACAGTCCTCCAAAGCTGCCGGTCTCTGGCCTTCTCTTTGGTCCTCCCGTCTTTGTTTCTCTTCTGCTTTGAGACCAGAAGAAATCCCTGTCCCTGGGCCAGAGCAGACCTGCCAAAATGACACAAACCCCTTTTTTATTCAATTTCTGCTGTTACTGAAGTTTCAAGAACTTTCAATGCTTAACTGCACTCACTAATGAGAACTTAACACCACAGACTTTTCCACCTGCTGGGTTGAAAAATGCTGAGGGCTGGAAGGAGTAGGGGCACACTACACATATGACACAAAACAGAGGTGCTGGGAGGGAAATAGGGTAAAAATAAACATCTCTGCTAAAATTACTGCCCCTTCATGTTTATGTTCTCTCTTTCCGTAGTAAAAGGTGAGGAGACTGGAGAATATTAGTTAAATTCAGCACAAAACATCTTGTACGTAAAACTTATAAAGCCAGCAGAAGCAGATGGGCATCAAGTTAAATGTTGATCTAGAGATTCTCATATCTAAAGGAATTCATTAGTCACTACTGCAACAAACAGGAAAGCATCCCATGGGACCCCCGTTTCTCATTTCCACTTTTATTCCAGGCTTGCTAGAATAACTCTGACACAGCCCAATAAATCCTGGTCTCCTGGAAAATACCTGTATTCTTTTTTCTCTGAGGATAAAATGATAAGATAAAAGCTCTGGCTCTCAAGATGCAGAGCACAATGAAGAAAAAACAAATTGACTTCAGCTGGTGCTAGTTCACAGTGAGTGGTTAAATATGAAGGGCTCATTGCCAATTAAGGATTGATTATAAAAGGCACCCATTCTCTCATGCTTTTTCTGTAACAGGAGAGTGATGCAAAGTAGAGCTGGAGCTTTGTTTTAGGTCATCCCCTATAGCTGCCTCTGTGTTCCTGTGTGCAAGAGGGGAGTCTGTGGAGGCTTTCCTAGGCTGAAGTGAGCTCTTGTGAGTGTTCCACCATTGCTGTGCTGGCTTTACTCCTGAGCCTCTCTCTGTGTCAGTGTGCTGTTTGTGCTGCAATGCACTGGGAAATCAGGCCCTGAGGTTAAAGCCTGCCTGGGACTCCAAGAACTCCACTAGAAGCTGTAGGTAAGACTCTTACACACCATGAATAAAGAGTGTATTCTAGTAAGCAGAGAAGGCCCCTTACTGCATTAAATAAATCTCTCTGAAGCGAATCCTTGCTGAGGAAGCTGCATGGAGATGGAGCTGCCTAACATGTAGCAGCTTTCTGATGGAGTGCTCTGTCAATTTTGGGAGTCATCTATTTCAGTTTGGGTGGCTCAGTGTTCAGGCTGCTCCTTGACATCCAGATGTTCTCCATGTGGGATCACTGCCATCCATTACTTCCAGGATGGCACAAGTGTGAGTGGTGCTTTGCAGTGTCAATGTGCATAATCCATTGTGGCATTTTAAGGCACCAGTGAGAGCAGAGAATTTGTCTGGCTCATCAGTCTCTGGAAGAGCTGAATCCAAGGGGTGCATCATGGCACCTTCAAGTCCTGACACACATTTTTCTTCAGCAGATTTGGCAATGAGTGTTGAGCCTTTCACTCCAGGGGCCTGCCAGGGAAGACAAATAGATATCTGCAGAAAGCAATTTATTTTACTTTGCTATGCAACAGAAGGAGCTCAGATGCAGTCTAAGACCAGGTTATGTATGTCTAAAGTTAGGTGGGACAAATTCAACTCCAAACACAGTGCCTGAGACCAGCAGAACTCAGTGTTTCTCCCTGCTGAGCAATGTCCTGGTACATTGGCAAAGGGCAACCCTGTCTCCTGCCTCACTGCTTGTCTGGCAGGGGTCTGGGGACAAAACATTCCTGCTGCTGAAGAGTGGCTTTGAGAAGTACAGGGGTTTGTACTCAGGCAGATGGAGTTTCACCTGTCTGAAGAAGTAATTATTAACACTGAGTTTCCTTCGTTTGGCCTTTTTTTTAGGGTGAAGTCCTGGGCAGATGCCTTTGGTGGAGAACTGTATTCCATTGTGACTAAATACTCAGGCTCTCTCCTGTTGCAGAAGGTAGGCAAAATCTATGAGGGTTCCCTTTGCTTTGTATCACCTCCCCACGTGCCCCCCAAGGTTTCCCCCAGGGTAGAGCAAAGAATAAGACCCTGGTGTGCAACTGTCTTTTAAAATCATGGAGGATGTGTCTTATCTCCTGTCTCCCTTGTGCCTAATAGCCTTAAAGTAGCCAGCATATTGTTGCTGTGAGAGTCATAATTTTTCAGTTACTGAATACTTTGCATGTAAACCTTGTCTTTAATACTTGCCATAACCTTTCTGTTGTGGTTTTTGAGATTGCTTAATTTTCCTCAGACTTTTTGTTTGTTTCTTCCAGAAGAATCTTAAAATCATGTTGTAAATTCAAGTAGTTGACTTCCTAGCAGGCTATCTCATTCCCAGAGACCTGGTGAGCTAGCAGACATCTCTTGAATCCCCAAGGGCAGGCTTTTACCCTCCATCAGAGCTTTGCCCTGCCTTTATTAGAAAGCCCAAACAACATGGCAAAGAGCAGACGAACTTGAGGAGTTCAGTCAAGATGTTTTTCTAGGTGAAGATAAAAGGAATGTCTTTCACACTCCTAATTTAGTTCCACTAGCAGTGAGTAATGCAGCTCTGTGTACTTCAATAGGCTGAATTTTATGGAGGTGGGAACAAGAATATATATTTGGTGACATATCTCTGTTCACAGTTAAAACTTAGGATCCTGAATTCTGGATATTCTGCTTTTAAATCGCCACCCCCGTCACTGCAGAAGGGGAATCTTAATGAATTGCTCCTGCTGTTTTAAGAGAATGCTAAGTGCTAAATGATTAAGAAAAGGTTTTCTGTTAAAGCTGAGCTAACTTTCTGGCCACTTTTCAACATCAGATCCTTTCAGCCCGACTCCTGTTCTGTAACTCATAATGATCTCATAGCCTGACCCCTAAGCACAGGTTGTATGGGATAATCTTGGCCAACTACGTGCACCTGAGCTGACTTTCAGCCATGGTGTCTGGGGACAGTATTGAAATCACAACTCTGTTGCCCCCCATTAGCAAAGCTTGGATTTATAGTCATCAATAACCAGAGATTTCCATGGCAGAAATACAGGCATGCAGTGGTTTGCTGGTTCATTTGTAGGAAAAAAGCTCAAATAGGGATTGAGCTCACACCTGGTGTACTCCTTAGCCAACTAGAACTTTCTGCAAAGTTTTTTTAGGGGTGTTGGGGTGGGGTTGGGTTTTTTCCTTCTCATCTCTGGCTAGATCTTAAGGCTGGGAGGTGTATGCCATTAGCAGGCTGCTTCTGATTTCTCATTATTTACCTCAGTAACATCTACTTGTGAGTATGTCAATTTAAAAATAATAATAAGAGAGTGGTGAAGCCCTGTTGGTTTTAACTGAGGCTGTGACCCGAGGTAACTGGTGGCAGGTTGCTTAGTGCAGCACGTGCTGGTGTGAGCTCCCCCAGCAGAGATTACCCTGCTCCCCCCAAGCAGGGCCTGATTAAACCCAGCCTGGCAGGGATCACTTCTCTCCTGGCAGAGCCATGGCACGGAGCTGAAGGCACAGACACCAGCTGGGTGTGTGCTGTGGTCTCATCATCAGCCAGGGACTGCAGTCAGGGCTTGTGGCTGCACACTGCTCCTCTGGCAGTGTGGTTACCCCAACCTTCCTGCTCAATTCCTCCTCCTCCTGCAGCTTCCCCCGCCTGCCTGTCCCAGCTCCCAGCGCAGGGGAAGCGAGCCTGGCGTTTTTAATCCAGTAAAAGCCTTGCTGTTAATCATGCCAGACAGAGCAAGCAGCCTCCCTGCCATGCCTGCTGCGGGCTGGATGCTGCTGCTATTTCCGTCTGACCTCCTCAGCCTGCCCCATCCTCAAGGCATTTCTTCCTCTGCCCGTGCTCAGCCACCCTCCCGGACCAAGGAGCTTCTTGAACAAAAGGGGCTCACCCTAAAGACATGCAGATTGCTTTCCCTGCTGCTTCCCTCTAATTGAAAGGTGTCATTAGAGCCCTTGCGATCTCCTTGCCCTTTTCACCACGTCATTTTTTTCCCAGCACAAGAAGCTGACCCTGGCTGAGATAGCTGCTGTGATGCTAACACAAGGTGAAGATGGAGGGCAGCTGTACGCACTGCAGACAAAACTGACCATGAGGGACCAGGGAATTGCAATTGGTTGCTTTTGTGTTTCCACATTGCCCAGGAGATAAGGCTCTGTCTTTTCTGAAATAAGTTAATAATCCTGTGTCCTTTTGCAGGTTTTGTTACTCTTTCTTTCTGGCTGTCTCTATTAGCTGTGGGATTTTTTGGAAAGGCGAAATAAAGGCCATTGTATCTAGTCTTAAAAAAGCAGATTTCAGGAGGCAGGCTATGGTTACACAGTTTAGATGTACTCTTGGATTTTTTTAATTCCTAGGTTACATGAAACATAGGAATAGACTAGTTATCTCTGAAGCTGTCAGATTGAACTCCTCCTCAGTACAGCACCTCTCCCCATGGAGGCAGCACCAAGTAGCCATGCTCATAGTCCCTAGGTTTTGGGAATTACCTCTGTGGTGCTCCTGGCCTAAATTATGCTCCTGGGTGCCCAGTAAGTGGCATCATAACTGCCCCTCTCAGCTGTCCTGGGCAGTCTGTCCCATAAGCACTGAGCAGACCCTCCTTGCTGGAGACCTGGCAGATTGCTCACAGATGCTGTGCCTTTGGGGCAGGACAGCCCCTGCACTGCCAGGACGAGTCCCCAGCAGTGCCCCAGAGCACTTGTGACTTAGGAAGAGCTGCAGTGGCAGCACATAGCTGCATTCCCTTGCTCTTCCCTCTGCCCTAAGCCATCTGGAGGTGAGTGATGTGTGTGATGCTGTGATGGGTGTCAGCACAGTGCATGGTTTGGGTCTTTAAGAGTTGGCCTGGGTTTTTTGAGCTGTCTGTGCTTTCTGACACTGACTCCCTGGAGAGCACTGCTTTTGACCTGAGGTCTTGGAGAAAGCTTCCAAATTTGAGTGATGGACTTAAAGTCATGGGTGTGTAGTTAAATAGAAGTGTGTGCTTTCACACGGGGAAGAATTTGGAATTTGAGGTGTTTATAAAACAGTAATAGGTATGGGACGAGATGGAGAATTTTGGGTGGTGTCTCTTTTCAGTGCTCATCTTCCTTCTTCTGCATGGTTTCAGGCAGTTTTTGGTTGGATAATTAGGGCTGCACTGCAGGTCAGAGGAATTTGGTTATTAGGTTAAAAGTATTAATAATATAGGTGTTAATTCTCTATTGGCCTGTTTATCTTTAAGAGACTTTGTGGCTAGCTGGATTCAGCTCCCTTTTGCTCACTTCCAGCTGGTGGCTGGAAATGTTGCTGAGCTTTCTATGCTTTTGATAAGATTTAATAAACAACCAAGTCCAAACATGAGAAAATTCGTTTCGTTTGTGTGTTTTTTAATGCTGGCTCTGAGTGAAGACAGGAGGAACTCCAAACACATCAGTGATTAAGTGGTGCTAAACACCACCGCTGTTACATTGGCCTTCTGCTCTCTCCAGTTTGTAGGCACTAATAGCTTCAGGTGCGTTGCTGCTTTCAACAGCCACCAGCTCACAAGTGGATCAGTTGCTTTTACTTGGTCGAAGTGCTTTGGGTTAGGGCCACTGTTCTGGACACCCTGAATTATGGGGTGGAAAAAGGGGAAAGGCCCAGATGCAAGGTGATAAAATCAGAGCGGTTGTTTCAAAACAAAGAGGATCCCCAGCTACCAGTAACAGATCCATCCCTCCCCTTAAGAACCTCCTGCTCAGCAGGATTTTTCCTCTTTCCCTTGAGTAGAAGTACAAGGATGTGGAACCAACTCTGAAGATCAAGGAGGTGGATGGCTTGGAGCTGGTGAAGAAGTTCTCAGAACAGATGGAGAGCATGCTCCGCAGGAAGGTGGAAGCTGTTGAGGTATGACCGCTGGGCTTTGGGAAGGCATTTGTGTCCTGCCATCCCCAGAGCAGCAGGAACAGGCCTCCTGCCTGCTCCAGGAGTGTGTGGGTGCAGGGGTTGTGTGAGGACTTCCCTGCCCAAGCAGGAGCCTGCTGGTGCAGCTGGCTGCTCTCACTGAGCTTTAAGCAGACACTGGTGGGAGGGTGTGGGCGTTCAGACAAGGGGATGCTGGCTTCTCCCTCTGCTCAAATTAGAAAAGAAGACAAAAACAAAGTCTAGAAATAAATATGAGGGAATGAGCACTCTTCTAGGAGACAAGCTGTTTAAAGAAGGGGGGAAGAAAACCTCTCAAAAGTGAAACAATCCAGCTCATCCTTCCTTAATGCACTCCGGCTGCTGAAGACTAGGGGCTTGTTTCAGCTGTGTGTGTGGCTCAAGGGGAATTCCTGCAGCTCCTGAGCACAGGCTGCAAAGAAGGTGCTTGGATTTCCAGCTGTGTACTTGGGGAAGTGTGGAGGAGGTGGCAAGGGGTCTGTAGCTGTTGCACTGTGGGAGATCAGAGCAGGTAATGGTTCTGGCCCCTCTTGCTTCCTGCATCTAAGGATTTATCATATTCTCGTGTATTTACCTACTGTGAAAAGTGTATTTCTGTAGTCACAGAGCCTTGACTGTTCAAGGCTTCTAATTTGGAAAAGTGCTCCAGAAACACATCATTTGACTCTCCAAGTGAAATGCGGGCATATTTGATCCCAGAGCTTTGGCCCATAACATTAAATTCTTAGCCAGACTTTTCCAGTGTTTGCTTTGCCTTATCCTGTGTGAAGGAGCAAAATGTAGTTTTGCTGTGATTGTTGCTGATGGTGCAGCCCTGAAAACACGTATGTGCTTAGTTGGATCCCTTCCCAGTCTGTACTAATGGAGAATTAGTGCCCTGTAGCATCCTACTGGAGACAACTGGCTGGTTTTATTGCCCTCCATAAATGGTAAGAGCTTACAAGTGGCCACAGCGTTGCTGAGCCTTTTACGAAATCCACTCATGGTCTTTGTCTCAGTAACAATACCAGACTGGGACTCCCACAAGGCCTTTTCCTTTGATGAGATACTGACATTAAGCTGGGGCTGAAATGCCTTTCCCATGGCTTTTTGGAAGGGTTCATGGAAAATGAAATTAAATCTGTCTGTCGTTTCTCTAAGTGGACCTTTTTCTGTTTGCTTATGTCCTGTGATATCTCAATTTGCAGGGACTTTGGAGTAAGTAGGTGTGAGTACACTTGGCAATAAATTGCTGCAAGTAATGTACCTTCCAAGCTGTGAAATGGTAGCACAGAATGACAGGTTGCCAGGGAAGGAGGGGTGTTTATAACCTCTGATTGGCTTGTGGTGAAGGAGGCAGCTGCTGATACAGCTTGGAAGAACTTCTGGAGGGCTCTTCCACAGTACCCACTCACCTTGCTTTGTGTGCTTGCTTTAGAGGTTGGTGGAAGCAGCAGAAGATGCAGATCTGAACCACGAGTACAACTCCTCGCTGGAGGTGAGTTTGTCCTGGTCAGTGACAAAATGTGGCACACAGCCAGGAGCCCGCCTCAGGTTCCTGGGCAGTCAGGGATTGCCTTGTCTGCAGGACACTCAGCTCCTCTGGACACTGCTGCAAGTCTGAGACATCCTTGTTGGCAGATCCCAGACCTAGGAGCACCAAAAGGGTTTTGTCCCTTTGGCTCTGGGAGGGGAAAAGGTTTGGGAAGACATTGGGCTGCATAACAGTGGCATTGCTTTTACTGCACGGTGACGTTTTAGTGCAAATTAGATGGCACTTTGTGGGTTACTTGACTGGAAAATGAGCTAAAAATTAAGTGTGAATGAACAATGAGGAGGATGGTGTTATAAATACCCTCAGCAACCCCGTTAATCCTAATGAACTGAGTTTCTCACCATCTTTCTTAACGGCTCCCATCATCTTTCTGTAGCAGACGGACACCCACTTGTCAGGACTTCCCTTAAGGTGAAAGTCCGGTGCTGTCCAAGCAATTTGGATAATTGGCTTTCTGTTAATAACTGTTTGTTGTGGCCAAGCCATGGGATTATTGCTGGTAAAGGGAGCTGGAGTGAAAAGCCTGTGGAAGGAAATCCTCTACCCCATAGTACAAGCACAGACAGCTTAGTAGAAGGACAGGCTACCCCTGAGAGTGCATATCTCAGTGCTGGGGAAAATGAAATCAAGCTAGTTACTAATTTCATCTCACTTTTTAGAAATTGTCCTTTTTTTTAAAAAAGTCCTGTGAGTCATGTTAGTTGGCTCAGCTGAACTCACAGTGAGGGTCATGGGTGAGCTGTGGTACAGGAGTCTGTATTTGCAGACTCCACTTGCACCCTGACTAATTCTTACATTGCCTCTGGCTCAGATAAAGCCAGAAAAAAACATCCTAAAAACATGGGTTATTCAAGGACAAAGAATGCCCTGAATGTACTCAAGTGAGTGTAGGTGGTAAATCCCCAGGGACCTTCATGGGTGAGGGGGATACTGCGTTTGTCTTTGAGCACCTTCTGCTTGATCCTTTGCTCTCCATGAGTGCCTGCCACTTGGAGTGACAGGATGAGGGGATAATCCTGCCTGGATGTCCATCAGGAGTTAACTCAGCCAGTGACAGCTGCAGAGACAGGGCAGGGGAGGTCAGCACTGGGTGTCCTGTGCTAAACCTGGCGGCCAGACCCACTGAAACACCTCACCTTTGCAGCTAATCCCTGCCCCTTTGCTCCTAAATGGCTCTTAAGCAATGCTCCTTGTGGTCATGTGGGTACATGACAGCAACCAACTGGCCAGAAGCCATCGGTAGGTAATAGCTTGTTTGTGGCTCGTTGTGATCCTCTTTGAAGCTCCGTTGTCCATATGTCCCCTCTTTGTTTGAAAGAGTGTTCCCCCATCCTCCACAGTGCTGCTAATAGTCTGTCCTGTTCTCTCTTTGTCTTTCTCTTTTCCATGATCTTCATCAACAGTTTGATTACTACAACTCTCTCCTGATTAATGATAAGGATGAAAATGACAATTACGTGGAGCTTGGGGATGAATTCATTCTGGAGCCAAATGAGCATTTCAATAACCTGCTGGTGAACACAACCTACAGTGATATCCAGCTGCCCACCAATGTCTACAACAAAGGTAACAGCCTCTGCTTTCTCACTGCTGGTAGGTTGGTGTGGAAATTATCAGCAGTAATACTGTAAACGAGGATGGAGTTAAAAAAAATGACAGCTGACAGGAAAAATAAAAAAAGCAGGATTGGAAAGGTGCTGTCCTAAAGGACAGTCAAGTCTGTGCAGTCCCTGTGACAGGGCTTGGGTACACTGTGCTCTTGGAAAACCTCTCATGGTGGACAGGCCTGGGTCTCAGGCAGGCAGTGTGTTCTACACCTCTCTGCCCAGCCAAAGATGCTGTGAGACTTCAATGGCAGTTGTTGCTCTGGATGAAGGGTTGGCTCTATCACAGCCTTTAGTTGTCAAGAAGCACCCTGGTGTCTGTGCTCACTGCTCTTATTTAGAGACACAATAGAGAGAGTTCTATTTCTCCCATGATTTCAAACCACTTCCATCTGCTCTGACAGCCGAGACCCTAAAATTTTGCTCACAATAGAGCAACCAGCAGAGCTGGCTGTAGGTGGGTACAGCAGAACTGGACAGAGGCTGCTGCCTGTTGAAACCCAGAAACCTGGGAGTTGTGAGCTTTATCTGCTTTCTGGCACTGATCCCCTGGAGAACACTGCTTTTGACTTGGTTTGTTTGGTTGGGGGTTTTTTTGGGTTTTTTGGGGGTTTTTTGGTTGTTTTTTTGTTTTTGACCTTTTTTTTTTGCCTTGGCTTCCAAATAAGAGTGATGGAGTTGGGATCACTGTGTAGTTAAATAGAAGCATGTGCTTTCATACGGTGAAGGGTTTTGAGTTTGAAAGTTTTAGAATATAGTAATAAGTATGGGACAAGATGGAGGATTTTGGCTGTCTTGCCCTTTGTCATGTTTCAGGCAGTAGTTTCTGGTTGGATGGTTAGTGCTGCACTGCAGGTCACAGGAGTTCAGTTATTGGGTCAAAAGTATAAATAATATAGGTGTTAATTCTCTATTGCACTGTTTAGCTTCAAAAGGCTTTGTAAGCAGCTAAATTCAGCTCAGTTTTGCTCACTTGTAGCTGGTAGCTAGAAGTGTTGGAGAAGTCTCTGTACTTTAGATAAGATTTAATAAACAACCAAGTCCAAGCATGAGAAAATTAATCTCCTTCATGTTTTGAATCCTGACTGAGTGAAAGCAGGAGAAAATGAAGACAAGCCACTAATTAAGTGGTTTAGTCACTATTAAAGTGACTAAACAAGGAGTGGTAGGTGGAAGCCCCACCCTTTTTGACACTAATCCAGTTTAATCCTACAATGACCAGTTTGTCATGATTGACTGTTTCTACTGCTGCTGCTCTCCTTGGTCTCCTGAGGCAGTGAGTCAACACAGACACCAAATAGACACTACCTCCTGGGAGTTCTTGGAATCTGCAGCTTCTTATTGATTCTGAGGAGATGGGGCATGGTAGGACAGCCAAGCCTTTGTCAAGGAAAGGGCAGGCCAAGAAGAAAAGAAAGATTTGATGAGGATAAGAAGAAAATGCAGCTGTGTTAACTGTGTAATCACCTGCAGTGGCCAGTGGTGGCCTGGCCTCCGGGCTTCGCTTGAATGGGCAGGGAGCAGGATGCATCCATGTAGAAGCTTTGTCAAGGTTGCATTCCTCCTGAAGCTGCCTTTGTTCCCATCCATCTCCTCCACCAGGTGTGGTGAATGCCCTCCCTTCTTTTTCACACTTTGCTCCCCCACAGACCCTGCCATCCTCAATGGAGTTTACATGTCAGAAGCCCTGAATCCTATTTTTGTGGACAACTTTGAAAGGGATCCCACACTGACCTGGCAGTACTTTGGCAGCTCCACTGGATTCTTCAGGTTGTACCCAGGTAAAAAGACTAGAGACTGGCTTTGCTCTTTCAGTGCAACACAGTTTTGTGAGACAGGGTCTGTACCATGGAAGAATCCAAGAAGCTTCCGTTGCCCTTTGGATGGCTGCATGCCCTTGTTCTGTGACCTGGCACATTCTGGGGAAGGTGAAAGCAGAGATGGCTGTGAGCAGAGCCTGTAGAAGGGAATCTGGGATGCATCCATGCCGCTGCTGCTTTTTTATGCTCTCAGCCACCCTCTGGGTAAAACAAAATCTGTTGTTGAGAGCTAAATATAAGTGACTAAAAGATCAAAGTACAAGCAGTTGCTTCCCAAATTTGAAAAGACTAGGTACATTTTTTAAAGAGAAATTTAATAAACACTTAAGCCAGAGCTGCCAAAGACCAAGCAACTCTGCTGTATTTCTGTGGCTGGCCAGCCTGGTGTGCTCCCTGAGGTAGCCAGGGAGCAGCAGCGGTACAGGTGTCTGGGGACCAGGGAGCATGACCTGCCTGGCTGTGTGTGCTGACTGCTCCTCTTGCTGCTCTCTTCAGGAATAAAGTGGTTACCAGATGAGAATGGAGTCATCTCCTTTGACTGCAGAAACCGTGGCTGGTAAGTTTTGGCCAAAGCACCTTTGATCCCTTCCTCTGTCTCCCACCTGGGTGAGTTGCTGATGGGTACTTCATGTCCTGTAGTGCTCTTGCAAGAGATGGGGATATATAAACAAAGGTAATAGCAGATTAGGAAGCCCTGCGAGCAGCAGTTTTCCCTGTGGTATCTAATATCTAACATGGAAATAACACTTCTGTGACTGGGAGGTAGGGATATTTAATTTTATATTTCAATTTATTTCAGAACGATGATGTGTTTATTCAGTCTGCTCAGCATGGCTAAGGCAGACCTGAAGAACTGTCACTCTTGGCTGTGTCTGGAGAGGCTCAGCAGTCCCCAGTGCAGGAAGGGAGGTGCTGGGGCCAGCCTGTTCCTGCTGGACAGCTGTGCTCATGGTGCATGTGGTGGCCAGCATTCCTCTTCCCTGGCTCTCACCCTGCTTCCTGTGCCCTTTGTTGTGCAGGTACATCCAAGCTGCCACATCTCCCAAGGACATTGTCATCATTGTGGATGTCAGTGGCAGCATGAAGGGCCTGAGGATGACCATTGCCAAGCACACCATCATCACCATTTTGGATACTCTGGGAGAAAATGACTTTGTCAACATCATTGCAGTATGTCTGCCTCCATTCCAGTGCTGAACTGTGTCCCTGGTGCCTCACCCTTTCCTTCTTCCCCTCAGTGAACCACAGTGACCTACCTTCAGCAGTACCTGTGTGGAATGGGGAATTTACCCAAATTACCCTTGGGGAGGTCAGCAGGGTGGCTGCCAGGTCATCTCATCTCTCTTCCACAGAGGATGTTAGCTGCATCTTTTTGCTTTCTTAGGGATGTGACTGCAACAGATAACAAAGGGCTGCCGAGAGACACCTCAGCTAGCCATTCTGACTTGCTGTAACTCTGTATTTGGGTCCAGCAGCAGCAATGTAATTCTCAGGATAATGTTTCCAGGCTAGAAAACCACCACCATATGCCTTTTTGTGCACTAGCATCCTGTAAGGATGTCCTAACAGTTGAGTTGATCAGCTGAGCCTGCATGGAGCTTGGTCAGGAAGCCTCAGTGTTGCTCTCTTCCTTTTTGAGCCCTGGCAAGGTGAGGATGGGCTGGTTAGCCAGAGAGAGCCAGCACTGCTGACCACAGAAAGCAAAACGTCTTCATAGCAGGACTGGTGCCATGTTAAAGGCTCCTTGCCTTCTCATTTTCACAGCTAATTGAAACACCATCTCCTTCCCCTGGCTTCTTTCTATGATAGCTTACCAGGGCACAGCCATTGAGATATAAATTCTACTTTTTGTTGATGGCTTCTTATGTTAGCTAATTAGAAACTCCAGTGGCAGCAATTCTGTCTTTATATGACTGGACAGATGGGAGAGTGAACAGTGTTGGCAGAAAAATAGAAGGGAGTCATTAAAGAGTGTGAAATATCATCTGTTCTTCAAAAACAATCCCAGAAATACTGTTTTATATATATATATACGTATTCCTTTACTGCACTCAGAGCAAGAGCCTGCTGGCTCAGAGGCATTTTAGCCTGACCTAAGCTCCTATTGATCAGCTGAGCATCAGTCACCTCTTAGGAACTGCACTCTCATGAACCTTGCAGGAAAAGGTTCACAGGAGCCTTACCAAGCTTTACCTCACATGGAACAGCCTGGAATAATGCACTCCCCTAATTATTCCAGCCCAGGGGATGTGTGCTGCTCACCTGGTTTGTTATTGTTCAGCTGTGCAACAGAAGCTTCAAACTTCAAGGTTCAGCTGGTGGCTCACCAAGGCTCTAGAAGTCAAGATTATGTGCAAAAAGTGCTGGAAGCAAGGCCAGGGGTGCAAGTTCATGAAGTGGGGATAAAATACTTGATGGTGTGAGTGGGAAGAAAAGGAAAAAAATTAGCTTTAAATGTGTAGATATGCTCAGCTGGAACGCGACAAAACACTGTAATTAATGTGTTACTCAAACAGAAGATTATCAAAATCCCTGTTTGGCATGGTCACTATAAACATAAAATAGATGTTTTAATTTATATTTTAAAATATCAAGTTTTTAAGGGAAACAAATATAAAATGGTCTAATGCTCCATGCTGTTTCCTGAACATCAGCCTAGGGCACAAACCCATTTTGTGAATTTTCTCCCTTGACAACCCCTTTCTTTTTGTTTTCTCTTTGCAGTACAATGATTATGTACATTTTATTGAGCCCTGTTTTAAGGGTATCCTGGTCCAAGCAGACAGAGACAACAGAGAGGTGAGTACCAGGCCCCTCTCAATGTAACTCTCTTCATGTAAGCAGAGCACAGGGTTGAGATGCTGAGAGATGAAACGCCAAGGATGAGGAGAAGGGTTTGCATTTCAGAAGCCAGCACAGTTCACTGCTGTGTGCTGCTTCTGTGGATCTTCCTAGCTTAGCCCAAGCTGCTGTGACAGGGGTCAGCTGTTACAGCTTCCCTGTGTCCCCACTGCTGGACCATGAGCACACCCAGCCCAGGCTGCCTTATTAAAAACAGAGGGGAAAAGGTCTTGGACACCCCCCACCCTCAGCATGGGTATAATCTGTCCTTTCCTGGTGACTCTGTTCTCAGCCTGGGCTGATGCTCCATCAGGCTGGACTGCCAGCAAGCCCTCTCTGAGGAGGGGTTTTGCTGGTCTGATCCAGGAAGCTTCAGCAGCCAAGCTGCTCCACCACTCTCTGGGCTGACTGGTATTTTTAGCTTCTTTCCCTATTTTTTTTCTTCGTCTTTCTCTTTTTTTAGTTTGTGTTACTACATCCCTGTACGCCTTCAACAGCCAGATTGCTTTCCCAGATTAGCCCTAGGTCAGAGAGTATGATTGCAGAGGATGATGTCTTCTGCAGTGTTTCCCAAAGAATTCCCAAACATCCTAGACATCCTCTTGCAGAGAGGGTTTAAGCATAGACAAGCATTCAGTTTTGTTGATTTTTTTTCCCCATCCTGTTACTTGTGGGTGCACAGGACGGGGTGGGTTTTTTTTCTTACCTGAAGGAGCAGAAAAGGGTAAGTCGAATTTCCAGTAGTTTTGCCCCTTCCATGATCTTGTATGGATTATCAGTGGTTCACAGTCCAGAGACTGAAAAACGCAGTGCTGCTGGAGCTGGATGGGCACAGCCTTTTCTGGGCTTCTTTCCTGCCCTGGTCAGAAGGAACACCCTGCTTGCAACTCATTCCTGTTTGATTTTTCCTTTCTTTTCCAGCACTTCAAGCAGCTGGTGGATGAACTGCAGGCAAAAGGAGTGGGGACTGTGAGCAAGGCTTTGACAGAATCCTTCAAAATCCTCCGAGAGGTAAGAGTTGGTTCTGATGCTTGTGTGGGGCACTGCCCACCCCTGCATTGCTCCCACCAGTGACAGCACTTCCCTCAGGGTGCTGCAGTGCTCTCATGGATTCCAAATTTGTGACGAGCAATGTGCGGGGCTTGCCCCTCTTATGGGCAGTTGGTTTGTGCATGATGTCCACAGGCACCAGTCCCTGGCCAGGAAGGATCAGGAGGCATCCAGGCTGTGGCCTCATGAGTTTTCCTGATGAGCCCACAACTGGGCATTGCCCAGGCACCTTACAGGTGGTGGCAATGAAATATAACTGATCAGCTGAGGGCCATGATTCTGGTTGTAAGTAATGTTATTAGTGAGCAGTGATGGTAATGAAGAACATCAAAGATTATTCTTCAGATTTATTTCAATGTCACTTTGCTGACTATCAGTGCTCGGGGAAGAAATCACAGGTACAGGAGAATTAATCCCCTTGATAAGACCATGAATGATTCATTGCCTGATGTGAATAGGAAATTCAGTAGCCTGGTGGTAAACATATGCTTTAAATCTGTTTGTTAAGGAATGGTAACAAGAAACCAGCTGAATACCCCCCTCCCCTCATGGCACTGTCTACAGTGGGATTGTGGGTCATAGAGTCATAGAAGGGCTTGGCTTGGAAGGGGCCTTAAAAGCTGAGACAAAATGTCTTCCACTGACATAGCTGAACCAAAGATGCTTACAAGGAGAGAGTGCTGCCCATGCATCCCAGTGGACTAATGTGACTCCACTGCAGTAACAAACTCCTTAGGGGCTGAAGAATTTAATTTTTCTCTCTATTTAGCATTTTAAAATGCAGTCAACAATTTCAGTAGTCATCACTTATCTTGATACTTGTTGATTGTTTCTTGCTTAATGAGCTCTAAACCCCTCTGAGATGGCTGTTGGACAGTACAGCACCCAGTGGTGATAGTCTTCTCCTGTTAGTTACTCACAAGGTGAAGCGAGTAACACTTCTTGCTTTTTGTTATCACCTTGGATCTGGGGACAAGGCTCTGGCACTGGAGCACAGGCAGATGAGGAAAGGTGTCATGTGCCTTGGAAATGGCTGTCCATAAAACAGAGGTTCAGATAGTAAACTATCTCCTTTATCAAATCTGTGAAACAGAGTGCCTTAACATCAGCAGCTGGAGCACCCCAGGCTCTGCAAGTGCCACAGCTTAAGGCAAAAGGTGCTCCTGGGGCTCTCTGAAATCTTCTTCTCGAGTTTCTTAGACCTGTATCGCTCATAGCAAAGAAAAAGGGTTTTTGTCAGTGTGCCCCAAAACAAATCTGTGCAGCCACAGTCAGCAGAAAAGGGAACTTTGGAGTTGTCTCATCAGAAACAACTCCCACTCTCAGCTGTTCCTCTCCTGTTATTGCTCATGGGAGCATAAGCAAGAGAATGAAAATTGCGACATCACACTGATGGAAGAGGCTTTGTTGATTACAATAGACAGCCAGTAATAATATCTGTAATGAAAGTGGCTGCAAAATTTCCCTGGTAATTTTCCTCAGTCCAATTGCTCAGAGCATTAGTAGCCCAGCAGAGACCTACTCAATGAGGTATGAGTAGCAGAGAGGGGTGGAAGAAGAGCACAGATCTTTCACTGTCTTTATTTTCCTCCATTGCACTCTGGGGGAGACAGGGCATATTTTAATCTGTGATGCAGTTTTTCAGACCAGTTTTGGGAGAGCAGTTAGCCAGAGGCCCCCATGTGCCTCTCTGCCATGCTCAATAAACCACTTGAACTCTCTCCATTTCAATTAAGCCACAAACCAAGTGGTTTCAATAAAATATGCATCCCAGGGAAGCCATGGTCTTAAGCACATATTTATAAAGTGCTTCAAAATTCTCAGGTGTTAAGTGTTATCTTTTGAGGTCTTTTCTTATTTATTGAGTTTTAATCTGTCTTGCTGCTTTCTTCCTTGTTTCAACATGCTTGGCCTGCCTTGTTCTCTCCCCTCTTTCCTGCAGGATTTATACCCTTCTGTTCTGCTTCCAGGCTGGAGAAGCATTTTCCCAACACTGTATGAGTGCTACAGCTGAGAGCTATCAGGTGCTAAGCAGAGCAGAATAATTGCCTTCCTTGTTTTACACACTGTGGTCCTCTTAACAGCACATAAAACAACAACTAGGTTTTTTTCGGGCCCTGTCACATTGTTAATTCCTATCCAGCTGATGTGTCTCTGCAGCATCCCTCCCCAGGCAGTATCCACCCTCCTCTTCTGTCTTGGAGCCACTGCCTCTCCTTTGCAATGTACATGTGTCCTCCTCTCTCAATATTTTGAAAGCTGTTGCTTTCCCCACCCTGTGGAGGACAAGAAAAGCCAAGTTCTGTTTTCCAAGGCCACCTTGGAATGATGTTTTCTCTTAGCACCAGGCTGATTCAGTCATGCCTTGACTCACTGTTGATCTCAAAAATCACATAAACATTGAAGTTAACTGAGTGGGTCATTCTAGAATGGCTGTAGGTGGGAAAAAAAAGTATGATGAAACTGGTAACGGATTGGATTTCAGTGAGACAAAACATTCGAGTAACTTGAGCCATAAAAAGAATAAACCTGTTTACTGATGTAAGTAAACAAAGGTTTGTGGCCTCTCATGGTCTTACCTGTGTATGCTTCATTTGCACATTTACAAGATGCATGTTACTGATTTTTCTAGCAGTATACTAAGTGTTTAAGGACAGTTTATCCATCCATTTTCTGTGCTTTTTGTGGATTCTCTCTTCACCCTTTGGGATCTTGTGTAGTCCCAGTCAGGTCTCAGCCCATGAGGCAAGTAGTTCAGCTACGCCTTCTGCAATTCTTTCCCTTCATGCTGAGCACAGATTATTTAAATGTTTGCAGTTAGTTTTTTGTTTTAACCCTACCACTTTTTGACCCTGCCCCTAATTCATTTGTTCTTTCCTTAGTTTATCACTTCAGTGGGTACCCAGCCATTACAATATTTTCCTTTTGATGATCAAGGATGGAGGCTCTGAAGCCTCTCTGCCTGACCATCTCCCTCTGTTTTTTTTTTATCATTTGGCATCATATTATTCTTCACTGCCTTTCTTGCTTCTTCTCTGAACTCTTAGGAATTGTTTCTTGATTCCAGTCACATGTTTATGGACCTGTATTCTACAGCTTATTTTTCGGGATATGCAAAGCTCACGATTTCTTGTTTACCAGTTCCTACTATTTTGCTTAATGCCCTTTCTTGTTTCTCCTTCACTGGCTTTGCTTTGTTGTCTGCTGCTGATTTTGCCCCCATGAGACGCCTTGCACCGAGTTTGGATTTTCAGCAGTTCTGGAGGCCATTCCAGAGGCAGGCCTGCATAATAATGGGATAGGAGGAAATGGGAAGGGGCTGCTCAGTGCCCTGGCCAGGCCTGCACATAATCAGCACGCGTGCCTGCACATCTCTGAGCGGTGCTGATGGTTCCTATTGCTTCACTGGGAGCTCTGTGCCAGCCTGGAACTGCAGAGCAAAAGGCAATGAGCAAACAAGGCAGTACAGGCGACAGTGACCCTGAATTAATTAGAGCATGCCTGTTAGCCCTGGCAACGTGACTGGAGTTACACACCCCCATGCCTCCTTCACTGAGCCAGCTCTAGCCTGCATTTCTTCAGACATCTCTGCTCTGGACATGCTAGTGCTGATCTCCCCTTCCTTCATGCTCATAAGACTTCAGTAAGAGCAGGGAATTATGCTCAGAGCTTGCTGTGAATGCTGTCAGATCATTTGCTACAGCTGCAGCCAGTCACAAAGGACCTAAAAACCAGGGATTACCTCTTGTTCATTTGTTTTCTAAATCTGTCTTTTTAATCTCCATTTCTATGACACTGATGATCTCATTTTCCCTCTTGAAAATATCGTCTACTCCCGTAATTAGGAGATTGCTGGTTCTGATACGAACATCTAATTTCTCAGTATCTCAGTATTATGAGTTCTGAAATAAGCTTCATGAAGAGATCTTAAGTAGTCTGAAATGGTAGGTGACCTTAATTAAGTGTTAATTTAATAATAATCTAACCAGACATATTGGAGATGGCAACAGTTTGGCATAAGCTGCTTTCGTAACCGCAAGGTTCACGTATCTGTGATCTGAGCCTCATCCTGACAGCATCTCCCGCACCCTGTGCCTCCCTGGTGGGCGCTCACACTGCCTGTGCTCTTTGCTAATCTGCACCCAGTTGATCTCTGTCCTAGAAACAGCTCACTTGATGCTCTGGTTTTTTCCTACCTGCTGGTCTTGAGCAGAATCTCATGTGGCTCTCACCTGCCTTTGCTCCTAAGAGCATTCTGTGTTTATTCCTGCTGTACCCCCTCAGCCTTTACTGCCTGTCTCCCTTCTGAAGGTGCTGCTGTGGGGACACCAGAGAGCAGGAGCACATCCAAACACCTCATCCTGGCTCAGTGCTTCCCACAGATGTTTCACCTGAGAGCAGCTATTACAGCACCCTTGTCACTCCTGATCATCTGTCCTGGTTCTGGTCCTTGATTAAAAGCAGGGGCACAGCCAGAGAGGTGTTTGTACCTGTGCTCATTCAGGAGATGGTGAATCCATGCTTCCTGCAGTGAGGTTACAGGGACTGTGTGAAATGGAAGGAGGCAGCACTGATAACATAGCTGGAGGCTGAAGGTGATGTTAGGGTGATATTAGCATTGAATCTGTGATTTCACAGTAAGGGACAATCAGGGCATAATTGTAGGAGCGGTGAAATTACTGAGGAAATCTGAGCTTGGAACTGGCTTCGAGGTATTCATGGTCAGGATGTTAATCTGCAGTGCAACCACAGGAGCAACCACGTTGGTCAAGGCATTTGTCTGTCATAACAGAGCATTACCAAATCTGAAAGGAGTTGGGAATTAAGCTCTAAAACATCTAAAAACTCCCACCATCTAGGCTCTTGCTGTCCCATCCAGGGGTTTCATTTTATACTATTAATTTTGCCACTTGGATACCTTTTTTCTCATTTGTAAATATAACTATCCTCTCCAGTTTAAAGTTGCTGCTATTTGAGGTAACCTTAGTCACCCTTCAGCTGGTCTCCTGTATACTCTTCATCTTGAGCTACCTCATTAATCTTTGTTAGCAGGAGAACTGTTGCCTCTCCTTCTTGCCATAATTTTTAGCTCTGCATCCGTTTCTGTACCCTCCTCTGTTGATGAGGCTTTTCCTTGCTCAGAGCACAGCAGTGGCTGCTCAGTTTGATCCCTGGGATGGCCTCAGCTGCTGGCTTTAGCACTGTGTTGGTGCTGCGTACACCCTCAGTTCTCTGGAGCAGGTTCCTGAGGGCGTGGGAAGCGCACAGAGCAGGAGACAGGCAGTATTCCAAGGCTGGTTCTGCCTGGCTGGACAGGCAGGGTCTGGCTTGCTGGTAGGAGCACATCTCTCCAACACCTCTGCAGGTGCCCTTGAGAGCACGTCAGTGTTTCTAGCAGAGTCCTGGTGCACTTCTGCTCAGCCTTAAAAATCCCTTTTGCATAGATAACAGGTCAGCTGTCATGTCAGTGTATGGCCTTTCTGTCTGGAACATCTGTAACCTTTCCCAGCTCTGATGGCAGCAGCCTTCTTTTTTTCATATGCTCCTGCCTTTCTTTGCTTTTCTTTGGCAGATTGATAGATTCACCCTGAAATAATGAGACTGATTTCCTGCTCCTCTCACATTTTCTGCCATAAAAAGTGACAGTTACTGCTGTCAAATCAGAATTACCATGTTTATGGTCAATCTATAGTTGTTTTGCATAAACTAACATGACTGTGCAAGATGTGAAGCAGCAGGGAATTGCACCCTTCCTCCACTTCTTTTCTCCTCATTATTTTACTTCTGCAATGCCTCCCAGTCTGCATGTGCCAGGCAGGGCTGTATAAATAAAATCGATATGCAGCGTGCGAAGGCAATCTTCTTTCTGAGCGGTGTGAGGTTTGCAAATCAAAGTCAGGATCTGGCCCACTGAGACTAAATAGAGTACAGCTCCTCAAAAGCAGCCTGTGCTGGCATAAGCAGTGCTCTCCCTCTCTGTTTGCAGTTCAGAGAAGCTGGCCAAGGAGGTTTGTGTAACCAAGCCATCATGCTCATCACTGACGGAGCCGTGGAGGATTACGAAGCTGTGTTTGAAAAATACAACTGGCCTGATCGGAAGGTTTGTCTGGGGAGTGATAAACGGGAAGGCAGGGGAAAGGTGCTGTTCTGTGTGGTGGGAGTAGAAGAGCATAAGCCAGGATATCAGGCAAAGCTGAGCATTCACGTAGTCCAGCACCTGAATCCCCATGGGCACCTGACTGTAAATGCAAGCACAGCAGCCAGGCAGGAGCCTGCTGTGGTGATTTCTGAGGTAAGAGGATTACAAATGCGTATCTCTAGGTCAGGGAAGCTTTTCTTCTTCATCAACTGTTTTATAAAGGTGTGGGCAATCAAGATCTTCTCCTGCTAAGATTATAAAGATGGAGTTGAGTATTTTGAAATGACAAACCAAGTTTTGCTGAGAGTTTTAATTCCTTGCAGGACTGTTTATAATTGGTCCTGTTCAGGAAAGGTTTGGCTATTCTGATTTCTTATGGCAGCCAGGGTAATGATCTAAACAGCCTCTCTAGGTGCCTTCCAGCGCTGTTACTCTGATCTCTGTGATTACAGGCTTGCAGTAGCAAAGCTGGCTGTGAAAGTGGAGCAGACCACTGCTCATCCTAAACCCTCCTGACTTAGTTGTTTACCTCATCCCAGCTAGCAGCAATGCACAAAGGGAGAGAAGCAGCCTACTGAGAGACCAGAGCAGGGAGCTGTTAAAACAGTGAATTTCAGGATTGGCTCTTTTGTTGGTGGTCAAACCCAAGAGAAATGGTGAAGCTGTCTTTAAATGATTCATGTGGCCAGCTGCTCCCCTGGGTAAAGGATTCCTGGGAGCTATAAATCTCTCTGTATGTGGTTGCTGAGTGCCTGGCAGAGCTGCTATCATAAAATCAAACAGAATTTGCACTTCTGCTCTGTTATTCAGATGATCCCGGGTGCTGCTTGGCTTTCTGGGCTTATTGCAATTAGAAATCCAAGTTCCAGGCCACAAAACAGGAAACAAATGGAGTGAGAGGCTCCTGTGTCTGTGTGAAGGCAGAGCTATTGCCCCCACCCCATTGACACCAGTGGACAAGGGGATGCCACACTTCAGCCATTTGGTTTGGTAGCACATTACAGCCTAATTCTCCTGTCTTTGCATCCCTCTAGGTGCGGGTGTTCACGTACCTCATTGGACGGGAGGTCACTTTTGCCCCGAACGTGAAATGGATCGCCTGCAACAACAAAGGTGCTGTGCAGGAGCGGTGCCCAGCTCCCTCCAGGGCTTCCCACCACTGCTGGGGCCCACAAGCCCTTGCTTGGGAGACAGCCTAAGGGAAAGGCAGACCCTGCTGGCACACATGAAGTGTGCCTGTGTCCAGCTAACACCAGTCCTCCATGCTGAGCCACCACATTTTCCTGTCACCGTGCCAAGGGACACTATGACCGAGATTCCTGCTGGCTTTAGTCCACATAAGTCCCCTGTGCTTATTGTGTCCCAGTTGCTGGCTTTTGACAATCTGTCTAAAGCTCTGTCAGAGAGCCTGACATCTTTTGGCTGAGCTATAAAACAAACATTGCTACTTTAAAGATGTTACAGCAATTTTCACAAGGTCTGCAGGTTAACCCCTGTATCGTGGCCAAATTCTTTGTGTGCAAGTGGTTTTCACTGAGGTATCAAAATTGCTTGTTAATCCCATCCCAAACCTACTGTTCTCTCTAACTGGCATGAAATTACGTGAATGAGAAAATCCATCCACAGTAGGTGAGTCACCTCTATGCGTTTGGGGCCAGTTAAAAAGCCAAGTTAGCACTGTCAGAGTCTATAGGAGTCAAGGAAGAAAGGGAGGGGGGAAAAAAGCCATCCATGTTTGGGGATGACCTGTCTTCTGGAGCTAGTAATGCTAGTTACATCAGTGTCCTCTTTAAACAGGGAAAGGAAGGGAAAACTCAAGCTGACTGTCAGGTACAAACTGTGTTCCAGCAGAGCATGAAATGCATGGGAACATATGCAGCTGAAAACAGTTGACAGGAAAACGTCTGTGAGCTGGGGATGCTCAAGGCTCAAGCATTCATCTAATTAGTACTATGAATTACACATACTATTTTTAGGTTTTGTTAAATGAAGCAAACCCCTGGGTTTCAGGTTGTGTATTTAGCCAGGAGATTAGTGACAGAGAGTTCATAGTACTCTTGGTTCAATGTAAAATGTCAGACTGTTCTTCTGAATAACCAGGTAACAAAAATGTGCTTTTGCACTTTGATTCTTACCTGCTAGATCTGAGTTGTGCAGAGGCCTCCCTGATTTTGGTTCTTCTGTTTCAATGCATTGTGTAACTCTTTTGGTCCTTGTTTTAAATCTGTTTCCACATCACAAAACTTATCAGAACATGAGCCCTTCCACATGACAGTGTTTTCCTGGCAGTAGGAAAGTTTTCCATTTATCTGATGTCTTCTAACCTATACCAAGTACAACCAATGTCTATGGTGAGAAGCCGGACACAAGAATCCTCAGGACATTGCTCTGTGTTAGCACTTCTAACTAGCGACTACTTCTGAGGACCTTTTGATAACTTGAGAACTTCCCCTTTACTCCTTGTAGTTTTAGACTGCTATAAATCCAGCTGCAGGGACAAAGCTTGAGAAATAGGTAACTTGCACTTCTTATTCTGCTTCCAGTGTCTAGATGGTAGTAGTTGCCTTGGATGCAAAGCTAGGCAGACTGAAGAGTGCTGGAAAAAATCTAGAAGAGAAGGTGGGAATTTGGTCTTAATATAAAATAGAGCAGGGCAAGTGGGTAGCCTGGTGAAAAACTTTGTATGCATATGTTTGGTCTTCCAGACTAGAGGGAGTCTGAGTAGTGGAAGGTTTTGCCCAAGACCCGAAGCAACATTTTGCATCTGCTTTGCACAAATCTGGTTATATCAAGGCTCTTGTCTTGCACATTGCTTCAGTATTTTTAGAAGAGAACTACTGCTTCAAAACTCTAGATTTCCAGAGATGCTTTTGCATATGAGACGTGTCAAGGCCCATTTTATAAAAAGTGTATTACCCACCTGGGTAGATATACTCTTGGACTGTGTTCTGTTTTCTCGCTTTGCACTCACTTAGAAACAGGGGAGATGTGTCAGGAGAGTGACTCATGCCTCTGTGTCTCCATGTAGGCTACTACACTCAGATCTCCACGCTGGCAGATGTCCAGGAGAATGTCATGGAGTACCTACACGTGCTCAGCCGGCCCATGGTCATCAACCACGACCACGATATCATCTGGACTGAAGCCTACATGGACAGTGCGGTAAGGACCTCGAGTCAAAACCTACATCAAGTCATGAAATGTAGGTAAAACAAGCCAGGGCTTGGTGGTTGATTGATAACTTACTGGTCTCTGGCTCTACTGAGACAGACAGTATTTCTTTTCTGCTTGCTTTTGGAGCTAAGATGTATATGCAGACTCAGATGTGAATCTGTAGTGACTCAGGTGATCACACAGGCAGAATTCCACCTCAGATGTGCTCCTATACAAGCAGTATCTTCTAAAGGATTATTCACACCATAGATTATTCATGGCTGAGGGTAGGGTCACAGAGACTGATTACCTCCAGCCCAGTAGCTAACTGCAAATTGCTTGCTACTCAAAGACACAGATTTCAGCTGAGGCAGCAGGCTCACTCCTTCCTTAAACTACAAGACCTAACTCACCACAGTGGTTGGTCCTGAGCCCAGCCCTGTGGCCCAAGGGCACATTGCAGACAGTCAGCACTTCCACTGCCCCCTGCTTTGTCTGCCCTGTTGCAAGATATTTGGCTCTGTGAGGGTGACCTGGGGGGTACCTTCTGCTGCATGAGCCTGTGCCACATGAGGGCTGGGACAGGGTGTTTGAGTGTATTAATCGAAGACTCCAGGAAAGCTGCTAATTACCCAGCAAGTTTATTTTATCAGCAGACTTGCCCCTTCTGGCACTGGTGTGTCGGGTCACACTTCCCAAGGCAGCCACAGGCATTTGTTGGCTGCATGGTTTGTTCTGCATCTTGTTTCTTGCCTTTTGTCTCTTCCTCTGTCCCAAGCTGTCCTGTCTGTGATTCATTCCTCCATTCATGTATTCATTTGTGTGTTCATCCATGTCTCCCACCAGCTGCCACAGTCTGAGGAGGTAACTGCAGCCTGTGTTTTGTGCTGTGTGCTGTTTCCCTTGTGCCAGTTGGTGTGTCTGTGCCAGCCTTTGCAGCCACAGCTGGCCTGTACATCTGGAGGGGGTGGGGGTTGCAGAGTCCTCTTGCACCAGCAAGAAGAAGAGAGGAGATACTGGATGTACTGGAGAGCTGTGCTGTTGGTTCAGAGTAGGTAGGGCTGTCTGTGTTGTGTAGTGGCTTAATTCACCTGATCTCTTTTTCCACATGTCCAGTAAGTGCAAGAGAAGTTTACTTGCTGTGTGTTAGTGTGAGTGTTGCTGTGAATGGGAAGATTCCACACAAATATATCCAGAGAAGCAACTCGATGTACCAAGCCCAAATCTCCATCAAGATTGTTGACTTGCTCCTTTGTGGCTCCCAGCATGGTGTGCAATAGGGACAGGAGGTCATATCTTGCCTTGATACTCTCTTCCTCAAATGACAGATGGAAGGAGTGAGGCTACTGGCAACAAAGGATTAGAATCTTTGAACAGCTAGGCATGTTTGGGAGACTCCTTTGCATATGGCTTGCCTGTTTTACCTCCTCTTGTGTGCTTCTAGAGCATCTGCCCTCTGTTGAATGGGGAACATCTCTTGCCCATTACACATGCATTTCCTGTATCTCTCATAGAGATAGCTCACTATGGTGTGTCTGGATCATGATTTTGTCTCTTTTTTTCCTGGGCTTAAATAGTTGAGTAACAAGCGTATATAAGTAGGCTTTGTGGTGTATTCGTGTCATATAAATATTTGTCTGTGGTGTTTTTCATTTGTGGTATTCATGAGTTGGCTTGTTTGTGATTTTTGCTCATGTTTGTATTGCTTTTCTGTTCTGTGCTGCTTGTGCTGGTGGTTTTTTGCACTCATTGTCTAAGTGTTCATGTCTACACTCATAAAAAGTGGTAGGTGTAAGCTGTGCCACTACTTCTACAGGTTCCTTTCTCTTCATTAAAACAACTCTTTAATGCATTTCACTGTCTTTCAACCCATCCTCATCACCCCACACGAGCAAGCATCCTCTTGGACACAGATTACTTAGAAGTGCTGCCTGTTTTCCAAGAAGTGTGGGAGGCAAGGAGGGGGCCATCTGCAGTCCACATCTGGGCTGCCTGGGGTGCTGCAGCCCTTGCTAACACACATGCTGTTGTTCTGTGGCAGCTCTTTGCATCACAGGCTCAGAGCCTGCTGCTCATGACGACAGTGGCCATGCCGGTGTTCAGCAAGAAGAACGAGACGGTGAGTGGGGGACGGGAGGCAGCAGATCTTTGTGGGGGTCAAAAGCCAAAGGGCCTCTGAGCCAACATCTGGCCACTAGGGAAGGCAGCAAACCTCTGGCAGGGTGGTTGGATGGGTGATAATTTATCTGTCAGAATGCTAGTCTGTCGTTTCTTTAAAATGCCCCTTAAATATGATGCTTCTCTGTGTTTTATCCCTTCCATTTTCAAGTTGAGCTTAGTTTGAAGAGCCTGGAAGAGAACATTGCCTTGTCTAGCAATTTTATTGTAGGCCTTTACATCTCACACAGATGAGCCAAATACCCTGGTTTGGGCAAAAGTGTCATTGAGGAAAGGCATCCAGGCCCAAGCTCTCTCCATTGTGGTTTCTAAGTCTCTGTGGAAAAACTGGTGTCTAAATTCTGCTTTCAATTTGTCTGACTTCACCTTTCTGTCATAATGGCTTCCTCAGATTGAAAAGCCTGTACTTTTAGTAAGTTCTCATGGGAAGCATCTTCTGCACTGCCATAAAATCAAACCTGTCTATCTTGATAAGATTAAAAAGGTTGAATAATTCAGATGATTTGATAAGGACACTTCCTCTGGGGTTTGAAACCCTTTAGAGATTCTTTTCTGTGGCATTTCTAATTTCTCTGCATCCTTTTAAAAGGGAAAATGGTACCCTCAGCATTGCTGTACAAGCACCTTCTTTCTCCACCTGGGGCTGGCTGTAGCCCACATTAGCACAGCACTGCCTGTGTATAATTTATCCATAGTGCTCTCCAGATGCTTATTAAACAACCAGATCCCCATGGCATGGAGAGGGGATTTCCTTTTTTCTACGTTAATAGTTTGGTATTTGGCATGTGATTTAATTGGCCAAATTTATCAACCCATTCATGTTGGTTTGCCTTATTTTCTTGACCTTATTGGTATTTACACATACTGAATGCAGGGGGCTGCCCTCAAAACTTGTTTTCAGTGATTTTATAATACTTCTGGATCACAGTAGTGAATACTTGTGTTGTGTAGAAATAGCCTTCTCCATAAACACTGGAATAACATCTTTGGACTTTTTGAAGGATGTTAATTGGTTTTGAAAAACCCCTTTCACACAGGCCTAGAGGGGATGAGTGAGAGACAATATTGTGTCTTCAGGTAGAAAACTACCCAGGTTTTGCTTCTGAAAATGGATTCTCCTTTGTTTTAAAGCGCTCCCATGGCATTCTTCTGGGAGTGGTGGGCTCTGATGTCCCACTGAGGGAGTTGTTAAAACTTGCTCCACGGTACAAGGTAAGACTGAGATAATGCAATTGGTTTCTTTGCACAGTAAAGTCACTACTCACACTTGCATGGGCACAACTGGAAAATCACTTCTCTGCTCTGTAGGAAAAACTGTGAGCATAAGGGGAGAGTTGTTGGATGTAGTGGTGTGCGGTTTCTATATAGCATATATGAAATCATTCACTACTGCAAGCTTTTAGGCTGCTTCAGCAACACAAGCACTGGGTGATCCAGTAGGTTGGCAAAAGGTCATAGAACCTTTGTGTGCTGATGGTCACCAATCTAGATCCCTCAGAGGTGACAGCCTGTATTGGAAGAATTAAAGTTTTATATCCAGTTCCCAGTGGACAAGAGTTGCCATGCCAGCTGGCAAAAAATGCTCTCATTTCACTGTCAATTTTTTTAGCAGAAAAACTGAGGGCTGAATGGGTTATGGAGAGCCAACTCTCCTGTCATGCCTAGAGGTTCCTTTCTCCAGATCAGCATGATAGTTTCTTGGCTCTCGCTTGCTTTGTGCTGTACCTGGATAGAGTATTTGCTCTCCAGAATTGTTGGTCAGAAAGCTTTCTGGTAGCTCTATGTTCAATGTATCTTTAAAAAAATGTTCATCCATAGGAAATTCCCCCCAAGATGCCTTGTTTGGTTTCTGCTGTAAATTGCAGGCAGTGGCCCTTTGTTCAGTCAGACTGCACAGCAGGAGACAATGAGCACATCCAAGGATCACCATGAAGCCAACATTTCAAGTTTTTTGGTTTCTCTTGAATAACTGTCAGACAACTACTACCAGTGAGGCAGTTGTCCAAAATCTGATTGCTGATGACTCAGAGCACCTGAAAGTGGCTGTCAAAAGCTGTGAATTTCTGTGGTGCTTCCAGCCATGGATGCAGGGCAGATTATTAACAGGCAGCTGTAGGAAATGATCCTGCAGACAGCCCTGGAACTGAGTGTCAGGGTGCCTGCACTCAGCATGTAAAGCTGCCTGATCTGGGTCCATTTTTATACAATTAGTTTCTGTATAAGAATAATGCCTTTTCATTTCCCTTTGCCCGTGTCACTCAAAGGACAGATAGACAATTTTTTTTCTGGGCTAAGGAGGGTCACTGTTCTGTTCTCTAAGCAGTGCCAGGAAAGGAGGGGGAAATAATTTTGATTTCATTATATCAGCAGCAGGACACCTCTCAGAAACTCCTCCAACTCCACGCCAGTTTGGAAACCTAGGATCCTCAACTTGAATTCCCTGGCATATGGGCTCCAAAAGGACCAGTTCCAGCATTCCAGATCATGGGAGCTTGTATATTAATGATCCTGCTTTTACAGGGCTTGGATATTTCAGCTTTAATAGGCCAAAAAAGTAATTTGCTGATCCAGTGTCTTGGTTTTATTCTTGCCACACCGAGTGAAGCCAAGTGTGTTTTTCAAAATACTGCTTCATGTAGAAACAGTCCAAGGTTTTGGTCTGGGATGTGTGAAATAGTGAATTGATTTCCTGATTGCAGAGACAGACTGTAAATGACTTACCTCCTCACTTCCCTACCATTATCCCTCCAGGATTGTCTCTGTAGGAAAATAGAGTTGCAGCTTTTTTTTTTTTTTTTTTTTTTTTTNGAGGATGGAAACTTTATCCATTGTTGTTTTCTTTGAGACACCTCTTGTTTTGGCAAGCACAGGCTATCTGCAGGTTTTCAGCAACTCAGGGTGTAGCTAGAATTTTCATTATATATGGGCTTGAGCTGAGTAATTGTCTCTCAAATCTCTTCAGAGCAGGTCAGCCAGTGTCTGCTCTTGTTACATCATGCTATTCCTTAAAAAGCATTTTAAGACTACAGGCTTGTACACTTGACCTGGGTTAGGTCTGGCCTTGCCAACACTGAAACATAACGCAGAGCTCCTCTGAAGTGTGAGCAGGTTTCCAGGGAAGCCATCTGTGACATTCATCCTCACTTGTGCATTCACTGCTCTGCAGTGCAGTGATGGCACAAAGCTGTCACGCTGGTTCTGTGCTGTTTGCAGTGTTCCCCATCATTGCCCTTTTCCTGTGCAGCTCTGCTGTGGAGAGCCCAGTCTGCCTCTGGCTGCTAATTTCCCACAGTGACAATCAGACTGTAGGAGGGCCTATTTTTCTGAATGTGTACACAAACTACCTGTACATCCTTTTGCGCATCCAAGCACAGACAGGGGAGACAGATAGCTGTTTTGGGATGGATTCTATATTCTGCTGATCAATACCTTTAAAATACTCAATATTGGTGGTGCTTGGATATCAGGAGCACCCATTATACAGCAGTGTTTGTGGCTAAAGCGCTGATTATTCTAATGCCTCTTCTTCAGCTGGGTGTCCATGGCTACGCCTTCCTGAACACCAACAATGGCTACATCCTCTCCCACCCCGACCTCCGTCCTTTGGTACGTACAGCTGGGCGGCTGAGAGTGTTTGCTGCCTTGAGCACTGACTTTCAGTGCTGCTTCTGATTTCTTTGGGGTTTTTGAGCTGTGAAGGCCAACAGCCTCTGACACACAGGCCCCCAGGAGCAGGAGGGCCACTTGGCCTTATTGCTGGGATGCCAAGATTTTACGTTTCAGACATGCTGGTCAGCACAAACCCAGCTGCTCACAGCTATGAGCATTAGTGTGGTCACCACAGGAGACAGCTGCTGTGAAGCCCCATGCTGGCCCTGTCCTCAAAAAGGCAGCTTTGCCCAGGGAGACCACAGGCAGGGCAGGGCAAGGCAAAGCCAGGCAAGGGTGCTGCTTCCTCCTTCCACCGTCAGTTGGCATCTCCCAGTTACCTTCTCC
Source organism: Turdus rufiventris (assembly GCA_013186435.1). Taxonomy (NCBI): domain Eukaryota; kingdom Metazoa; phylum Chordata; class Aves; order Passeriformes; family Turdidae; genus Turdus; species Turdus rufiventris. The sequence continues at coordinate 539,942 of PYHW01010281.1, forward strand.
TCTGATCCTGTGAGATCAGTTGAGGAGCCCTCTTCTGTCAGGTAGCTCTAGGTAAAAAGTCAAAAGTCAGTGTAGTCAAAGCCTGACTTGAATCAGAGAAGATCTCCTATTGGTATTATAACATTAATGGGATTATACTCTTAGCTGCAGGAAAAAAAAAAATTGATTTCCTGCAGGCAAGGGTGTTGTACTGATCTGCTTAGGAGAAGGAGGCCATAGCCTTTACCTTGAAGTTTATCTGTGTTCTGTCTGTCCCTTGCTCCTGGAGCTGCCTGTCCCACTGGAACTCCTCCAGCCCCTCACTGCCAGTGTAAGGAAATATGTGACATGGGCTTAAGAAGACATTTGTGCAAACTCTGCCTTCCCAGTCAGAAAAGAAATGAGACATTGCTGGTTTTCAAATGACACATCATTTCTCCAAGGGTTAGTTTAAGAAGTGATCTAGCCACTTACTTGAGTAGTCTTTTTCTTTTTCTCTTTTTTTTTTCTTTTTGTTTTAAATGCCAGTATAAAGAAGGAAAGAAGCTGAAGCCAAAGCCAAACTACAACAGCGTAGATCTCTCAGAAGTGGAGTGGGAAGATCAGGATGAAATAGTGAGTGTTAAAGTGAATTTAGCCTTTCTTGTAGCACCTTCTCTCTGCTACTTTGTGTGCCTGTGTGGAAGATGTGGGGGCCACTCCTGTTGTTTTTCTGTGCCTGACTGGCTCTAAGAGACAGGGTGATTTACAAGAGGACAAAGCATGAAGCTCCCCTACCAAGTGCTTGTCTTCCTTCCCAGCATGAGTTTTCCTTCTCATGGAACAAAGAAGAAGTGCTGGGCAGAGGAAGCAAGCATATACTGGAGGATGCTCCAGCCTGTCTGTACAAGGCCCTATTGCTGCCTTCATATAAAGCTAAAGTAGTTTAGGAGTGTGGCAGAGTCCTGTGATGTCTTCCACACATGCAGTATGGGAGATGGAGCTGAGGCCACTCAACAGTATCAGGAACAAGGAAGTACATTCAGCAAGAGACTAAAATTTGCAGTCAGTATTAATAATAATGGAATGAATAAGAACAGTGGAATAAAGGACTTAGACACTTGAGAGGAAAAAAAAATTCCAGACACCACCTTATTGCACAGGTGGGAAGGCACTGCAAGCAATAACTCACCTGAGGGAAAAATAAAAAATAAAACCAAACCCTTGTCTGCTGTCTTTTGAGCACAGTTATTAAGTGATAACGAAGAAACAGCAGGCACCTTTAACAGCTGCACACTCCTGCTTTGCACATCAGGAGCCCAGATAAAATGACAATATAGATGTTCCTCTGTGACTGGTTTTCTTTTACTCAGAGCTAGGAGGGAATAGATACTTAAATGACTAAGATAAGAACTGAATTTGGACTAAGATAGCGTTACCTGTGGGCCACATGCTTCTGGATTACAGGGCCGACTGCTGAGATAAAGGGATCTGATGCTATAGATATCATCCTAAACGGGTAGGACAAACAGAGCAGCAAGAGGATCAAAGTAGCTGCTACCACAACTGTGGGCTAAGTATCAATGCAACGTCAAAGGAATTTGGGAGGGGCAAGAGTGGCAAATGGAGAAAGTGAACATAACAGAACTATGTAATGTGGAAAGGAAGACAAAAATAAGAGGTTTTACATGCAGTGGAACCACTAACATGGAAGTTGCCAGCAGCTTTCTCTAGGTTCACTGATCTCTTAGGGCTTTGCTTCCCACTGTACTTTTTTCTCTCTCTGGAGCCACTTGTAGAGCTAGTCCTCTTTTCCTGGTATGTTATTTTTGAAAATAATCTAGGAAGTGAAAGAAGTTTGCTTAGCTCTCATATTTATTTGGCTAGTGGGTCCCTCTCTGACCAACTGACACTGATACCTGAGTGCAAATACAATACCAAGGGTAAGGCTTCTGTCCATAGGCAATCAGAGTAAAAATATTCAGGACAAAAAAAATCAGTAAACCAGCATGAGAAACAGAAGCCACTTTGTGTTCCTGTACTGCATCTTGCAAAAAAAGAAAGGTTGCAGTCACAGAGGGTGCAGAGACATTCAGTGATGTGAGCGATATCTGCAGTGTGACTTCAGCAAGTCTAGAGGCTCTCAAGATACACCCACTGCAGCAGAAAGCTGCCAACATTTCAGCACTCATATTTGTAGCTATGGTATTAGATCAATGCCAGACTGAACATCAGTTGCAGTATAATCTCAGCAACACTGATAAGCAGCACCTTCAGGCTGGGAAAACATGCCCAAGTGCTAGTACTGTGTAATACAGCCAGCTGCAAAAAGAAATCCAGGAGAGGGAAGTTGGCATTGTCTGAAAAAACACCAACCGCTGCACAATGGTGCAACCTGCTGCCAGGCAGCAACTAGGGTTTGGGCTTGCCTGAAAAGGAACACAGGGCTATTCACAGTTTGAGGGGAAAAAGGGAAAGGGTCAAGGGTCTGGAGGAGTAGCCATGCAAGGAGTGGATGAGGTCTCTCGGTCTGGTCAGCCTGGAGGAGACTGAGGGCAGACCTCACTGCAGTTACAGCTTCCCTGAGAGAGGGAGAAGGGTGCAGGCTCTGCTCTGTGGTGACAGGGACAGGACTCGAAGGAAGGGGCTGAAGCTGTGCCAGGGCAGGTTTAGGTTGGATAGCAGGAAAAGGTTTTTCCCTTAGAGGGTGGCTGGGCACTGGAACAGTTCCCCAGGGCAGGGTCGCAGCACCAGCCTGCCAGAGCTCAGGGAGGTTTGGGCAATGCTTCCGGGCACATGGTGTGACTCTTGGGGTGTCCTGCACAGGGGCAGGACTTGATGATCCTTGTTTCCAATTCAGGATATTCTGTGATTCTGAACTCAGAACCCATAGCAAAGCCTGTAGGCTGTCAGACCACAAAGGAGCATGCTGAGGCTCTGGAAGAAGGGCAAACACTCTTAGCCAAATAGGAGTAACAGTACCAGTCAATGTTTTTATTTCCAAGATGTGGGCCTTGGGAAACATGAGCTTCATCTTCTAGGTGTGTAAATAACCTACATCAAACAGCCATAATAAACAAAACTGTGGCCTTGTAAAGCCATTCCAGTTGATACTGGTTAGCACCTGAATGGAGGCCTGTCTCTGGAAGTAAGGAAACAATTTGTGAATGAGTAAGTTACTTCCCACCTTTTTTTTTTCTATCCAGCCTGAAGCAATAGATTTGATATGCTCTGGCAGGCTGCACCTGAAGTCAAAGCCTTTGTACTTTTGGAAAGATTTCCTGGATCTTTTTTGCAAGAGGCTGGGAGTCACTGTGAAAATTACATTTTGCCTGTGGAACCTGGGTTGAATAAAGTGGTCTTCTCACTGCCTGCCCTGCTCTCATACAGTCTTGCTTTGCTGTGTTAAACAGCTGCTTTGCTGCACCTCAGAATTGGTGCTGAATGCAGCCTATAATTTATAAATGTCAAAGAACTTTGGATTCAGTCTGAGGGAGTTCGTGGGTTTCTCAGTTTTCTCCTCTTCCAGGCTCTCAAAGCACCATGCTAATGAATTTCTGGCTGCCAAACAGTGAAGTCTGTAACTGGGGCTGGCAATTTCATAGATTGCAGATCCATTCTTTTTGCTAAAAGACATATCAACAAGCTTTCAGGATAAACTATTACTATTCTGTATCACTTATCAGTCTGACTGTCCAAGGATTCTGATCACTGCAAACAGGATTGCTGTTTAAAAGAAGCAAGACAGAGCTGGGGAGGAGAGAGAACCAGCAGTGATTCTTTGTGCCAGCCCCTGTGTGTTGATGATGAGTGACTCTGTTAATTCCTGCTGGGCCCTGCTTGGAGACACTAACACCAAACTTGTTCACCTCTGCAGCTGAGAAGTGCCATGATCAATGGGGAAACAGGCTACCTCTCTATGGATGTGAAGGTCCCTGTGGACAAAGGGGTAAGAAATTATCCTTCTGTTCAGGTCCCACAGGGGAGTGGATGGGAAGTGGACACTGAAAAACCACAAACGATGTGGTTTTTAATGTTTGGCATTCCTGAGTGCGAGGATTTCAGTGTTTTACTAGATATAAAATGCATGTGCTAATGACATACAAAAGAGCATCATTAAAAGTGCTTATTATAGCTACCAAGATTCTGCTCTCTGAGAGGTACTGGAGATATCTCTCAGTTCCCTGCTTTGTCCAGGCACAGCCAAAAAGCGTGTTGTTCATTGTGGAATGAATTAGAGATATTCAAGAGTTAGAATAAGGGAAGGCTATGCTGGACTGACTTAGGAGATTTGGAGATTATTTTGCCACCCTCTTTCCCTACCCAAAGCCACTCATGAAAACTTTGTCCCTCACGTCGTCAGAATGTGATTCCCTTTATCCAGGCCCAGGATTAAAATTCTATCCAAATATTTGCAGATGTTTTATGAAAAGTCCTAGTGAAATGGTGACTTTTGAACACTCCCTACCAGCTCTAGGGCAGGGTTACACATCTTCCTTTGCGATCAGTGCAAAATTATCTCGTACATTTATGTTCACTGGTGCTTTTTCATTCATGTTTATTTAACTCTCTTGAAGATTTTGGCTTTCACCATTTCCTGTTAGGAAGTATTCTAGAGTCCTGCAAGTTACACTGCCCAAAAGGTTTCTATATTTCAGGAAAGTTTTCCGTCCTTTATAGAGAGCATTTTTTTCAGTGGCTGGCTGAGCTGCTCCCATGCTAAGCCACAGTCAGCACCAATTCCAACAAACTAAATGCTCACAGCCACTGCTGAATTTTTCTGTCTTCATTTCTAATGAAGACACTCTTCTTTTTCCTCTCAATGACTCTGCTAGATCTTGTCACTACTTTGTCGCTGTCTATTCTTGGTGTTCAAAGCACTCATGGGCGTGTGATGGCTTTGCTTTTCTTCTCGGGGCATTGCTAACATCTGTATTTGAAATACTTGCAACTTTTGAGATATTATGATTGTTCCTGATGACTCTTCTATCATTTCTGGTGCCCAAGTACCAGGGCTTCACTGAATTATGTTACTGTTTCCTTGTTGTTCAGTATATAGCAGCCATTCTCTGCAACAGGATATTTCTGAACAGGGAGCCCCCAGATCTCCTTTCTGCTGTCCCTTCCATTTTTTTCTCCCTCCCACAGCTGCAGTGGAACTGCTACCCTCACTTCTGTGTTTCTTAGCTATTTTTTCCAGTTGCCATTTTTCCACATGAAACCCACTTCTTTTCATGCAGCCTTTCTAATTTTAAGGGCTGTTGAGACACTTTTTTCAGTATACATTCAAATGTTCTATTTTGTCTTGCAGATAGATCCCTGTACAGAAGGGTTGCTAAGGCAGAATCTGTTCCTCCCATTAGATTTTCTTCCCTCAATGGCCTGTTGTTTACTGTTTCTTTTTGTTTACAGTTCTGCAGCTAGTTCTCCCTCCATATCTTATTTAAGCCCACTTGAATTGATTCTTTGGAATAAAAGTTCATGAGATGCTGTTTCAGGTATTTTATATAAACTCAGATATATTGCATGTCCTTTATTTCCTTTATCCATTACCTTAGTTACTCTACCAGAAAAGTAATCAAGGTTTTTAGAGCAAGATCTATTCTTTGTAGGTCTAGATTTCTTCTTTGCTAGCTTAACCCCTTTGTGCCCCCTCAATAACATTTCTTCTGAGTCATCCAATGATATCTTTTAGTTCAATGTTTTAGAGACATCCTTCTGCTCCCCAGGGGAAAAAAAAAAGATAACAAAAGTAGCCCTGGTAAGAAGATACTATTTGTTTCATTCTGCTGCTCTGGAAGCCTTATGAAGCACAATAGGGGACTGAGGCTGAGGCTGTGGCAGTTTTACTATTATCAGAATACACATGGAGTGGAAACCAGAAACGAAGCTCAGTAATTCCCATTTGCACTCTGCTAGCTGATGAAGCAGAGCAGCATAGAAACAAACCAAGTGCTGACAGAGCCTTGATACAAAGAGCAGGAGGTGGCCAGACTGTGGAGAGAAGATCTGAAAGAAGGGGATAGAAATTATTCTGTCAGCCATGTAAATGTCGATACCCCACATTGACTTCAGCAAGGTATTGAGAACAGAGTGAGATAGGGAGGATAAAAATAAGGAACAAATGCAGGAGGCAGTTGTCAGGGAGTTCTAAGGGCAGAAATCCCATTGCTTGCAGCTTGAGTACAGAAGGGCTGTGTCTGTGAAAGCAAAAGAGAGAGGACACAGGTAGAAGTTGTGGCAAACCTCTGGCAATGGCAATAGCCAGCCTGGATGCCTAGCACAACATCCAGTCTGGAAATGCACTTGTTCCCAGACTGCAGGGGAGGGCCGTCAGCCATCCTGCCACTGTGCCAACAGGGCCATGCTTTCCTCCCTTGAGCCCCACTAGCAAAGTCCTGCCTGATCATCCTCAGCCCCACTTGGCTCAAGGGTGCCTCTGCTTCTTTTCCATTCCATGGCTAAGTGGTGCTACCTTCAGCTGTCTTGGGGCTGGCTGAGCAGTCACCAGAAGAGGGGCAGGTCAGGGGAAAAAAGGAGGAGCAGAACAAGCCCTGCTAAATGAAAGGGTCTCAGAGTAGTGGCCAGGTCTTTTCCGTGCCTCCCTGCCTCCGTCATCAGATCAGACAGGCAAGAAGAGGGAGGGTTAATACCTTTTGTACCACCCACAGCCACCAAAACACCATCAAGTGATATTCTTTAGGGGTATCACAGCCCTTTGGAAGATGTTGCACATAAAGAGAAATAACTTCATAGAAAGGGTTATTTAAAAATTGGAATGGGCTGCCCGGGGAGATGGTGGACTCACCATCCCTGGAGGTGTTCGAGAAATGACTGGACGTGGCACTGAAAGCTATGGTCTGCTTGACAAGTTGTGATAGGTCAGAGGATGGGCTCAGTCATCTCAGAGGTCTTTTCCAACCTGTGACTCTGTGTGGTCTTGGCCCAGCAGAAGAAGACCCTGTTGTTCGCAGTACAGTTGCCATGCATGCAGAGAGAGAGGAGCAAAGGGGCTAAGCCACTGCCACCTCCTCACCAAACAATATCCTGAATCCCCATCACACCTCGTGCTATCCCCCATCCCTGTCAGCACAGTGAGCACAAACTTGGTGCACACTGTGGAACCGGAGCCCTCTGTGCCTCACTCCACTTGCAGGGCTGCTCAGCTGGAGCAGGTTAGAGCAGGCACGACTTTCCCTGGGGAACCCTGAGTTGTCTGTGTTCACTCCCCTGTCTCCCACACACATCCTCTCACCTCTGTCTCAGACTGGGTCTAGGATTTTAAACATATTAGGCTTCATATACTGGCATAAGTCTTGGATAGAAGCTTTCCAGAAACTTTTCTCCTTTGGAAAAGTGTTCCACTGAAATCAACACTTTGCTACAAGAAAAGGCCAGTCTGGCAAACAGATGAAGTTCTGAAGCAGCTTTCAATAATCTGAAATGTCTTCAGTTGAAATGTCAGTCTGAAAAAAATATTTGCATGCGAATCAAAATGACTTGGATCTGAAACGGCATTTTTTTCCCAAATTGAAAATGTAAATTTTTTTAAACTTATTTTTTTAACAAAATTGGAATATGCTAATGTTGTGTCCCACTTTGGCATGAAAGTAAATGTCAAGAATATCAGCATTTCCAACAGGAGTGGGGGGACTTGGCCCTGGCTACCGACCCACACAGAGGATAGGTTTGCCATTCTGCCTCTCCTTCAACTCCACCCCTCCTTCCTATCTGCCCCTGAGCCTCCCTCCTGCTTGAGATGATGATGATATGCAAAGCTGTCAGGGTTGCTGTGTCTAGCAGAAGAGGTGCAGGGCCCCAGCACACGTGCTTGGAGGGGACGAGAGGGAGGGCAGCTTGCCCCCACCCCTTCCTGCAGCCTGTGCAAGACTAGAACAAAGAAAGGTTTATCTGAAGCCCCTGTTGGAAAGATAGAGTGGCTGCCTGGATCCTGAAAGTCTCAAGGTGCTGGATATGCTGAATACTGCACATTCATCCCAGCCTCCAGCCAGCCCTAGCAAGGTGTGAGGTGTTGGTTTTGCTCAGCCTTGGGACATTATCCCAGGTCCCCATCACCACTATGCCTTTGCTCTGTCAGATGGTTTCTCTTATTTTCTTTTTTCAGAAACGAGTTCTCTTCCTCACCAATGATTATTTCTTCACGGACATCAGTGGCACACCCTTCAGGTGAGCAAGGACTCATGTTGCACCAATACAGTGTTATCAGAAGGCTGATCAGGGTCAGCAGATTAGTCCCTTCCCTTCTTAAATCTTGCTACAAGTCATGAGTAGAGCAGAAGGAATAATTGACTTCTTTGTTCCTATTGCCATTGAAATATTATTTGGGGTCAATTCAAAAGGAATATTGTGATTGACTTGAAATTCAGAGTCCGGAACATATACCTTAGGTAAAGCATGTTGTTTCATTTCAGAGAAATGATGCAGCTTAAATTTTCATTTCCACTGAATATGGTATATGCTTCTGGTGTATGACTCCAAACAAAACCCTAGCATTGTTATACACTGAAAATTATAAACCAACAAATAACAAATTAAGCAAATAGTGTGTGAGAGGGGAGGGAGGGGGTGCTGATTTTATTCCCCCATCTGAAATGGTTTGAAACTGGCAGAGATTTGAGAAATGTTATCATGGACCTGAACCTACAGTGTTGCCCAAAAAAACTGTCACCAGCAATGCCTCACAGCTCTATAGACAGGTTCCTTAGCCCCCTGTGCTGAAATCAGAGCTCATTTAATCGTCTTCTGATTATGTTCTTTTCTTTAATAGCTGTGGAGGGAGTTCATGTCTTTTAAGGGTTGTAACTGCAGGGAATGACACCTTTCCTTGCTGACAAGCTCTTTGTTTTCTTTCTTGCCTGCAGCCTGGGTGTTGTGTTGTCCAGAGGGCACGGGGAGTACATTCTGCTGGGGAACACTTCAGTGGAAGAAGGTAGGGGAGGGACAAGGGAGCTGCTCTGAATGTCACCACTCCTCCTGTATGTGTCTGTCTGCTTCCTCACTGAACACTCCATGTACTCTCTGGTTTCAGGTTTGCACGACCTGCTCCAGCCAGACCTGTCTTTAGCAAATGAGTGGTAAGTGCAGGAGACCCTGTCAGGGACACGGGACTTTGTCATGATATTTGGGCTAAGCTGCCAGCAGTCTGGTTTGAGTTCACCACCCTCTGTGGCCGAGGGAAAAAGCAATGCTGTTCGGGTGCTGTACCTGCAAACTGAGTTTCACCTTCCTTTGGAAGACCCTACCAAGGCTTGGCACATTGTTTTCCTAGGAAACAGCTGAGATTTATCCTCAGTCTTCTGTGCTCAGACTTGCTTTGTTCCTCCTCATGCTGCTCAGAATTGTCTTACAAAACCTACACTATGTCAGACTTGTTAGGGAATTCTGTTGCAAGCTTGGTGAGAGATTGAAATGCTTTTTTAAATTCTAGTTTGTTTTTAGTTGGCATCCTTCTGAACTGAGCGTAGACCTAACTTCCAGTGAACAAGGAGGTGATTTATGACCCCTGTTTGAAGAGCAAGCAGAACTTGGGGTTTTGCCTGGTTTGGATATGAAACAGGGTGAAGCATGGCACTTTCCATTTATTGCTGTGAGGTTTGGGGTTTTCATGAACCTAACATTTAGTCCCACTCAGTCACATGAACCCAGGCTGTATCAAAGCCAAAATAACTGTATTCAAGCAGCTCTGCACCCCATCTCTCCTCTCATTACACTCTCAAGTTTCACAAGCAGCACACTTGAGACACAAACAGCGACTTCTTCTTCTGACTTCACTCTTTACATATTAATTTCTCTTAGACTTTTTTCATAAATCACTCCTTTCAGCCCCTTTATGAGTTTTAATTCTCTGTTATAACCCCTTCCTCTCCCTTGTCCTGACAATGGAGGAGTAAAAATTTGAAGTAGGATTAGAAGGCTGGTTTCCTTTACGGCACAGAGCATTTCTAATTCATTCTTCTGCTTCTCCCCAAACTGTCCTGAGACTCCTGCACTTGTGTCCCCATGGGACAGCTTTTATTGTCACCATATCACACTGCACGATCATTCCTCATCTCACACTTTGTTCCTCTGTTATTTTTTCTGGCCCTGGTCTGGTCTCATGTTGCACACGACCCTCTGCTTTTCAGGTCTTTCCATCACACTGTTATTGTCTATACAGGCACACGTACACATCTTGCACAACATAACACAGGAAGCTGCTGGCAGGATTTGGAACAGCTCTGCGCATTGTGAGCTTATGCTGGAGCAACCCTACTGAGCACAGCAGTCAGGTTAATTGGTGTTTGGTTCAGTGGCAGGGTTTGACTTACAGCCACACTTAGATTTAGAGTGGGCACAACGTGCAGCAGTGGTAAAGACTCAGCAGACCAAGGTTTCTTGCTGACTTCCTTTTTGCAGTTACTATAATCCAGGAGCATTTGTTTGACTGTGGTTTCTCTTTGCCCTTTTGGGTTTCTTCGCCCTGTCCCACCAGGATTTACTGCATCACTGACATTGATCCTGACCACAGGAAGCTCAGCCAGCTGGAGGCTGTCATCCGTTTCCTCACTGGAGAGGAGCCTGACCTGGAATGTGAGTCCCAGGCACTGAAAGGGCCCTGCTGGGGTTTTCCTGTACCCATCACAAGGGAGAGGGGACTGTGACTAAGTGATTGGTGACAGACTGAACCCCTGTGGCACTTGCTGAAACAGGCAGGACTGAACTCAAACCCAGATTAATTCACAAGTGAAAATGAGCTGAGGATCCTTGTCTCCGTCAGAGGATTTTTTTCCATTTCAAAGCTGACACATAACTCAGCCATATTGGAGGTCTCAGCATAGGAAATACTGCAAAGTGGAAGGCTTGAATGGAGCTTGGCAGGGGCTGCACACCAGGTTTAAGACAGACTGACTGACTGGCCTAGAGGGGGCAATGGCAGGAGAAGCCAGGAAAAGTGCTGAGACAATTCAGTTTCCCACGGACACACGCATCATCCTTCAAGGAGCCCTCTGGAGAGATGGGTTTTTCAGAACAAGGATTATTTATGTTGTTTTCCAAACACAACAGGTAACTGATCTAGGAGAAAAAACAGTACATGATTATTATCTTTCCTGCTCCCCCTGCTGCTCATCTCTTGCACCAGGTCCCATTCTCCTGCAGCTACTGCAACACCACTGAAGAGTGGGATCTCTGTCAGGGGTCAGAGATGGGCAGCTGGGCATGGGAATTCCTTTCAGCAATTTGGTTTTAGGATGTCCTTCAGCCTCTTTAGTTGTTGCCAAGTACAAGCTTTTGCATGTAATGCTGCACCTCAGAGGCACAAACCTTTGGCACGAGGACGGGAATCTCTTAAAAGTAAAATCAACAACAATGTAGTAATCCTTCCTCTCTTGCACAATATGAGCAGACCCCTCCTGGCTGTCCTTGGAATAGGCTGCAAAGAGGACATGCATGAGTTGAAGAGGCCAGGGAGGAGCTCTCCAGTTTGAGGAGAGCTGACTTGGTGAAATATGTAGGCTTAGAAGTGTTGTGGTGGAAAAAAAAAGTATGATTTGAACACATGAATCCTAGATAGGGGGGGTGGGGGGGTGGGACCTGAAGAGGGAAAGATCTCATGGTGGGCTCTGATTTTGAGGCTTGAATTACAACAACTATGGAGAGAAGGATCCTGAGATCTGTGGCAAAGAAATTTGGGAGAACTTGAGCTAAAACATTAAGGGAACACCTGGAACATTAACCCAGAAAATTTCAGTGCCAGAAACAGTGAAATTGTGGGGTGGCTTCATCTAGGACACACTGAAAGGGGCGTTTCTGCAACACGATAGTCACCATGTTCTCACAGATTAGTGCAAGCAGGGCAACACAGAAACAGAGCAGGTCAGAGAAATGGGGTTCTGGGGCATGTCATTTAGCACATGATGATACCTTGAACTTTCCTAATCACTACTTAGCTCCAGTCCAAAGTGGATTAGACTGGTAGCCTAGACTGGCTTGAGCATCTGGTGAAAACCAGGACAGGAAAATGGTTTGTGACTCTCAGGAAGAAAGAGGGGCTAGCAGAGAAGCCAGTGAGTAAAGGGACAGAGTAGAGGCCATAAAAAAAGTCTCTAGTGGTTTTGAAGGAAGCTGCTTGAGTGGAAGGTGTTGACTGGTATCCTCTCTACTGGATACCCAGAAAAAAGGTCGAGGCAGGGATTTGAGGTAAAGGCCTGCTCAATGAAAGAGTCAAGTGAAGGTCTAATTCATAACTTCATTTCAAAGCCTCTCACTTGTTCACAATTGTTTGGGCACCACCCTTCCACAGAGTTTGCAGGGGAACTGTTCTGATGGTTTTGGACATTAGGAAGAAATTCTTCATAGAAAGGGTGATTAGTTATTGGAACAGCTGCCCAGAGAGATGGCAGAGTCACTATCCCTGGAGGTGTTTAAGGAAAGACTGGACGTGGCACTCGGTGCCATGGTTTGGTTGACACGGTGGTGTTGGGTCATAGGTTGGACTTGATGATCTCAGAGGTCTTTCCCAACCTCATTAATTCCATGATCTTGGCTGTAACATCTGCTCTTGTGGTTTCCACCACCCAAGGTGTTAGGACCTCTTCTCTGCCCTATAATTGGAGGCCTCTTTTTTGTGCCTCATTGATCCACTGTCCTGGACAGGCAGATGCTCTTACCAAGGGACTCTCTAAAACGTAAAGGGAGAAACATGTCTTCCTCTCCTGACTTTTTTGTTTCTTTTTCTCCTTAGGTGATGAGGAGTTGGTCCAGGAAGTGCTCTTTGATGCAGTGGTCACTGCCCCCATGGAGGCCTACTGGACAACACTAGCCCTCAACATGTCCTTGTAAGTGTAGGAGACAAAAATCTGGATAGAACACCCCTGAAGATGCATCTCCAGATAATATGGTTTATACAGTGCCTGAAATAGCCAAAAACTTTTGTCAGCATATAAGAAACTCCAGAAATTGTTCAAAAAGCTGATAGAAATAGCTCAATATCTTTAGAAATAGCTTGGAAAGTGTCTCTCGGGAGTGAGACACTAAGCTGTGCCTTCTTGAGAGAGTCTTTAGCTTGGTGAGGGTTTTTCTAGTGGAGAAAAGGGAGTTGGGTCTTGTCTCTATTGGTGGTACCTCCAGATTGAATCTCAGGAAGATAGTGGACAGGCTGGCTTCAGTAAACAGCTTTGTAGTTCATTATTTCCAGTAAGGCACCTGTTGCTTGTGGTGTCTTGTATCATGTCACACAGATCTTTCAGCAGACAGCGTGTTCCTTACAGACACACGTGGCCACTGGAGTCCTGTCCCCTTTTCAGTTCCTTGTATCCCTACATTAACAGAAGCTGAGCCAGTGACAGTACTGCTAGGACACCCAATTATCAGCACACTTTTAAATAGCTACACCAACACACCCTCTTTGGTCACACTCCTGCATTTCCTCTCCTGCACTTGATCTTCATGAGAGTATCCTGGAGCAGAGCTAGCAGGGCCAGAGGAGGTTATGGTCTTTTTAAAAGAGAAGGAAATAAGCAAACTTGCAAGGTTTAAATCTGAGCACCAGTCCTAAACCTGCTAGTTTTCAGCCAATAACCCGTTGCCATTAGCAGGGAGGAGTCAGTACCACTCCTGGTGATATTGCAAATGAACTTTGGACCAGGTCTCCAGATGTGGCTTCAAGTTTGAAAGGCCTTCGCCTTGGGGCAGGGATCATGGCTCTTCTTGTGAGAACTGTTTGCTTCTGCTTGTGTGTTTCTGTTGCACAGGGACACTGAGGCAGGTGTTGAGATGGCGTTCCTGGGCACTCGTGCTGGACTCATGAGGAGTGCCCTGTATGTGGGCTCTGAGAAGATTTCTAACAAGTAAGTCCCTAAACTGCCTTAAGGGGTTTCTGTCAGTGTCTCTGTAGGGACAGCATGAAATCATCACCACCCTTAGAAATGCTTTTAGGGAGATAGAATGGAAAGAAGCAATACCTTGATGGCATAAATGTTGATTCACAGAATCAGGGTAGGGGGGCCCTTTCTCTTCCTCTGGTCCTTTTGAGTTTTTTCTTAAAATACTGTCCCAAAGTGCATTCATTTGAAGGAAACCCTTCAACCATTCCCTGACTTCAGTCAGCTAAGACAGAAAATGCCCGCAGTTACTACGTATCCCCAGGACCGTTGTGCAGAGCAAAGGCTCTGCACTCCAGTGCCCCAGCAACATTCCAGCTTGGCTGTGTTTGATCTTTGTGTCTCGACTCCTCTTCCAGATTTATGCTGTTTTGCCTCTCACACTGTCCACATCCCAGTGCCTTGCAGTGGGGCGTTAAGTGATGTGACTGACATCTGTCACATCCCATTTACTCTCTTGTGCTCTCCCTTAAGGCAGAAGTGTGTGTGCACTGAAGGGTTTTGACGTGGAAAGGGTAGCTTGAATTCTGTTGCATTTTGGATATGCAGGCTGGTGCATGCTGCCAGAGGAAAGGACAGGTCACAGAGGCACACCAGCAGATGGAACAGAAAGGGACCATGTGGGTGGTGGTCATTAGCTGCTTGGCAGCTGTTTCACTGTCCCCAAGTTCCCCAAACATGAGTCCTACACTCAAGCTCTGCTGTGCCTGAAAGGTGACACTCTTCATGTATTAGAAGCAGTCTGAACAATTCAGAGTAGTCAGTCTCTGGCAACAAGGGAGAAATGCTGTGTGTTGCAGGAGGCAAATGTGATGATTCCCAATTCCCCACTGCTCATCAGGAGCAGCATTCAATGCTTTAAACAGCCACAGTCACCACACTGCAGAGACAGACCCCCACATATCCCACAGGAGGAGCTTCTGGAATCCCCTGAAAGAAAGGAATAGCAAATGGGGAATTAGCATTACGTCAAAATATGCAGCAAAATAAGAGTCTGAAAACAAAGGGATTTGCCAGGCACGCTGTATGAACCTCCAGGGAAGCAAATGACCTGATTTTCATGAGGTCTGTCCTGAGCACCCACTGCCTGTCTTGCGGTGTTCCCAAGACACATCCTCTTTGCTCGAGCGCCTCAGTTCCTGCCTCTCTAGGAATCACAGAATCATAGAATTTGTTAAGGCGTTGGAATGGACCTTGAAGATCATCTGTTCCCAAGCCACTCTGCCGTGGGGAGGAACACCTCCTGCAGACTAAGTCGTTTAAGGCTTTATCCAAGCCGATCTTGAACACTACCAGCGTTGGGGCATCCTCAACCTCCTTCAGCAGCCTGTGCCTCACCAGCCCCACAGTAAAAGATTGCTTCCCAGTATCTTACCTAAATTTCCCCTCTTTCAATCTGTACCATTTCTCCTTGCCCTATCTCTACAGTCCCTGAGTCCCTGTCCAGCTTCCTTCAGATACTGGAAGGTTGGCTGTGAGGAAGGTTGTCATTCTGGGGTGTCATTCCTGGTACCCCCTGCCCTGCTGGGGTGTCATTCCCGGTTCCCTGTACTCTGCTGGGGTGTCATTCCCAATACCCCCTGCCCTGCTGGGGTGTCATT
>PYHW01010281.1:555743-623665 GCA_013186435.1 Turdus rufiventris
CTGGGGTGTCATTCCCGGTTCCCTGTACCCTGCTGGGGTGTCATTCCCGGTTCCCTGTACCCTGCTGGGGTGTCATTCCCGGTTCCCTCTACCCTGCTGGGGTGTCATTCCCGGTTCCCTGTACCCTGCTGGGGTGTCATTCCCGGTTCCCTGTACCCTGCTGGGGTGTCAATCCCGGTTCCCTGTACCCTGCTGGGGTGTCATTCCCGGTTCCCCTGCCCTGCTGGGGTGTCATTCCCGGTTCCCTGTACCCGCCGTGCCCGGCCCTCAGAGCCAGCCTGGGCCGGGCCAACAGCGCCACCTGGCGGCGGGCGCGTGAGGCGCGGCCGCCCCTCAGGCGCGAGCGAGGGCGCGGCCCTGCCCGAGGGGCCACGGCGGGACACGGCCACAGCGACACAGGGGGCCCTCGCCCACGGAAAAGCCCCGAGTGCTGCGGTGTCCCCCTGCACTGCACCTCCACACCGTGTTATAACACAGCGTGTTGCCTCCCGGCAGGAAATTCCTGACACAGAAGGACAAGGAAAGCATCTTCACCATGGACCACTTCCCTCTGTGGTACCGCAGGGCGGCCGAGCATCCCCCCGGCAGCTTCATCTACAGCATTGTCTCAGAAGACGATTCAGGTAACCCCAGCCTGAGCACAGAGCAGACAGAGGGAAGGAGAAGGAAAGCCTTCCACACCTTGCATCCCACACTGCTCCCATCCCGATCCCTTTATCGCTGAGAGCTGCCCTCATGGCCAAGGCACCGATCGCAGCTGGAAGATGACACTGCGAGGTGTGGAGAAGGCAGTCAGGAATAAGAAATGCAGGGCTGCAGAGGAGGAGAAGGATGGAAAGTGGCATGGGCATGGAAGTGGACACAGAAATGGACATGCTGGGGGAACACAGGGTACTGGTGGGGCTGGAATACACACGAAACATGAGAAGGGAGCAGGGAAGGTATTGCAGAAGGAATGAGACATGTACGTGTGACCAGGCTAGGGAAGGAACAACATCAGTCCTGCTGGACAGTGACAGCTGACACTGGTGAGGAACCAGCAAACAGTCAGGGAGTCTAAGTTTAGAGAGTGTCAGTTTTTTCCATCACCACTTTCCATGACAGGAATGGATGCGTTTGTTATGGAAGATGGTGGAGGGAAAGGATGGAGGGGAAGGCTTTTTCATAGCACTGGTGTCCTGCATCCTTCTAATCCTAGTACTAGAGTATGGCATCTCTTGCTCAGCAAAGAAGTGTTTGAACTGAACACAGAAGAAAGCAAGGAGGGGCTTTTCAATATCTCTTGCTTAGGGAATTGGTTCCTGTGAGCATGCAGGGCCAGCCAGGACCTTCTCAAAGGCTGGAAGAGAGCAGAAGGGCCTAAAAACAAACAAGCAAAACAAAATACTCATGTGAGACTCCTCCACAGAAGGCAGAAATCCCCTCTGTGCTCCTTCCTGGCCCCTAGCTCTCCATCTCTGTCACGGAGCTCAGCACTGTAGCTGTTGAAGCTTTTTGTGGCACAGTGGTGGGAGTCTGGTGGGTGGGAAAGCAAGTAGCAAAGAGAAGAAAACCAGCCTGGGAGGTAAGAGATGAACCAGGATGTAAAGGAAACCTACATAAGCCTCTCTCTCCCCACCACCCTTACATCTCACTTAAAAGGCAAGTGTGGAGAGAGGGGGAGACATGGCATGAGGGACCTTTTACACCCCTGCAAGCCACGACATCTGCTCTTTGGAACAGTGTGGGTTGGAAAATCAGGCAGTGACACCTTGTGGGACTTCCTAGGACAGCCATAACCCAGGCCACAGTAGTCACTGCTGGCTAAACACTGGGGTTGTGGCTTGCTGTAGCTTTCTAAGAAGTCACAGCTATTTTTGGATCAAGACAGAGGACAAGCAGTTGGCATTGTTCTTTGTTTTTCACGGCCATGGGTCAGAAGCTTCAATCAAGTCCAGAACCCCACTCACCTGGAAACCCTGCAGGCACCTTGTAAGAAGCAGCACTTAGCCCTGAAGACCTTGTGGCCTAAACTGTAGGGGATATTATTAGTCTTTAGGAATGAGCAGCTGGGCTCAGAGAGACTGTGATTCATGGGATCACACAATATGCCTGGAAAGGCTCAGGAAATAATACCCAGTGCTTCTGAGGCAGTGGTTCACTGTAAAGCAGAGTCCAGGCCCTTCCATATCATCTGATGAAGCAGGGCTGCCCCACATTTAAGCCAAAAAACTGGCCACCCAGTTTCTTTATCAAATTCTGTCAGATGCTGAAATCCCCTTTTCATGTTTTCCACAAGTCCCCTGCTGTGACAGGATGTTTTCTTGGCAGATGGACTTCTAATCATCTAGGAAAGAAAACCCCAAGAGCTCTCTGTTGGGGAGGAAGTGGCTGCATGTCATCAGAATCATTTATGCACAGCACCTCCTTCCAGTGGCCAGAAGTCTCAGAAATAAAAGAGCAGCAGGGAAGCCTTTGTATGTCAAGTAGAACTGTTCTTGAAGCCCAGATTTTTCATGTGTTGGGTAGTTGTTTTTTTCCTAGAGACCCTAAGTGCTTCTTTGCTTCTTTGTCCCATCCTAGAACAAGAAATTTAAGGCACAACATAAAGGCAGGATCATGCTCAAGGCATGTTTTTATTTCATAAAGATTTTACTGCTATAGACACACTTGAGAAGATTAATCTGGCTTCAGTCAAAAACCTAAAAATAGTGAGAACCTGCAAGCTAAACTGTGGTAGGCACTGAATTGTGCTCTGGACACACCTAGAATGATGAAGGCAGACATGAAAAGCAGTAACAAATGCTGGAGTTGTGGAGAAGGAAAGAATCCCTGATCCATCTGGATTTCCACAGAGCATGCAAGGAGGGAACCAGGTGCAGACTACATAGAATCAGACTGGCCTTCAAGCTGTCCCCTGGCAGTTCCCAAAGAGGTGCCCCAGCTGAAGCTAATCTAATCACTTAAAAAAAAAAATTACAAAAATGGAATCTGCCATGTGGACAACTGCAGGCTGAAATAACTGCACTGACAAAGAGAGATAGATAGGGTTCAGTTGCTTGAGCCTAGCTAGCCATATGATTTTAAATGCCCCATGGGAGCTCAGAGATCTGCACAGGGCTGGCAGATGTGTCACAGGACCTACAGGATGCTTAAAGCAGTAGCTCAAGGATAATTGGGCGGCTCTGGGGCATAAGGGAGTTCAGGCAACAAAGTCCCAGAAGAGTTTGTTTTTGAAACGGAGTGCACTCTGGAAGCACCTGGAAGTGCTGTGTCTGCAGTTTGTAGAGCTGCCCTGGCTTGGGTACGAGTTAGACGTAAGTCTGGCCTTTACTGTGCAGGTGTTATCAGAATTACCAGTCCTGCTTCTCTTCTGTCCACAGAGTTTAGGTGGTGCATTCAGCAGAACAGCTCTCTGGCCTAAGAGAAGCTCTACATGTCCAGAAGAGAGGAGGCCAAACCTTTATATTTTATCACAGAATCATGGAATGTTTTGGCTGAAATGGACCTTAAAGGTCACTTAGTTCCACAGCCCTTGCCATGGGCAGGGATGTCTTCCATGAGACCGGGTTGCTCAACCTCCCACCACCCACCCTTGCAGCCTTGGACACTTCCTTTATGCTGAGGATGCCACTTTTATCATGAGCCATAGAAAAGATAAAAATACAATCTACTTATAGCCCATTAAGCTGCTTTTGTGTTTTGATGCAGCCCTCGAAATTCTGGGATGTTTCAGAGTTGAGGCATATGTACACGCTGTCCTGAATGGGAAATTGTGTGGGCAAGCTGTTGCTGCTGCATTTTTATGCTTCTCTGGGGGTAAGCTAACCAAGCCTGCTGTATTTGTGTCTTGACAGAGGGGGGTGGCCTGCCAAAAGTGGTGACAGTGAGCACGGCTGTGTCTGTGTCTGTGGACGGGAAGATGGGAATTGCTGCAGGTAGGACATGCTGGTTTCTCTTTTTATCTTGAATGGAATGGCTGCATCTTGCCTTGAGTGTGGGAGCTGAGAGCTGTTAGCTTGTCATTCAAGGGAAGTGACAGGAGCCACAATAGCTTGTGGTATTGAGAACTAGGCTAAACAGAGAATAATGGAACAGGTACTGAATGGCTGACACGCTTCTGAGAGGGAAATGGGCTGTTTGAATGGAAGCTTCCCATCTTCAGTGCTGGTGAATTTATGGATTGAGACTTTCTGTGGAGTAGGTTGGGAAGTCCCTGCAGGTTTGGATATTTGCAGGAAATGTTTTTGACTTTGGAACAGCATCATGTGTATGTGTCTCCAATGTTATCTCAAAAGAAAAATAACTTCTGCTGGTGGAATGGGCATGTTGCTAGAACTCCAACTCACACCTATAGATTGCCAAAGTTATTGTTGTACCTGAGCTTTAAACTCCTTTTGGCAGACCTTCACTAGACTGCATCTTCTTTTGGAAAATTCATGCAGCACATTATTTCCAAAAAAAGCTTTTCCCAAAGCTTTTGAAGATTTGCCATTTTCTGTACTGGTGGCTTCAGCCTTTATGGAAGTACACTGAGCTCAGAAGCGAAAAAGAGCAGCCATTTAAAAAACAAACCAGCATTTTCAGTAACCCTGGCACCATATCCAACTTAACCACTCAGAATAGGAATACTGGGGTAAGAGAAGATGTAGCTCCATGGAAATTGTTTTAGACCTGGAAACAGTGACTAAAGGAAGAGGCTGATGGAACAGGTAATGGAATAATTATATTAGCTTCATCTGATGAAGCATTCCTTAATTTCCAGGATGTCAGTAAGTTCTAGCAGACAGTGATACTCTTTAATTATCACCTGGGCATTGAGAAAGTACTTATAAGCTGAAGGAATGTTCTGAAGTAGAACATTTCACTCTTATGCCCAAAATTATGATGAAGTCTGCCCAAAGACACCTGTGAACAGTGATGGTTTCAGCAAAGTTCACATTAATAGGTGCTTGGATGATAGAACCTGCTCTCAAAACTGATACCAACTGACACTGTCATACCCAGCAGAAAATGAAAGAGCATTGGAACCGCACCAAGGGCCTCTATACAGCACTGAAACATTTTTTTAAGCATTAACTTCAGAGAACATTTTTTAAAAATAAGTTTGTTTTTATGATCTTTTTCCTTCCCTTTCCTGACCTGTGGATTAGAGCAGAAGCACACAAGCAGTTGATCTGTGTTGTGGTTCAAGCCCAGCTGGAAATTAAGCACCACACAGCTGCTCACCCAACCTCCCTCTCACCCTTCCACCCCAGTGACTTCGGTAGGAGAATCAAACTCAAACTTGCAGTTTGAGATAAGAACAGTTTAATAATTGAAAATTAAGTAAAATACAGTATTAATGGTAAATCATGATGATGATTTTAAAAAAAAAAAATTAAAAGAGAAAAACAAGCAATGCAAGATACAATTGCTCACCACGCACTGACCCCTGCCAGACCTCTCTTCCCGAAGCCATGTTACCTCTTCTGGGTAACTCTCCCCAGTTTCTGCAGTGGGCATGATGTTCTGTGGTGTAGAATGTCCCTCGGGTCGGCTCAGGTCACCTGTCCAAGCTTTGGTCCCTGCAAGTTTCCTTTGTTCACTTCCTCACTGGCAGAGCATGAGACAGGGAAAAAAGCCCTTGACTTAGAATAAACACTAAGCAAAAAACCAAAACATTCTCATTATGAATTCATAACACAGCTCTCTAACAGCCACTGAGAAGAAATTAACTCCACCCTAGCTGAAACCAGGACAATCTGGCACTCAGCATAAATATGAGGAAGGAAACTTCTCTGTGGAAGTGCTGCAGCAAGAGCAAGTGGCAGGAGGATCTGGGCCTGACAGAGCCATTTCTCTTCTGTCAGCAGCATTTTCCACAACCCCTGTGGAGATTTCCACCCACTCACTTACGCTGAATACTGTCTGTGTGGACATCCTGTGAAGGGGCAGGATTCTTTGCAGAGGGTGGAGGAAACAGCAGAGGATAGGGAAACAAATCATATTAAAACAATAACAATAAGGTGAAAAATCTGTCATTTTTGGAAATGATGCAGAACCAGTTTTCTCACAGGAAACCACAGAAGTTGAGACACAGAAATGAATTTTCAATTGCCTTTGTTTCTTAAAGGTACCATGGTCCCTGTCCCTAGCAGGTGCATTAGGTGACCTGACCACAAGCATCTTCTGCTACTCTCACACATGGTGGGTGTTCTTCATTCCTGGTTTCTCATGCTTTGATGAAAACAGCCCCTCTCTGATCCATGGTGTAGTGGGCTAAATGATAGTATCGGGGCATACACTCTCACCCAGAGGGTCCAAAGTTCTTCATATCCCCAGCTGTAGCCTCCACTGACTTCAGCAGGAGCACGAGGGTTTGCCAAGGTAGGTTCCATGTGCTGGCTTGGGTGCTAGTTTACACCATGTTTGGGGGGTTCAGGGAGGAAAAACGTGGTCTATTACCATTTGTTTTGTTTCCAGTAGTGTCAAGGTTCATCATCTGAATCTTTCATAGTAGAAGTCATTTAAATAACAAGTCACATTACCAACTGAAATGCTATTTTTTCTTGAGGATGTCAGCTTGGAGAGTAAGGATGTAGATCTCACTTCATTTCCCCTCACAGTAATATAATTATCCTGAATGGCTGGATCTTGATTCTAGGGGACTGTGAGGGGCTACAGCAGAAATGATGCTAGGCAGAGCTGCAACATCATCCTGGGTACAGGAGAGGGGTGAAGGAAGGGGAGGGAGTGTGGAGGCACACAAGAGGCAATCAGAGCAGAATGAGATGCAGATTGTTGTTATTGTTATTCTGATGGCATCAGCCTTTACTGGGACTGATACCACGGTAATTTAGTTACGATGCTACCAGAAGTTTGGTGCCTAGCATTGGTTCACAGGAAACCAAATATCTGGGTAGTCTTGTAGTCTCTGAATAAATGCAGCCACAGTTCTGTAAAAGGGGAACAACAGAGACTTTTTAAGTGCCCCTATAAAGGAACCAGTGGTATGAACTGGCCTGTCATTCTGCCACTGATCATTACTGTCACTTGTTTGACTTGATGGTGCTTGAGGGGATTTGTAAGCACTTTGAAATGTTCACTATGCATGCAGGGAAAAATTAAGCTCCAGGATTAACAGCCATGCTCACGGGGAGGGAGCACCCCCAGTGCCCCCATGGGGAGAATGCCAGTGACAGGGAGCATTGGGCCCCTTTTCTTCTGGCAGATGAATGGCAGTCCCCAGCCAGGGCAGAGTAAGGCAAACTGGTGAAATCGAATGTCCACGAAGATGACACAGGCCTGGCTGCTGTCAGGGAGTGAAGGAGCCATCAGATGGGATTAGAGAGCTGCAGTCTGGAGGGCTGAGAGAAGGGAGGGAGGGGGAAGCACAAGGGCCTCCTTCCTCCCATTTCAGTCTGCCTCAGCTCAGTAGGAAATCCCAGAGTGGGTTTGAGGGCGAGTCCAAGCTGCTCCTCTTGCCATTAGAGATGCTACTCCACGCTCCAGGTGGATAGGTGGCCAAATTCAGAAGGCAAAGTAAGTGTCCTTTGCCCTGCCCTATCCTCACCCCTTTTCATCCATCCCTCTCCCTCCCCCATGGGCCTGGGAGGGGTGCACAAGGGGTTCAGGGTACGCATGGGTTTCTTGGAGGACATAGTAGAGGTAAGGCAGGGCCCACCTGTGTGAGCCGAGTCGCTGTGGTCTCCTTGGTGGGAAGCCACACAGGCAACCCTGGCTTGACTATACCTGCTTCTTGGAATGACTATCATCTACCTGCTATATTGTGCTTTGGCACTTCAAAGCACTATGAAAACATTAAGTAATGCCTGGATGATTAATTATCATTAATTAGAAGGCAGCTATTCTCCTGGGATGTCAGTCCAGTAATTTTCACGCACACTAACTGCGTTGGAAATGAGAAATAAGGAATGGTGATGGCATTCTCCCCAAGCCATGTCCTGCCCCAGATAGCACTGTCATCTGCTCCCTCCCTGAGTCAGTAGCCTGGGGCTTTCTGGTCCTCAGGCTGCAAGGCAGAAATCACATGGAGTTGCTGACAGAAGCTTTTAGTGATTTAAAGCCTCAGTGAAACCACTGGAATCTGTGCAGGAGTTCAGCTGTCACTTTGGGCTGTGGATGACGTCTCTTTCACTGCCTGACCTTCTGGCTGTTCAGCTTCTGGGGCTGTCAGCTGGCTGCCAGTCCCAACAGGAACAGGTAGGATTAGGTTCCCTGCCATAGCTGTCACATGGCAGGGATGGGACACAGACAATGGGGCATGCACATGGTGCCCAAGGAAAATAATCCAAATGGGCACTTGCGAGATGCAGGTTTATGTTATTCAACACTTCTCTCCCCTGTTGATACTGGAAGTAGCTGTTCTTACCAGCAGTTATTGGACCATAGTGAAATCATTATCCCATGACAACAGCAATTCATGCAGATGTATTTGGGGGGAGCACTAGGAAACTCAAACCAGGGGCAGAGGAGAAATGTTATCTCTATTTTAAAGACAGAGTTTCGGGGCACTGAGTTATGAAGACCAGTATTTTCAGAGAAGCTCTGTACTCACAGCAGGAGCAGATTTTAAAAGAAATATTTTGATGATTTTTTTTTTTCCCCAAAAGAATTTGAAATCAATCAGTCTGAAAAGTTGGTAATGGGGAGTAATTTTGCCATTTTACCTCTGGTTAAAATCCAGCCTGTCAGTCTGATGCAGCTCTTCATTTGAAAAGCAGTTCCTGGCCAACTTGATGTCTCTCCATCTCTTCCTTGATCTCCAGTTTTGGCTACCTGCTGTCTGCTACTAGCAAGCAGGAGCAGGAGGTGCAGGTGTCTTTCAGCAGGGCTGTTGCTGTGGCATCTTTTCAAGCTAATCTGCACACAATTCTGTATTCCTACAGTTTGTTGCTTGGATCCAGCCTTCTCTCTGGAAAGTGACAGTAGCATCAGTAGAAGCTGTTAAAATGCACGGAAATAAGCTCTAAGCACCTTTTCCATGGAAATAGCTCCATATAAACTGGAGAATTGAAATTATTTCACTAGGCTGGTTCAGAAAGCAGCATTAAGCTACCCATATAAAATATGAGGGTAGCTGATCTCTTGAATGTGTGCTGCATTATTCAGAAGGAATGCTGTCCTTCTTTTTGTGCCAGAGTTTTCTCAGTGCAGAAACTTCTGTGAGCCCCTGAGGCATCACCAGGTGCCTTTATGGAAATCATGGTCCTGCTGGCATGCAGTGGTAGGGTGGATAAAAAGGAAGACAACTCGTTTTCAGCCCATCACCTGCTATGTCTGGTCTCTCCCTGCTGCCAGCCCCTTCTGGCAATCCCCAAAGCCGGAGCAGTTTCTCACGCATCCATTTGATCCCACAAAATCAGAGACATCTGAACAGGCTGTGTCCTGGCAATGCCCTGCTCGTAAGGCAGAAATGCTGCTGATTTTAATGCTGCCAGCAGCTGTGCCTTCTCCACCTCTCAGAACATCTGTCTGGGGGCTGCTGTCAGTGGCTACACACTTGGCTGGCCTAAGGGTTGAGCCACTACTCCAATGTCACAGTGTCCCCACGACATGTTAGTGTGCCAAAACCAGTGTCTCTCGTACTCCTCATCTGCCTGCCTGCCACTCACTGCATTCTGCTCACACACCGAGCCTTGAGGGGTACCTGTGAGAACCCAGGCTGCTTTTTGGGGTGTTTCTGGGGCACACACAAGCTGTCTCACAAGGCAAAGCGAGCTGGTTGCGTTACTTTGCGCTGGCTGCAGTCTTACAAACTTTGCCTTTTGTCAAGGTTTGGCAGCAGTGCTGGGGCCACGTGGTTCCCTTTTCAGAGCTGATTATCCTCCCACTGGGTCAGTGAGCAGGCAGAGAGAGCAACATCTGCTTGCAGAACTCCAGATAGATGTCTCCATGCATAGATAGTAACTGGGGACAAGAGGGACAAATAAGTCTATTTTGACCTCAAAAGAATGCTAAAAATAGTCATGTGAGGCATCTTTCATAGCATTCTGCTCACCCTGGCTGGACCTTAGCAATTTCTTTTTCTTCCATGGTGTTTGTGCTGTCTGCATAGGCTGTAAGATCTTCAGCATGGGGACCATGCTTCCCCTCTGTGTGTGCAGACATTGTCTGTTGTCTTGGGATGAGGCCTTGTCTGGAGAAAAACTGAAGACAATAGCAAATTCAGTAGAGTAAGTATTTCTTTGTAGTCTCTGCTGAGTGTCTGATTGTGTACACTGTACCACTTAGCAGGGAAAAAGCTCTAAGGGAGTGAGCCTGCCTTCCTCAGCCCATGCAGGCAGTGCCTCACCCAGTACAGACCCTGTGCCTAGTTCCTGTACCCAGCGCTTTCAGGGAATTTTCTCAGTGGGACCCCAACAGAAAATTGTGAGCGATGAGTTTTCCCGTTTGGGGTCTGGTGAGGTATCTGTGCCAGGATATCCTCAGCCCTGGAGCCTGTTCCAGGCTGGAATTCCAGCCCAGGACCCCGTTCTTGCCTGTGTGTAGCAGAAATCTTGTTGCCTAAGGTTATCCATCACCGCCGCCTCTACAGCTCCTCTGATTGCCATGGCTGTCACTCTTGAAGTGAAAAGAGCCCTTGACACTGACTCAGGAGAGACTTGCATATAGCTGGATTTTTTAGATTGGCACCCAGTGCCTTTGCCGTGTTGCCTTTGCTTGCAAATTATTTGATATCATTTTAATTCTGAGCCGAATTAGAGCAGTGCATGGGTTGCCATAGCAACCATTACCTTGTGCCTTTTGGTCTGACTCATTGCAGACAATTACTCTTGCGCTCCAGGATTCACAGATGTGATAGGAGAAGAATCATGTGCTGGGCTTTCAACTTTTTTTGCTTTTAATTTCCTTCCCAGCCTCTCTTCCATTACCTCCTGCCTACCTAGCATCAGCAGGGCCCTGTGTCCCCTCCCAGGGGTGCTCGTGGGAGTTGGATGTGAAGATAAACGATGTGTGAGGTGATTTGTGCATGCATGTGTGTATCTGCATACATAAACAGCTGCTCTGCAGTGTGTTGTGAGATCCCTGGGCTCCCTGTGTGCACATCTCGCTGGGGACGTGCACAGACACTGAGAACCATGGAGCAATTTGCACTTCCTCCTGTCTGGGTTGTTTCCCAGGTGGGGACAGGATTGATCCCTATGGCCATGGAGTTCTACCCAGTGTGCAGGGGCTGCCAGTAAGCACTGGGTATTTAGGGAGACTGACAAAGTGCCAGGGTCATGAATGGTGCATGACCTTCCATTTGAAGCTGGGTGAAGACCCACAGGGTGCCAAGCAAGTGGTGCTGACACCCCTGACACCACCTGAATCTCTGTGTGAATGCAAGGCCAGTTCGTTATCCTGCTCACACCTATCTCCCCAGTGCCCCATGTATTCCATGCAGAGTGCTGTTGTCTGTAGCCTTAGCACGCAGTATGACTGATGTCCTGAGCTCTATTAGCACCTACAGTTCAAGAGAGGAACAAAGCCACGTGAGAAGATACTGAAAAGGATCACATGAGCAGTCTGTAGATACGAGGATGAAGGTGGTAAATGTCACAGCAGAAGAGGTTATAGGAAATGTCTCGTATGGTGGTTTAGCTTAAATTCAGCCAAGGCAGAAGCAGACAAGTTTTGCAGGGTGAGAACCACAGAAACTTAGCAGATCTGAGTACAGCTCCAGCCTCCTCCTAAGATACGTTTTTTTAGCCACTAAAGTCATCCTGAATTATTTTTCTCCTGCCCTACCTATCACCTAAGGCAGAAATCTTTGTAATGGAATTCTGACTGCCATCCCTTTCACTTCACAAGACCTTTTTCTTCTCTTCCTTTCTCTCACTGGGGCACAGAAGCCCCACTCACAGGATCACAGATAATTCTGATTAGATGGCACCTTTACACTCTGCTGCCCTGTGTGTGCTGCTTACTCGTAGCACTGCTTTCACAGGCAGCAGTGCAAGGTCTGGAGTGTGGGGATGGAGCAGATGAGCTTTTGGGGACAGTGTGAAGCCCCATTTCTGTGAGGATCCTGATCTCCTGCCCTCCATCTGTCTGTGATGACAGGCAGCTGCTTAAGCTGGCTCTGCAGAGAGACTGTGTGGAATGGAAAACAGGCAGACAGCAAAGAAGGCTGACTTGAGCAGCCCTGCCCCACCCTGCCCTCCCTTAGAGGTCAGAATTGTAGGGATAAAATGAGGATTGCTTACATGTCAAGCTGAGCTAGACCTTGCAAAGGTTGAAACAAACAGCATAATAGTCTTCAGCTATTTGGGGAATTAAAAAAAAAAAAAAAAAAAAGAAACAAGTAGGGTCAGTTCTGGTCAATAAGAGTGAAGTTGGGATCAAGGAGTCTATAGTCTGAGCAAAAACCAAAGAAGACTCAGTGGCCAAGGTATTGATAAAGACAGAAATATCCTTGGGGAAAGAAACAAGCTGAGTGCTGTGAATGAGCAGCTCAAGCTGCTTAGTGCACTCACAGTGTTGGGCCTGGATGCTTTCTGGCCCTTGGAGAGCTGGCCTGTGGAAAACACACACACAGCAAAGGGCTTTTTTCAGCTCTGCACACAGTGGTGACACCATGCAGGCTGCAAAAGTGAAATTTTAACAATTAGAACTAAAGAAATATGAGAAAGTTTGTCAGTCTCAAACTTTTAAGCATGACCTCTGCAACGTTTGTAGTACTTTAGAGGAGAACTTAAAGGAAAGTGTAATTATTACCAAGCAGTTAGGGGAAAAGGGAGTCAGGCAATATGAGTTTTTCAGTACTGGATAACACCAGTCCAAGCCAACATCTTTCTTTCAAATGATTGTTTTCCTGGAAGGCAAAAGAAATTTCAAAGGTCTCATCTCTGTATTTCAGTAAAGCATTGAACGTGCCACATAAGAAGCAATTATTTAGACTGGAGAAGATCAAGAGAGGCAGAGGAGTTGTAAGGGGCAGGGAGGGAGAAGTTCAGTCTGGGATGACAGCAGCAGCAAGATCACCTATCAAAGTCTAGCAGTGTTTTACTTGTCACACCCTCCACGGTCACCCATGGGATAAGCCTTTGCTAATATTAACCTGAGACCCTGATTCAGATAGCTAGAGAGAGAGTATCCTGATGATTCAACACTAGAAGGCATTGCTAGAACAGGGAAGGACCAGGATAGTGCAGAGGAAGCCTTACTTGACCTTGGCAGGAGGAGCAGAAACAGAATGAATTTCAGTAGTACGACAGACAAGGTCATATGCTTGACAGCTAATAATAGAAATCTTCTGTAAGCAGGGAACTCTGAGAGATCTGGCCAAGAGCACAGCAAGCAGGACTGGAGGCAGTCCTTGTCTTTTGGGAACTGTTGAGCCAGTTTTGCCAAGTCTCAGTGAGGATCCTCTGTGTGGATCCTGTGTAAGCTGTATTGCGCCCTGATGCGTACATTAAATTCAGGGAACCATTGTCATCTGCCAAGACCTGGCCTGAGAACCTTGCTGAAATGGAGCTGGATTTAAAGAAAGTAAAAGAAAGGAAAAGGAAAAGAAAACTCGGGGGAAAAAGGCTGTGATCTTCTGTATTAGGGGATGGGGCCATGGTGGTGAGTCACAGTGTGATGTGGTTATGGACAAAGCAAACACTGTTCTAGGGCCTAGGGAGGTGTAAATATATTGAAGTGAAAATACATTGATGCTCCCACTCAAAGCCCTGTGAGACCTCTCCTCTAGTCTGTGTTACAGTTTTGATCAAAGGAGTATGGACTGAGACAGGAGCAGACAGGATGGGCAGATGATGAGAGGAAATGGAAGTCTCATGTGAGAAGAACCTGAGAGTACCCAGCTTGTTTAACCACGTGCAACCAAGGACAAAGCAGATAGGATTGCTGTAATGCTGCACCTTGGAGGACACATTTAAACTAAAGCACGCAGTTGTACGGAGATAGTGTAGTACAGATACGCCAGAAAAATAATTGGGTGCAAAACTAGAAGTGGGTTTCTGTCTGGCAGGGTAATGCAGCTTTACCCAGAATCTGAGGTATAAAGACAACAGATTTAAGCTGGAGCTTAAAAAGTGTGTAAGAAAGTGGTGGTGCCTTGAACAGAAAGAGCTGAGTCTGTTAACCTGTAGTCCCTTGAGCAGGGAACAGCTGAAGTCCCTGGTCTCACCATGTCACAGAAAAGAAACCCAGCAACAAGCAAGGTAAACCCTCAGGGAATTTCCGAGTCCCTGCAGCATTCCCCTTGGGCACAGGGCTGGGCATACTTACTCCATAGTTCCCACACTCCATGATTTTAGTCATGACTAAATAAAAATAAGCATGTTAATACAGCTAAAAGCCCCAGCACAGCACCTGGGAGACCAGAAGCTAGGGCTGACCTAAACCCCTCTCTCAGCCTTTGACATTGTGGTGGTTGCTCTTGATTGCTTTGGGTTTTGCAAAGTAAAGAACAGTGAGTAGAAAACCCCTGTTTACGATAACAAACCCTTAAAAAGCAGATGGGGATGTGGGGGCTGATGTGTTTTGTGACAGTTGAGTAGACCAGAGCAGGGAGAATCTGAGAAGCAGCTGGTCACAGGCACTCATTGAAAAGTGAATGATCAGTCACAAGAAGACAAAAATAAGGGAGAAAGAATAAATGGGGAATGCAAGACATGTATGTCTAGTGAGAGATATGTAAAAAGAAACCATCTGAGGCTGTGAGTGGATGAAGTGGAAAATGCTAGAAGGGGATCATCCTTTTAAATAAAGGGCTAGATTCGCTCATGCCAGGAACTGTATAAATCCGGAGGCTCATGTTTAAAATGCACTGAATTTATACTACTGTCAAGGTAGGATCAGAATCACTTACCCATAATCTGCCTTCCTCAAAATTACTTGTTAGGGTTTTGTCCTAGCATTTACATTTGCCTTCATCTTTAAAGCAGGAACAATGTTCACACAGCCTAGTGAGCGTACTGTGAGACATTCTATGGTGGGAAGGAGTAGAGGAAAGTGGCAAAAGTCATGTAGTGTCTACAGTATAGAGCACAGGTGCTGATGGATGAGGAGAATACTTCTAAAAGGAGGCAAAAAAGCTGGAAGCAGTGTGACAGTAGGCTCCAGTGTTATTCCAGAGGTGAGAAAATGCTTTCAGTGAAAGACTTAATGAACTCAATCTGCCTATTGTACCTAAAAGAAAACAGAGAGATTATTTGATTTAGAGTGTAAAGTGCTTCTACAGAGAGAGCTGCTGGTTACTGAAGGTTTATTTTTCTTTAATATAGTGGAGAGAATAACAAAAACAGAAAAACCAAACAGATTCAAATGAGTTAGTAAGCATGAATGCTAACAATGAGCATGAATAGGTATTATGAGAAGATGCCAAGGGAAACAATATTTTTCCCTTTCTTGAATGTTTTTCAAATCAAAGGTAGATGCCTTTCTGGAATATTCAGCTTAACTGCATGTAAATACTCATTGTTGTTAGTCTTTCTACAGGATAGCTTTACTAATTTCTGTTTCATAAGCTAAACGGATTGAGCTCTTTCAGCTTTTCACAGGAAGGCATTTCCTGCCACCCCCAAATAATGCTTGTGATTCTTTTCCACACAATTTCCAAGTAGCGTGCGATACACAGAAGGTCAGCCTGGATGATCTAAAGTCCCTTCTGGCCTTTATATTCTCTGAATCTCTGCCTCTGTGAATTCATTAATGTTTGCAAGCTCCCAGAGAGCTGCCAAAGGCAAGCACTATAGAAATGCAAAGCATTGTTGTTACTCTGCATATTTCCCTTGAGCTTTACACGGAGCTGGTTGAATGTCGCAGGGTATGTCTGTGTGTATTCCCTCAAATGAAATACCTGCATTCCTCACTCCTGCAGTGCCCTTTCTGAGCTGATTTTCTTCAGCTGTGCTAACAAACAAGTTTATTCCCAAGTTAGGACTCAGAAAAAGCAAATGCAAAGGGGCAAATCTCTGCCTGGAGCTCCAAGCAGAGAGTGGCACATTGTTGTCCTGGCCCACTGCCTCCCTCCATGCGAGGCAGAGTTATTGTTAGCATCATGCTCTGCTTTCCCCTTGGCTCCAGGTGCCTCTGCCTGGCTGCAGCACAGCAGAACTGTGGGAAACACAGATCTGGCCCCTGTTGGGTGCTTTTTCCCCATTCTCTAAAGGGAGAAGAGCTGTGAAGATGCTGCCTTGGCGCCAGGTTTCCAGGGCTGCAACTGATGTGGAGAGCACCCCAGAATGACGCAGGAAATGTTTATTTACTCCCATTTCATTCTGTAATTGTATTCATGGCTAAATGCTTGTTGTATTGCCCATTATTCTTGGGGGGAAGTGTTTTTGGCCCTCAGAAATCCCATGCTAGCATTTAGATTTATCTGGTTGTAGGATGGAAGCTGACCCTCTGGCCTGTGCTTCCAATCAGTGCTAGCAAACACTCTTCATGCCAGCACAGTGGGCTGTTGATGGAAGCCGTTCTGAGGAGGAATCCTATTTTTATTTTTACCTGTTATATGTAGAGAATTACATGGTTATTATATAGGATGGTATATGTGTGCATGAGTAGGTATGTAAGCAGGACAAATACATTGGTTCATATGAAATAGTCAAATCAAATGGTAATAATTCAAATTGCAGAAAATCGCAGCCTGTTCGCAGATAGTTCGTGAACTGAAAAAGCCTAGAGTCATCAGATGAGTGTGTTGGCTTTGCTTTTTTTCTGCTCTGTGTTTCTGGTATTATATGAAGTGCTGAGTAGTATTTGTGTGCACTCCCCTACCTATCTGGCAAAATTAGATTAAACTATGTGTCATAGACACCATGCTATTAAACAATAATGGTGACTCTCCTGCAGCACTTACCTCTTTAGCAGAACAGATGCCTCAGCCGTGAGCAGATTATGAGTAGCTGAGTTCTGCTCCCAGTTTCTCTCTGAAGAGCAGACTGAGCATGGCAGGGTGACTGAGTGCAGCAGTGTGAGTAGGGTGGCACAGGGGTTTGCTCATGATGGGGTTTAGCATCCTTCACAGTTTCATACACGTCAGGATGAGCTTTTTCTTACAGCAAGGGAATGTGATGAATTGTGTATGCTTAGCACTGAAAGTGGCCAAGTGGGGAATTTAAACTTCTTAGCTGTGTGTGATAGACCTAGCCAGAGAACAGCTGGTGGAGAGACTCTTTTAGCTCTAGGGGTAACAGCTTGTGTACTGGGGGTACAATAGGATTAGATAGCAATTTCCATCCATTTCAAAATAACCTTGCTCAAGAGGGTCAGGAATCTGGAGATGCAGGAACCCATAGCTCCCTATTTGTTACATTATGTTCTAATTAAAAAAAAAAAATTAAAAAAAGAGCTTTTGGAATCAAATTTGACCTGAATGTAACTCCATTGGCTCCTGCGTTCTTACACTAGGGATTAATTTGGCCCTTTCTACTTTTATGTAATGAGCTGATTGCCACAGTATCTTATCCTTGTTACACAATCACCCTTGTCTGGCTGTTCCCTGGAGCATTGCGTGTGTGTTTCTAGATCTAGGGTCTCACCTTCACTGCCTGTGTTTAGTCCTAGAGCCTCACCCTGACTTACACTGATATATGTGTGTATGTAGGCACGCTCACAGTGTGTCCAGACAAGAATATGTCTGTGGGAATTGAGGGGTTTTCTCCTTTGGCTGTCTGTGTCCCTGTGGTGTTTGCTTCTGCAGGGGATAGGGAAAGAGTGAATGGTACTACCAGAGATCTCATTTAAACAAGAAGGAGCATAGGAAAATACATTCTTTATTATTATTCTGTAACAACAAGCCAGAAATATAATATACCTTTAAAAATTTTCTGTCTCATGCCAAAGAAACCTCCATTCAGTCATTTTAGAAAATCTTGTCGCTCTCCCTCAAGTGGTAACAAAAAAGAAAAAAAGGAATTACAAGTGCCATCTGTTCCTTGCAAGGGATGTGCCTGCCTGTCCCACAGCTGGATGTGTAGGGTAAGGGGAGCAGGGGGAGCAGGAGGGGTGTTCCTGGTGGCCCTGCCAGCCCTACATCGCCCTGGCATGTCTTGGACCTGCCAGCCCCACAAGACCCTTTCCTGAGGGCAGGCACCTGCAGGTGTCACTGGAGCAGCTGCCTGCATCCAGGGGGATTCCCCCCACATCCAGCCACAGCTGCAGGGACAACAGAAGCTGCTGTCCCCACACACAGAGGAAGCCACTGGCTGGGCACACAAGGAGCACGGGGTCTCATTCTGCAGCCAGCATCCCAAAGAGCTTCGTTTCTGCCTGCTGCATGTTCCCTGCAATGCCTGTGGGCAGTGCAGCAGCTCAGTCTCACCAGGGCAGCCTGATTTCCAGGTGTGCTGGGGAATGGAGAAAGAGCCAGTTTGCAAGGCTCTTCAAGAAGGCTCTTCCCAGTCAGCCCTGGTACTCTGCTCTGCATGCAGAAGGACAGGTCCTCATCCTGCCAAACAGAGTATTTGCTTTCCAGCGGGACTCCTCACAGCCAGCCTTTGTGTTTCCCAGCAACACTCAGTTCTCCCCTTTCCTGTCTTCTCCTTTCCTTGGGTGGGTTTCTAAACATAGCTGTCCCTTGTCTAGGGTTGAGATAAATCCAGACTCTCTGCTGTATAAATTAAAACAAAAAAAAAAGAGAGGATGGGCAAGGTCATCACCAGCCCCACAACACAGGATATAGAAAATATGATTAGCAACAAAGAAAAATTGGTCAGGGCAGGAGGAAATCACAGGGAAGGTGCAGGGAAAGGAGGATTTCACACCCTCAACCCCTGCATTGTCCCCTACCTTCTTCCCATTAGTTTCACCTCTTGTCTGTTCCCTTAAAAACAATCTCTCTTATCACACACATACACACACACACACATACACACACACACACACACACACACACACACATAGATCCCATTTGTTTTGTGCAATATGTCACCATTATTTGATGCAAGTAAAATATAGATCTATAAATATACCGTTCTGACTCAAGTCCCATTTCAAGTATGATTGCGGAGTCCAGTATGGTAAAGGGAGAGGTTCCCCTGAGAGGGAGGTTGGGGAGAGGTTTGTATCCAGCAGGCAGAGCCTGATCCTGGCTTGCTGGGAATGTAGAGCAGCAGTAACACGCATCCGGAGTCTGCAGTGCACCAGTTCTGCCCTTCAGAGCGGGCTACGCTTGGAGCAGATGGGATGGTTGGGGTGGCTGTACAGTGCATGGGGGAAGAGTCCTTCCTCCTCACATTTCACCAGCCCCCCTCCTTCTCTTCCTCTTCCCCACAGTGTGCTGGAAGCAGGGGGAAAGTGTGTGCGCACACTGGTGGGTGGGCTGACTGCTTCTCCCAGTTCTTCCTTGTGGCAGCCTGATCTTCTGCTTCCCTGAAGAACATCCTCCTCTGCCCCATGCATCCCTGTGTGCAGGGAAGTCATGCTAAAACAGTCCAGAGCATCCCGCCTCCCTGGCTCTGGTGACCCTGGGTAGACTAGGAGGGATTCTGCCGTTCCAGGCTTGGAATAATGATGTTGTGTGCCCAGGGGTCAGTCCAACCACCTGTCTGGGACCAGAAGGAGTGAGGAGCCAGCGTGCACTGCTTGCACAGGGATGCAGTCACAGCGAGCAGGAGGGCTGTGACATGTCCGACAGCACTGGCATTCAGATGGAGCAGGTGGAAGAGATGATGTGCCCTGGCAGGGCCACCTGCAGAGCATGCAGGGCTCTGAACACAGGTTCCTTGTGAAATACCCTGCAAAGCTGGGCTGCCTGCCAACTTGTTTCCTGATGGCAGGGATCACACCATCCACAGGCACTGTGGATGCACGACCTCCAGTGTCATCTTCCTCGCCCAGGAATACCCACTGTGACGGGTTAGAGCAGGTTACCATGGCAATGTGCGCTCTCCCCTGGAGACAGCATTTTATCCCACTGCCGGTGATACAAAATGAGTCCTTATGTTGAGTTCCTTTCATGTTTTTTCCCCTCTCACTTTTTTTTTTTCCCCCTGTCAGGTCAGAATGAGCTAAGACTAATAGGAGGCACTGCAGTCTGAGGGCTTTAAAATCTGGTTGGGGGCAGTCACCCTATGTGACAGTGGCAGTGTGCATGGCTGTGTGTGTCACTGGACACCCCAGTGATGGTGAAGGGTGTGCATGTGGGCTCTGCTGCCTTCCAGACCTTCCTGGACTCTCCCACATTTGCCATGCTGTGCTCCAGGTTCCAGCCTTCACCTCAAGACCCTCCAGAGCTCTGTCCACTCTTTTTGGCCACCACAGCTGCATCATCCTGTTCCACACACAGTGCTGGCCCCTGTGCCAGGCATGGTAGCTCCTGGGTTGTGTGACTTCTTCCCCTGACACCTTCCCCTAGGCTCACACTACTCAGCACAGCTTATGCTCCTGGTAAGCCACCTCCTCCTCTAGTCTTTCCTGATGACCCACTTCTGATCTGCCTATCAAATATTTCTAAATGGAGGCTTCCCTCCATTCCTCCCTTACTCTCTCCATTTATTAGAGAAGATGTAAAATAGATAAGAACACACTGGTTTTTTTTTTATGCTGTGTACTTATTTCCACAGACTGGTGCTGTAATCTCAGTAACCTTGCCTCTCTCCATCCTCTCCTGCCAGTCCCCCCTGGCTCTGCACTATGGCTGAGCTGTTTTTGTTACACCTTAGTGGCGTGTGCATGTTTTTTTATCTGAAGCAGAAGGTGATGCGCACTGCTGTGATCAGGGTAAGGTGAAGTGGCTGGATGTATCCATGGCTGCATGCAGAGGACAGGTCAGCATGGGCATGAGTGGTAGCTCTGCATGTGCAGGTAGGTACCTGGAACTGGGACCGGCTCTGTGTGTACGTGTTGGGATCAGAGTCAGTGTGTGTGTGTACAGGAGGAGGACTCTGTGCCTGTGCACCTGCAGCAGATGATATGTGTGCTCAGCTCAAAGGTCAGGAGCAAAAAGAGGGACACTGTGCTCCCTGGCAGTGTGTT
This sequence comes from Turdus rufiventris, assembly GCA_013186435.1. Classification (NCBI taxonomy): domain Eukaryota; kingdom Metazoa; phylum Chordata; class Aves; order Passeriformes; family Turdidae; genus Turdus; species Turdus rufiventris. Next base: position 576,642 of record PYHW01010281.1, read on the forward strand.
AGGGTGATACAGGTGTCTTTCCACCTCTAAAAGTGAGAAGGGAAATCTCCCACTAACTGTTGCCCTGCCGTAGGGACCTTGCCTCTCTTCTGATGTAATCTTGGCAGCACTGATTTGTAGGGTAGGCAGCAACTTAGTGCCACATGACAGCAGTGACCTAACGGTGAGACATGGCCACTTCGGGTGTCCTGCTCCCCACAAAAGGTTTCATACAGCTGCTCTCTGTTTGCAGAGAACACTTGACAGGATACAGGATAACTCAGGACCGAAGCTGAGAGGATGACACAGGTTCCCAGAAGGTGCCAGCTGCCTTTGCAGCAGGCATGTGAGGGAAGCTCTGTGTGAGGGCATGAGGTACAGCAAGCACTCGAGGTCTGACTCTACTTTATTTGTCTGGGAGGGCCCAAGGGTGAAAGGGCACAAAATGGACCTGGGGCAGAGGAAAAGAAATTGAGCCAGGTGCCCTGACCCCCAGAAGCATGTTGTACTACTTGGGTGAGTGGAGCAATAGCACAGTCTGTCTGGGAAGATGTATTTTGGGAGGACCCCATGCTTGACTGCTCTCAGGTACCTTTTTTCATCGCTGTCCCTTCCTTCCTAGAACAGTTTCACGCCACAGAAGAGATTTGTTTTTGTTCTTCATGTTCACCTTCTGTGTCACCCATGAGTGGCTGCCTCTTCTTCAGCTCCCGGTGGTACTTGGCCATGAGGGAAGCATAGATGCAGCCGTAGGCAGCTGCCACCACCATCATGATGCAAACGATGCCACAAACCACGCCTGCAATGATCACAGTGCCAATAGCCCGGCGCACGCTCACAGGCCTGTACCGCTGTTTCTGAGGGCATCCCACACTGGGCTCCACTTCTGTTTCTGGCCCTGATTTAGATTTGGAAGGAGCGGGGCTTCCTTTAGTGCAAGGTGGGCCAGTATTTTCCAGCACTGTAGAGCTGTTCTCGTCATCCAGCTGGGAGCAGTAGTTGAACATCTCCATGGGCACCATTCGCATGTCCTTTCCTTTCAGCTCCTTGGGCAAGGTGCAGGCCAGCTGGTCAATTTTCCCACCTGTCCAATAGAGATAACAGGAGTCAGCCACAGCTCCATCCCATGCAGAGACAGCAGGGTTAGATCCTCAGCTGGGGTAAGTTCATGGGCCTCCATTCACACCTGCTAAAGTATTTTCCCTGAAGAAGCTTCAACCATGCCAGCTGGCCAGTATGCCTCTGCTTAGGTTAGGTTTGACACTGGAGCTCCTGGTGCATGGTATCTGCATAGGCCAAGACACGAAAGCCCTCTGAAACCATTTAAGTCAGCCTCATACTGTTTAGTGAGTTATGTAAGTCTCAGCAGAAGCGCTTTAGAAAAGGAGAAATTAAAGCAAAAAGATAGGACCAGGCTGTATCTTCTCAGAAAAAAACCCAATAGATACACATCCCATCTTCTGACAACTAATCTATCTCTATGAAAATAATGACAGATGTTGAAACAAATGCTTGAGTGAGTTTGAGCAATCCCCTTGGAAGGGGAGGAAAAAAAAGCAAAGTTATGTCTGCATCCTTTCCACTGATTTTGTGATAAGGTAGTCAAGAAAAAGAAAAAACAAATTAAAAAAAATGTGGAAAGGAGCACTTGTATGCTTGTTAGATTCTGCTCCCACAAATGCCTATTTCAGACTGCAGTGTAGCCATAGGCAGAGATAATCTCCTTGCAGCATGGCTGTGATCAGCAGGGATGTGACAGCTGACTGTTGCTAGCTGCATGAACCTATTCATTGGTTCCAGAAACAGAAGGTCAGGCCCTCAGTCCTCACTCCTGTAAAATGTGCCATCTTTCTTTGAGTTGCAGCTCCTGAAAGCACGTCATCCCATCAGCATTCCTGTTAAGCGACATGTACCTTTCTAGTCTTCTGTGTTTCAAGGAAAATCTAGAAATACAAACTTGTCAAAAACTGCTAGATTTGAAATGATGATTTTATAGCCAGTCTGACTTGGGGCCTGACTTGTTAATTCGAGCTGTAGGTTGGGTTCTCCATTATGAGTTGCAGTGTTTTTCCTAACTGTCACTGTTTCCTAAGGTTCTTTTTTTGGCAGAAAACCTGGTGCATTACAGCCAAATCTGACTTGTAATTCTCTCAGCTTAAGAAGGAGAATGGGATAGTTATTTCCAAGTGTGAAAAGCATTTCTTCTCTGTAGGCAAAAAGAGTGAGGTGAATTCTTAATCCTAAAATTTTAATGTTACTTGTGGAAAGTTCCTTCTTCTCTCCAGATTTAAAAAAAGAGGTAATAGTTCTGATTGGAAACAAAACAAGTACATAGGAGCTCTAGGGCTGCTGGGAACTTCACAGACTGGCAGTGCTGCTATATGAAGGCGCAGTGGCACTACAGTGCAGCAGGGTCCTCTTGCTCTTTGGCTGGGACCTGTCCTTCAGGTCAGCCTGACCTGCCAGCTGTATCTGCTCCTGTTTCTGCCCTGCCTGCCTTTGCTTCCTTTCCTGGAAGAGCAGCACTCCTCCTCTCCCTCCCACAGCGCCGGCACCTACCTCGGTAGGAGAACCACTCCATCCAGTGCTTGAAGTCTCGGAGGTTGCAGTCGCATTCCCAGGGGTTATCCCCAACCTGGAGTTGCTGCAGGCTGGTCAGAGGCTCGAAGGTCACCCTGTCCAGGCTCTGCAGGCGATTGGACCTGAGCGAGAGGGAGCGGAGAGCAGGCAGGTCGTCGAAGATGCCCGAAGGAATCTGGGCCAGGCCGTTGATGGAGAGGTCCAGCTGGCGCAGCAGGGCCGTGTGCTGGAGCAGGTCTTTGTCCAAGGCCCGGATGCTGTTGTTCCTCAGCTGGAGCTCTGTGAGGTTCCCCAGGTCACTGAAGATGTTCTGAGGGAGCTGGTCCAAGAAGTTGTTGGATAGATCCAGCCTCTGTAGAGCAGAGAGGTTGGAAAACACTGCTCCTGGCAGGATGCTGAGTTTGTTGTTGAGAAAGAGGAAGGTCCTGGTGTTTGTGGGGATGTCTGAGGGAATGGAAGAGAGGCCCAGGCCACTACAGTCCACTTCCAGGTTGCCACTGTTACACTTGCAGGAGGAAGGACAAGCGAAGAAGGATTCAGCAGCACATAGTGAGAGCCAGCAGCCAAGCACTGGAAGGTGAAAGGCAGGGAAGAAAGAGGGCATGGATTAGATCAGTGCTATCCCATCCTCAGCCACCACAGCTACAGCACAGCCCTCACAGCAGGGCTCTTCACTGCAATGCCCTGCAGTGTAATGGGTTTCCTCACAGCTACATTCATTTACTGCTGGCCTGCATCCTGACAGCATGACTTTGGTCTTAGCCTGTTTTTTTATGAACAAGCAAGTAAATATCCTTCCAGTTGCACAGTGAAGTCAGAACAGTGCATCCCAGTGGACTTTGCCGACACTTTGCTGAAGCACTGGTACCTGTCAGAGGAGAATGGAACAGAGTGGTGGGAGGTGTCACCTCTGACAAAGGACAGCTCTTTCTAAACAGTCAGGGTAGAGAGAGGAGGGACTAGATATATTTAAGAAGTTCCAATTTTTCAGAAACAGATAAATTACTTAAAAGCTTTTAAGAAAAATGAAAATAACCTACATTTCGGGTGTTGTCCTGCAGTTTCAATCCTAATATTTGCGATAGATAAGACCCAGACCTAAGACTCCAAATCAGGGTGTCATTTGCTTAACATGTTTCCAATGTGTCATATGGACCTTGTATCCACTTGTTAATTAATTACATTACATCACAAAGGGATGACCAAGATGACTGCTAAAAAGTAACAAGGAGTCCCTAAATCACTGGACACCTGGTACTTACCATTGCTCTCAAAACAGTTTCTGAATCCCATAGCAACAGGCCCAAAAGTATCTCTGAGTGGCCAGGGACCACCCCAATCTAGAGGTGGTAACTGGGTACAGATCCAGCAATTGTTCTTACCAAGAATTTTTTACACATTCTGGACTACAGTCCTATGCTGATCATGGGGAGAACCCTGAATCATGGTTTCTAATTGGGCAGACAAAAGACATGTAAAGAACAGTTCAAGCCACACCTGACCAAAATTGCCCCCAACAACAGCACGAGGAAAAGAAGTGTACATTAGTAACAGTGTCAGGAAAAGGGTAAACACACACACCCTTTCTCCTACACTATCTCAAACTTAAAGATGGATAAACCACAAACCAGCATTTTTTAGAGCTGCTCTTGATTGTAGACATGGGTTCAGATCCTGCCAGTGGCACCAGAGCACTAGTTACCAACCTTCCTGGAAGCCAGTGGCTTTTCAAACTCTCATTTTTGTGACAAAGAAGCATTATCAGCAAGAAAGCAAGCTTTGTGCCTCTTGTCATTGGAGGAGTGGGAGTTATGTTTAAGCAGACTATGTAAAACATTTGCATCCTTCATCTTAGTTCCTTTTGTGGAATTGAGAACTCACAATGAATTCCACTATTCTCCAATGTGGGAAGCAAATTCAGCTCCCTCGCAGTTTTTAAGGTGACAAGTTTGAGCATTTGACTAAATCTGAAGCAGGTTTGTCTGTACATCATGCCTGTCCTCTCCCTTTCTCACTTTTCTTCAGAGAAAATAGTCTCTTGGGTTGGTAGAGTCTTCTTAGGGGTGAATGGTAGTTAAAGGGGATGCATTTATTGTCTCGCCTTCCTGAACTGGCAGTCGAGTTCTTCTGTCCTGCTTTTCCTCAAGGAACCAACAAGCAGGTGTTTACTTCTTAATCCTGAAGGAATTGTGAAAAGACTGCCACAAGGGAGGGAGCCAAAGGAGACCCACGCTGTGGAGAAGCTCTGCCTGGAGCCGCTTTGCAGTCAGCCGTGTTCTTCCTTTCTTCCCTTGTGCCACTCTCTGGAGTTTAATCTGACCCACAGACCATTTTTTATAGCAACTTCAGTCAGCATTGTGCCTTCATACTCCAACCCTGCCATCCTGCACAGGGCAGGTCTTGTGTTGTCAGTGATCCTTGTGAGAATTGGCAGATTTGTGGACTGGTAGTCTAAGGAGACCTAACCCATTTGAATACTAAGCTATATGCCTTTATTAAGGACCAAAGGATAAATGTTCAGAAATAATGCATCAGTTCTCACTTATTTAATCTGTTTTTTGCAATTCTTCAATAATTTTTAACTATCCTACAGTTGAGATCTCAGGTGTACATCAGCCCAGGCCATGCCAATAAATGTGCTCTTTTAAGAAGAATTATGGATCCTGATGGTGAAATGGAAGACAGATCTTTACCCAGAGCACCTCTGTGCTTTCTTGTCATGCAGAGGCTGGGGCCCACAGCAGAAATTGCCATGAAAGTAGATCATAGCCTGTGGACTACTACAGTACAGGTACTGACTAGCTGGCTGATATTTAATTCTGTCCACAATATGTCACACTGTTGTTGTAGGGGAGAGAATTAAAAGAATGGGAGCTTGACTGGGGAAGGGAAAGAGCCATGAGTCATTCAAGTGACCCCGTCTTTTCCTGGATGCTTAACAAAAGCCCAGTATTAATAATAGATTGGCAGCTGTGATGATGAGATAACAGCTGCTTTGTGCACCAAGAAAGGCAAGAGCAGCCCATGTGTAATGCTATCCAGGTGGCATTCTGCTCAGGGCTTATCTCTCAGAATGCCTGGCTGCCTGCGGCGCCGACTGGGTGGCTGTGGGGTTCCACCAGTGTGTGTGCTGGCAGTGGCTGGCAGGAACAAAGTCTCAGGCAGCTGGCTGTGGTTATGTTCAGGAAATGGATTTATGCCAAGCTTCTGCAGCCATGTAGGATATGCCAAAAATGTCTTGTTGTTACCCATATATTGCTGTATGCTTTTGGAAATATTTTACTGAAATCATACAGAAAAGAGATTTCATTTTCATTTCCCTGCAAGAAGTGCACATGAGGATGTGAGCTGAGGCCAGGGAATTCATTGTGTTGGTTAAGATGCAGCTCTACAGGAAAGAGAGGCAGGGAAGCAATAGACAGAACTTGAAACCGTCTTCCAACCCTATAGAACAATGAATAACAAGTGTTTTTGTGTTTGGGGAAGATCAAGTTATTTTGTGGGGTGTTTGGTGACTCTAGTCAGTGGCAGAAAGCTGATCCAGGTGTATCAGATTAAGCCAAGACTCAGTAATGCTCATTATAAATAATTTACACGGTCTAGTCTGTGAGGATGGATTACAATGTTTGTTTTCTGGAGAAGGAAATAATTTCCCCAGCTTCTTTCAGCTGCAGCTCCAAATGTGACCAGGAGGACTGGAACAAGGGAAACTACAGACCTACTTGGTGCCTGGGCATGCAGTAGAGGGACACTCTCCGACTGTCCCCTTTACTCTGCTGTGGTCCCCAGATGCTTCTCTGAGATGCAGATAAATCCCCAGAAGCCCCTCATCACCCTAGCAAGGCCTGCTCTGCACTCAGGGGTACTGTAGCAGCTGCCCCAGCCCACTGGGAATATGCACAGGCTGAATGTTCACAATTTAATTTGAAAGAGAGCTTCTTTATTTACTCCTTGATTTTCACTACATGTGGCAGTGCCCAGTAGGAGAATTCTGCCTTCACATCCTGCATTTCCTTCTAAAATCTGTTACGACTTTTGCTGTGAAGAGCTGGGAGCCTTGCTCATCAGCCTGTGCATAAATCCCAAGCACAGAAAGGAGTCTGCAGCTCACAGGATACTGATTTGAGAAATGTTCAGGGTGGATCTTTGTGCGATGCTGTCTGTCATGCTGTTTCTCACCTGCCAGGCCCACTGGAATTCAGAAGCAATCATCACTCGCTGTCCCACTTTAAGCCCATCTTCAGCTTTAGAATATCACTCTCTCTCCCAGCTAGCCTGGCCTCTAAAGGAATCAGGAATTAGTTCAAACATCTCCATTCTTAGCTGTCCCTCTCCCCTGTTCTTAACCCTGATGTGACCTATTTTTTTTCTCATTCCCTTGGCAAACAGGAGTATTGTAGTTGGTACCTGAGTAGGCATTACTTACGACAGGCCTCTTGCCACCTCATGAGGAACCTGCTCCTCCACCGGTGGCCAGCACTTGTAGGCAGCATCGTGGTCTTCTCCAGCGTGTCCTCACATCCAACAGCCAGCCTGGCACACGGCCCCAAAGGGAGAAGGAATGACCTTGTAGCCTGCCTGCCAGGTCCTGGAGAGGGAAAACAGAGCAGAGCAGATGAGATTCACTAACCTGGATGCAGCACACAGGGCTGAGCTCAGTGCTGTCCTTTCCCTTCCCCAATTAGTGTTTTGCCTTAGAGGCATCAGTTCTGTTTTGGAGGAGAAATGGAGGATATTTCAGTGTTGAAGGCACAACATTAATTCATTTCAAGCCTCGCGGTGCAGAAATAAAACCTGATTCACCTAAGTGCCAGGGAGAAGTTTGTGCTTGAATAGCCTGCTGTGGTAGCTACATTAGCCTCATGCTCAAGGTTAACCTGATGAATTGCTAAGGTGACCCTGCCAGGGCAGCAGACTCCGGCTCATTGCTGTCGCCTCCACGCAGGCTGGTGCCACCTGTGCATCCTCTGCCTGACGCACGGCTCAGGCTCGCTGCGATCTGGGTACCAGCGGCTGCCCAGCTCCTTCTCCCCCCGCTCCTCCTCCTCCCCCCCAGCTCCACCACACCCCTCTCCCCCTCCTTCCCCCCCACCCCATGCCGTATTCCCTACCAGCTTCCTGTCTGTTTTAAGGTAAAATGGATGTGGTGGCTAGAGCAGCTCAGCTTCAGCTTGGGGATTTCCCACTGCAGCAGCTGCAGGAGCTGAAGAGCAAGCGAGCCTCGGAGGAGAAGGAGAAGGAAGGACCTGAGGCGAGGGAGACTGAGTGGGAGTGTTGTAAAGAGAGGAATTGCATCTTAATTAGTAGAAGGAAAAATCCTCAGTCTAATTAGAAACCCAAAGACCATAAACTCTCCCCTGACAATAAGTGACTGACAACAGGTTTCAACTTCCGTGCCGCTTCCCTTTTGGATCCAAGGAGGCAGGAAAAATGGAGACACCACACACCCTTCTGTCCCCCTGCATACTCTCTGCCGTGCCACCCACAGTCACAGCAGCAGTTCGATGGACACATTTCAGGCAGAGTACAGAAATAAGGCATTCTCCGTTCCCTCTGAGGGGCTGACAAACATCCACAGCGGCTATTTCAGCTGGCTGCTGCACTGCCACCAGGACACTCTCCCCACACACGTGCCAGGTGCCTACCCTCCCCCAGGCTCCCAGACTGATTTATTTTACATGGGAATGTAAACCACCAGGAAATATTAAAATTAGCATCTTGATGAAAATTATGTGCAGGTTCAGTACCTAGGCTAGCACATTTGGAAGGCTATTTAGATCGTTTGCCTAAATGCCAACGCACCAAATGCCTCTCATGCTGCAGAAACCAATTCAGCCTTCATCCCCTGCAGCCCCCCACTCCCTAAACTGAGCTGGAGCCCTTTCCCTGCAGTCCCCACTGAAGGAGAAGCTGCAACAAATAGCCGTCCCCATTTGGTGCTTGCGCTCGACCTGACCGTGGAGACTTTCAGCCTCCCCCATAGAAACGTCTCCATTCTAAAAGCCACCCCTGAAGTCTCCTGTCCCCATCTGTCCATATGGAAAAGGAGGATGAAAAGCTGCAGGCACTTACCTGGAGGGGTTCTGCCTGCAGCCACTTCCACCCGACTCCCCGGACACTGCCCAATTACAGCCTCTTCCTTCCCTCTCCCTCCTTGACTTTCACTCCCCAGCAGCAGGCTTTCCGTGTGCTCTATTTAACTCCCTACAGCACTGGAATAAACGGCAGAGTTAAGCTGACAGCCACAGAGCCTTATCTGCCTGCCGGATAGCGCCAGTCGATCAGCTCCAAATCCTGTTGCCAAATGATCACGTCCTTGCTCTCAGCATCAGGGACAGCCGCCTGCCATGCTCTGCCTTTCCCTCTTCCCCACCTTCACTCCATCTAACTTTGTCAGGGTTATAGATAGCTCTGTTCCTTGTGCTCTTGCCTTTTGGCTCTGTTTTGTAACACCCCATCTGTATCAGCTGGCTTGGTTCCAATTAGGGGGCTAAGCAATTAAAAAGAAAAAAAAACAAAACCCAAAAAAACAACAAACCTAAAACCAGCTTCCTTGGGTGCTTTGTGACACAGTTTCCCTCTGTGATGTCCCCTCAGCCCAGGCCCCTGCTCAGGCCATGCACTGGTGTCTCTCCCCCCATGCTCTGTACAATTTATCTACGCTGTCCCCAGGCAATGATGGGGGCTGAGGGCAGAGCTGGCACACCTGAGCATGAGGATGGGGACAGGGTCAGGGTTTCCACCCCTGGCTCCTTCTCCTCTGGCAGGGCAAGTCCAGCTCTTGCACTCATTTCTGGTGCCTCACAGGCGCCTCTTTTCCTCAGGCAGCATCAAGGCTCAAGCAGAGAGTGCAGGGTGGGAGGAGCAGCCATGTATAAATAAGCTTTTTCCCTATGTTTAGAATTTATTACAGTGCATAGTGATTAACACCTGTTCAGGCTTTAATGCTGTCTCCTGCACTGCAACATGCACTGAGATGGAGGGGCCTTGATAAACCCAAGATTATTTTAAAGCATGTCACATATATGCCACACTCCCCACTCCATAGATAGCAGCCACCCTGTGTGCACTCATACACGTGTTTCCAAGACTTAAAAGCAGCTACCTTCATGTACAAATGCACAGAGTCACCAGCCTAGCCTACATTTACAAATATGAGCACGGAGTTGGGCTTGCACATATGCTGGGGACACTTCTGTAACTCTAATTTATTAACCTCCATGTCTTCCACAAAGCTGCCTGCTTCTCCAGGCATACCATATGCCCAGGTGGCAGAGCAGTAGATTTGGAATATGTAGAGGTTCTTGGCTGCTGAAAGGTGGGGGTCAGTGAGCTTCTGCATTTATACCTTGGAGAAGTATGTTCATGGAGCAATTTTAATTCCAGAGATCCAGAAAAAAAACCCCAGTTTCTCCTACACATCTACTGCCCGTAAGAACATTATACCCTTAGTGATTAATATTCCATAGTTAGGAAAGAGCAAGGAGGCAGAGAGGATTTTTAAGAGTTTCTTTTTTAAAGGTTTCCTCTGACTTGTCTTGAATTCTGACTTAATTAGCAGTTTTCTTGTGGCCCAAGAGATGCCTTCTGCTCTGCAGAGCACCAGGCCAACTGCACTCACTGCCAGTGCAATACTGGGAACGTGTAATCTTGGGGCAAATAGCACCTGCCCACACCTCCAGCCTCTCCAGAGCAGCACCAGACGTGTCTGGCTGCTTTCAGCCTGACAGGCAGGAACTTTTCCAGCAGTGAGCACTCTGCCAGACCTAGGAGTGCTCCCTGTGTGCCCCCAGCTCAACAAGAGAGGCACTGTGCCATCTGTTCTGAGCTTGCCTGGGATTGCTTGGATCTGGGGCCTTGAGACTGGTCAGCATTGCTGGAGCTCTGAATGCTCTGCAGTCCCCCAAGGGCTCCACATTAGTCTTTCTCATGGGCTTTCTAGATGGTTCCTTTTCCCTAGAACATGTCAGCTGAATGCCCTGTGATGATCCATGGGGCACAGTGGCCAGAGCTTTCTTCCATGTGCTTGGAGTTGAATGTCTTTCCACATTGTGGAGAAAACAGGGTCGCCTGTGGGGCTGGTGATGGCCTTTTACTGTTTCAAATAGGACAGTAAAAGACAACTTTTTTCATTTCAGCTCAAGGCAACAAGATGAAATCATCCGTTTCTGGCCCATGGGTTCCAGTGGCCAAAAATACACCAAGCTGAAGTGCCACTTGGACATTTGGCCTGCTGTCAGAATCTAGAGGACTCTCTAATGAGGATTCCCCTAATTAGATTGAACAGCGAACCTTACTGCTGGGGGCAGGGGAGGGAAAGAAGCGGGGGGATGCAGAGGGGATTGCAATGACTCTGCAGCACTTGCCAGGGCCTAAAAACTATGGCAGGGACTATTCCTTTCTTGTGCCTGCTCCTCTGTGCCCAGACACCAGTAATGTTTGCAGTATCGCTCCAAAGCCATAGCTTTTGTGGGGAGGGTTCCAAGGAGCATGCTAGGAGAGTGGGGAGGGTTTCAGTTTACTGCATCCACATACTGGCTTAGTAACTCTTGCCAATTCTGTGTCACCTTCTATCCAAAGCTTGCCATGTACTCTATGAATGGCTCTTACGATAGTTGTCAGGTGGTCTTACTTTGTGTGTAATGACCCCCAGAAGAAAGGCTGAGGTAAGAGCCAGTAGTGCTTCTGCTCTGGGTAAGTGGATAAATCTGTCCCATTCTCCAGACAACAGCTGAGGCTAGAGACACAGGTGACTGTGTCACTGGGATGAGACACTGTCAGAACCAGAGCCCAGCAACCTCTGTCTCTGATTATCTCTCCAAGTCCCTTGCACTAACCCTTGGATCATGGCTGAGGGATCAGACTCCGTTAACAGCCTGGCTTATGAGCACTGGCAGGGCATGTGGGTGACCTATATTACAGAAGGGTAGGTAGCAGAGACTGCAACAGATGCCAGCAATAAATTATCAGAAAGTATTCACAGACTTTCATCCCTCCCCCACACTCTCCTTGACAGCAAAGTCCCTTTCCCCTTTCCAATGCTGAATTGCTTTAGCCTTTATCAGAAAAGCGGCAGCATGAGGGAGGGCATGGAGGATGCCCTAAGGAGATTATCTTCTTTCCTTCCCCTTTCCTTGTTGCTTTTAGGATTGATGTTTTATTGCTATCACCCCATAATGGAGAGGGACAGTGGTACCCCAGCATTTACTGACTAAAGCATGTTGTTCTGTGTATGTCCCTTCATCTGCTTTTGGTGGAGTAAGTGGCAGCAGAGTCTGTGTGGCCTGACCATCGCACCACAAGTGGCTTTGGAAGGCATGGAGACCTCCCCCATTCTTAGTCTCCCAACAGACCTGTTAGTTAGACCTGTTAGTGCAAATTATCGATCTCAAGAGGTCACATTGTCTCAGCGGCAGCCCCTCATTTGTCATCTCTTTGGAGTGCAGAAGCACTCAGAGGTGGCAGAGAAGCTCAGCAGTGCTGTAGAAATACCCAGTGCATGTCACTGCCCCAGTGAGTTCCAAGCTAAAGAGCTGGGGGCTTCATTTGCAGCACTTGCTGATGCATTAACACATGTGTTCAAGATTCATTAGTGTTGTGCTGTCACAATCAATGGAAAGCACATTTTAAATTCATAGGAGAAACCCAGCTGCCGAAGAAACAGTGCCCTCTGACTTGCAGTGATCAATCACAGCTAAGGAAAACACCTCATACAGAAACCTGTAAAGCAAGTAGAAAAAATGGAAATCCTGCTTGGTCTTGTAAGGGAGTCTGCCACATTCTGGCCTGCTGTGAATAGAAACCTCATCTTCTTATCTGTGATGTGAAAAGGTCAAAAAGCTTCTGATTTTTAGATTGGCAATGTAGGCACCTCTGAAATGCAAATGTGTTGATGGTAAATAATGTTTCCTCCCCAGGACCCTCCAGAAAGATCAACTTTATCCCCATTTTATGGAGTGGTAAACTATGGTGCAGGTAAATCTGGCTGCTGATGGTGGCTGGCTGAAATTTTAGTGGCCTTGCTTTTGATACTTCATCATTAGTCCACATCAGTTCCCCACTCACTCAGGATTTTCTAAGCTGTCAAGTCCAGAGTTTGCATTTGGGCTTGTAAATGCTCTCCTGTCTTGCAGAGAATATTTGTAGGCTTTATCAAAGTTACACAGAATAAAGGATTTTGGGCCAGGTTTTCCCAGTTTCTTGACAGGCTTGTGGCAAAACCAGGAGAGAAGCTGGTTTCCTTGATTCCTCATTCCATACCTTAAGCAGAAAACGCTATTTGCATCCCAAGCCTCCCTGACCAATGCACGATAATGAGACTGGGAAATTCTGGAGGAGCTGGAAATACCAAGGGCATAAAGCCTCAGCAAATCCTCTAAGAAATACAGCGCATCAGAAGGGGAGACAGGGAAGGTAGCACGGCTGGGAAAGACCCAGATTGCTGTGAAGATGTGGAATTCCTTGGGAAGCTGTGGAAGCAGTTGGAGGGAGCAGGATATCCAACCAGGAGTGACAGGAAAGTCCCAGCACAGTGAGAGTGCAGCATATGGAGGAGGCCCAGAGCAGCAGCAGGAGGAGAGCTGAGGGGGCAGTTGACAGGAAGAAATCCAGCCATGTGTGTGCCAGCATCTTCTCCAAGTATTACTGAACGCGACAGACCACGTGCATGTTTCCTCCCTGCAGAACGGAGGCAGCTGAGAAGGGAAGCGGGTGAGGGAGTGGGAGAGGGGCTCAGAGGAGGGACACGTGAGCTGACTTCCCAGTTTCCTCCTCTTTTTCTTGCCACAGGGTGATGTTTTTGTTCTTTTCACACTGTTGGCAAAAATTGGTAACCAAGTGAGATGTGGAGGGGGGTTCTACATGAAGGTTGAGATAACATTTTCTGATCCAGCTGGGAACAGTTGGCTGTGGGTGGTGGCTTGTCACCAGCCCTGCCAGTTCTAATCCAGATCCCAGTTTTTCTCATTCTATCAGCTGTGAAGAGCCTTCCCTACAACTTTAATTTCCTGCAGGGGTTAATCCCATGGTCAGTGGAAGCTCAGGGCCTTAATCCTTTCACTCAGTCCCTTGACAGAAGAACTGCAGCCACTCCTGTCCTGGCAGGTCTGAGGGAGGCACCCTTCTGCTCCCAGTTCCTCCCCTACACCCCACGAGCATTCTCCAGCTCACTGGCATTTAAAATGCTGCTCCCCGCTTCCTGGCAAGCCTACCCCGGGGGTGTGGGTGGGTGGTACAACCAGGAAAAGGTTGCAGGCAGAGAAGACAGCTTGGTGGGAGAATCCTGGCGCTCTGGTTCTCATTCCCATCACTACTGCGCTCACAGGTATGTTCTGCGCTTCTTGGCTGGACAGTGCTCTGAATCCCAAAGTCTTCTGTTTCTTGTTCTTATTCAGGTGGTGTTCAAGAAGGAAGGTGTGTATGGGCCCATTGTGAAGGATTCTCTGTGGGGTCAAAAATTTTAACATGGCCCAGCACTTTAGCTGGGTCTCGTAATAAGAGTCAAAGGATGCAGCAGATCTGTAAGAGGGAAGGTGCCAGCCTGTCTGAGATAAGAGATACATTTACATGTACAGAGTAGTAAATGGAGGTGCATCAATTTAGCATCAAGACAGGAAAATGTAAGTTTTAAATCAGTATAAGCTCTGTCCCTGCAGTGCTAGGACAGATGTCTATTGAACAGCATGACCAGACTGCCAAATCAAGGGGCTTCCAGATCAATACCAAGTGACCCCTGTTTACATCTTATGGGGCTCAAGGTACTTCAGCCATGAGTCTTTCTCTTTGTGGCTTCTCATTCCAAAAATGAGGCAAGCTTTTGCAAGCCCGAGTGATCCCTTGCACACAAAATGCCCGCCACTTGCTTTTTCCCCATCATTCATTTCTGCAATAGCCCAAAAGCTGTTTTTGCTTTTTCTGTTGCCTGCACTTTGAAATACACTGGGCCCTTGAGCTCACTGGCCTTTCTTATGTTTGACTCTTGTTATTCTTTCTTCTGGTGGAGAAGCCAGCGTGGTGAAGAACTGCTGCCACCAAAGCTACTCCTCCTTTTCCTCACTCCCCTTGTTGGCTATGCTTCCCTGGGTGCCAGGCTCCCAAAAAATGAGCTGCAAGGGTAGTGGTTTGTCACTTTGGCAGCTGGAGCAGGAGGGGAGAGAGGATGTAGAAAACAATGGAAAAATGGAAGAACTTAACTAAGGTCTCATGAGGCTGTGCCCTGGGCACGTCCAGAGGGGCAGGAACCATCCATGCCTGCGCAGTGGTGAGGCAGAGCACAAGATGCTGGCAGTAAAAATCCTCCCAGCTCTTATCATAAGGGAATCAGCAGCCCAGCATGCACATAACTCCTGGCAAACCTCCTGAGGAAAGGCTGACTCTCATCATTCCCGCACCATGCTTTTGTACTGGACTCTGAAGGAGACCTTTTCCTGCCTTAGTGGGTTGCAGAAATCTGTCTCAATTGGTTGCCACTGTAGCACAAGGTTGTTGGCGCTGCCTCTAAGAGCCTGGAACTGTTGTGCTTCCCCTTCGCCCCCCATCACCTTCCCAGAGCATCCAAGAGGGGCAACCCTGCAAAGTCCACACAAACTGCTTGGGATCTGGGCTGCTGCCTTCAGCTCCAGGGGTGCCAGCAAATCCCTGGGACACATTTATGCTTTTTACAAGCTGGGAACATTGCCTGCAGCTCAACAAGATGTGGTGACAGCTCTCCCAGCCCAGAGCTCCAGCCAGGATCTTTGGGTGCATCTGGGTTAGCACACACAGATCACAGCCTCATGCTGCAGAGCTTGCTGAGGCTGAGGAAGGTCTGTACATTTGATAAGACTTTAGTTTTCTACAGGGTTTGCAGCCACAGAAGAGATACCTTTATGGCAAAGTTGGCATCCCAGTGAAATGACTAGAAGTGGTGTGATGAGCAGGGCCACCTTCAGCCCCTCTGTCCCCACACAGGCACCTCACAGCAGTCACAGCAGCACCTCACCCTGCTTTGGGCAGCACTGGCACTACAGAGTCTCACCAGAAGGGGAAAGGCAGCCCAAGAGATGAGTGCCAAGCCAAGTTGCCTTTACCAGCTCATCTCTAGACTCAGGGTGAGCTCTTGCTTTTTTATCCCTTGTGTGAGAGCATGGTTCATGAGGAAGGAATCTTCCCAGGCTCCTTGAAGTGAGAAGGAGCATGGGAGCAGGGCCTGTCTTCCAGGTAACAGCCTGCAGAAATTACAACAACAGCCTTTTCTTGCAGTCAGTCCAGAAGTTCTGGCTTGTGTGGCTTTGCTGTAAATTTAATTCTCAGTCCTTCCTGTGGTGGGCATAGGGCATTGCAGAGCATAGATAATAGACAGTCTTTTGTTTTCCCATTCATAAAAATATAATGAGGAAATTGTCATTTTCATTAAAAGAAGAAAAAAACAATCGCCATATGATAAAACAGGTTTGCAAAGCCAGGGACTTAAATGTGAGCTTGTACTTGCCCAGACTTCATTCAGCCACTTGCATGGATGCAGCACAGCACTGCCTTTGCTTACCCAACCAAGTACTATTTCTTTTTTCACTGTCCCATACTCAGTGCAAAGGATACACGATACTCAAGCTAACCATGAGGATGTTGTAATAAATAAGGCTGTTTTTATATGGTCAGAATTAAACATTAAACCACAGTTTTGGCAGGAGGCCACAGTCTGTACATTCCTAATTTTGCAGGTGCCCAACACGAGACCCTAGGGGCCATTTTGCAGAACTGCTGAGCACTCACAGCTGTTTTTCCAAAATGCTGGCAGCAAACTGGTACAGTCTCAAGGACTCAATAGCACTGGGAGCCAAGAGGTCCCAGGCTCTGGCCCTGCACCTGCTGCTCCTTCCCCATATGGCTAAAAGGGGGAGTCTCTTTTTCCTTCAAAAGCCAGGAAAACAACCACTCTCTCTTGCCTCATCAGGAGCATAAATTCTCTATCATCAGCTACAAGGCAACTGTAGCTTCTAACATCTTCAGAACACCACAAGACAATGAATAGTGATGTATTGCCTGCAGGACTTGCTTGGCAGGCAGTAAACAAATAAAACAGGCACACATTTTGCAGTAACAAAAAAAAAAAAAAAAAAAAAAAAAAAAAGCCCCTGCTTCACTCCTTGAGCACCATGTAGCCAAGTACTCTGAATGAAGCAGCTCATGAAAATAACAGCATGTGATCGTACCAGTCAGGACTGCAACCCAGTGCAAGTGGCACACTGCCTCCAGTACCAGTACCAGTATTTCCTAACTTTCAACTGCTTGTTTTTGCAATATGAATAATGTATTTCACGTAATCCAACCCCTCACAGATGAAGCAACTTTTCCTTCCATTTCTTGAGTCTGGAACTGAACTAGTTTATAGAAAAAAATGCTGTTATCATACCCTCAATCACAGGAAGCTTTTTTGTGAGCCAGCATTTTAGTAAAGCCACAGCAGGAATAAGGTATGTGTGACAAGGTATTTCCCTGCAGCAGGAGGAACATCCCAGAACTCCCACTTCTGCTTCTTTCCACTGAGAACAGAGTGTGTGTCATGGTGTAGCATGCTGAAGCATTACCCAGCTGGCAGGAGCATCCCAGTATGGTCATCTGAGTTACGGTTTGAGCCACCCAGGACTGGGACAGTTGTCAAGCAGTGTAAGCAGCTGCTTGTAACCAAACATGGCAAGTGAAGTAAACTGCCTGCTCTGTCTTTTGACTCAGCAACAGGCAAGAGACACCCAAGAGCTACCCAGAAATGCCCTCCCACAGGCTTGAGCCTCTCCCCATCCTATTCCAGCCTCTGTTGTTCCTTGAATGCTCCTGTCCAGGTATCCTTGTGGCCCCGTGATGCTGCTGACCCTCCCAGCCCTACTGAGACACAGCTCTGCCTCCATCAGGCTTCTGTGGTACAGAAGAGCCTAGAAAATCCTTTCTGCATCAGCCCTAAAAAAAAAGCCAGAGGAAGGACAGGAAGCTGGAGTAACTCTTAAAGATATCTGAAGTGAGATAGCTAGCATGTGACATTCACTTTGCTGGAGGAAAGGGTACAGCTATGATCTGGTATAAAAATTACATAAGAAGGCTTCCCCCTTTCTCTTTGCAGACAGCCCCTTTGCTCAGGATTAACCATAATTCCTCCAAGTGGACAGGATGCACTAACGGAGGCAGCACTGAGGTCTGACAGGGAGACAACTCCCGCAAGCCTTTCACTCATGTGGAATAATTCCTTTGCAAATGTTGTTTGCCCACAGCAGTTAGAGGAAGATCCACCCCCACCCCCCAACAGACCTGAGCAGCAAAGCTCAGAAGAAAAATGGTTTGCAGTTCTGGAAGGGCTCCCTTCTCCTCACTGCTGGGAATGTTCCCTGCTTTGGGACAAGTCACTGTCTGTGTTTAAGGATTCCTGTCTTTTAAGCATTTCCTTCTCCTGCAGTAGCAGCTGCTTCAGTCCTTCCCCAAACGAGATCTTAATTTCTCTTTCCATCCTTGACAGGCAGGTCAGAGCCCCGCAGCAGAGCAGTGCTGTATCCTGCCTGCTGCCATTCCCATCAGGACTGTGCTGGATGTGGCACATTCAGGTTACCTGACAGTCCACGTGGTGCACCCGGGGCCCAGCTTGGTCATGACCTGGTTGGAGCAATAGCTTCAGAATACCCTCTCTCCCCAAATCTGGAGAGCTCCAGTTTAGCATGTCTCTCTTAATTAGCAGGAGATGCAGGGACAGTAATAAACTGGTTGGGCAGAGGGAGGAGGAGGGGGCAGAATGCCCTGTGTGGGATGTGTGTGTGTGCACGTGTCTGTGCGTGCCTGTGTATGCACACACACAGACACACAGACACACAGACACAGACAGTCTCACGCTTACAGATATATACCCCTGTCCACAGTGTGCTTCACCTTGGCCCACTTGGGACCTCATTCTCACCCGTTCCTCCCACTCAGCTCTGGAAAAGGCTGTGGAGCTCCTCTGTGCTGTGTTTCACCCACCCCCCTCAGTGCTGTGCCTTCCACCCAAAAGTTCAGAAATCACAGGGTCGCCTTGCAGAGATGCTGAAGGCAACTTGGGACTTATTTTTCTCTCTACTTGTGATTTGGCATCCTTCACTTCATGTTCTGTGGTCATGTACATGAGCATACACATCCACACACTTGCACACATACATCCCCCCAAGACCTAGAGCTGAACCTGTTTGATTTTGGTCTGTACTTCTCCATTTTAGGTTGTTCTTACTGACACAGCTGAGTCCAAAATGATAGCCAGCAGAGCCATGGCAAATCAGGCGAGTGGCAGCTCTCGTGCTGACCCCTGTGAGAGCCCCGAGGAAGGGACAAAAGGCAGGGCTCCTCGGGAGCTGCCCGGTCGGGTGTGACCCCAGCACCGAGTTCTCAGCCTCCAAGCCGCACCTGAGCCGCCTGCGGTTCAAGGAAAGCTGCCGCTGCCATTCTCAGCTGGGAGAAGTTGCTGCCGGCTGCCTGCACTCAAACTGGACAGGAACCAGTAAAAGCAGCAACCTCTGCATCAGGTTTGCATGGGGGAAATCGCTGCCCACTTGTCAGTCTGGCACAAGGGAGCCTTGAGCGCTGAGCTGCTTGGCACACGGTGCTGCCCCGGCTGCCACCCTCCTCCCCGAGGAAGCTCCATTCACCTCGCGTAGCCGGGGACGGGGAAAAAAAGCTAAAGGACAATGTCTTTACTTACCTCTCTCAGGCTGGAACGGACCCTCCTGTGAGAATGGCAGCTCTCGCAGCTCTCCGAACCCGGTACAATCCCAAAGCAAATCCAGCAGAAAGTGCCTTTGCTCGCAGCTGGACTCTCGGTGGACCCTAGCTGGCAGCAGCCCTCCCTAGCCAGCCACTTGCCTCGCGTGGAGGGTAGGGGAGCCGCACGGCCAGATGACAGCGTGGGAAAGGGGCTGTAATCCTCCGTAAATAATAAACAGGGGGAGAGAGAAAGAAAGAGAGAGGCGGGAGAGGGAGCGACTGTGCGCGGTGAAGTGACAGCTGGGGGTACATCTGCGATGGCAGCAGCACACGCACAGGAACGCGCACAGACAGTGCAGAGGAGTCACCCCGCCAGGCAGGCAGGATCTGCTCCCCAGCACCCAGAGCGAGCAGCTCGGGAGGCTTGCGTTCCTCTCAGCGCATCCTGGAGAAAGGGCAGTTGCTGTCAGTGCCCCTGTCTCCCTCATCCCGCCCTTGCTGCCATCCCTCTGCGGGTGCCAGGGGGGCTCGAGGAGGGGTGAGGAGATGCCAGGACGGGAGGAGCTCCCCACAGCCCCCCAGGAGGCAGATTGGTCAGGCACAGGTTATAAGAGAAGGCACTGAGCAGAGCAGTTCCTCCCCTCCCTCCACCTCTCCCCTGCTACGGCTGATGACAATAAACTCGGAGAGAAAGGCGTCAGGAGGAGAGGGGATGAGCCCATGCTTTTGTATAGGAGCGAGGCGAGCGGCTGCAGCGATGGGAAGACAGCAGGGGAGAACCCGGGGGTCTTGGGAGAAAGGCACCCCCTTCCTGCCAGTGCTCCAGAGACGGTGCTGGAGAGGCAGTGCATCCAGCAGGGACACAGCCCAGAGGTGCCCACGGTGGGCAGCACAACCCTGCGTCTGTGCCTTGGGATTCAGAGAGAACTTGGGGGGTGCTGTTGGGGTAGTTGGGATGAGGGGAGTGGGTGACAGATTCGTGCCCCTGAACTTTGGGTGCAGCAGAGTGTGTTCAGCCGGAGGTGCGTGTGTCAGGTGCAGTGACATCCATCAGAGACAGGCATTCCCTGCCCTCCCTGACATCGCCTGCTGGTACAGGGATGCAGTAAGCAGCCATATCCAGCCCACTGCTTCTGCTGGGATTTCCTCTGTACTCTCCCATGGGCTCCTGTAGCCTTCCCCAAAAAAATCAGACCCCTATCTTGCCTTCCTCCATCTTGATGAATACCTCACATTTGTAAGAATTACTCTTTTGTTGGTCTGTTTAAACCTTCTATCAGGTCCAGTATCATAAACACATTTGATTTGAGATTTTTGCTAATTTTAATTTGTCTGGAAGTTATCTTTTTAAGTGAAATTTTTTTGAGTACTCAAAGTAAATTTCAAGCTACTGATTCAAGAAGGAAAATATTAAGCAATTGGGAATAGAGAATGCAGATGAATGGTACGGGCATGGCTGTTCTGGTACCTTCCTTTTGAATCACAGGTTTTATGTAACCATTGAACCAGCTGCCATGAAAGCAGGTTGTGAATGGCAAGGTAAATCTTGATAAGCCCTCTGCAGGATGCAATCTTGAGACTTTGTTATGCCTTTCTGTTGTGCAGAGGCCCAAGAATTAAATCTTGGGGAAAGCTCCTTATGTGAGCAACATATGGATAATCAAAGAGAGAAGCCAGAGACTGCAGACAGAAAGAGAGGCAAGCAGGGGATGAGCTAATGAAGCAGGCATGCTCAGCAGAGGGATGAACAGGTGGAGGGGAAGGCTCTTCTCTCCACGGAGAGCGGCTCCAGGGAAGGCCCACTGCATCCATGGCTTTGCAGGTACGGTGGGAAGTGGTGCACAGCTTTGGGTACCATGTCAACACAGTGATGCCCACCTGTGCCAGGTGTTCAGCACCGCTTGTCCTCCTGCTTTATTGCATTGCAGGGCTGCTGCAGTGGCACAGGTTGCTTGCATATGAGTAGGAATAAAACTATTAGCCATGGTCTCCCTGGGGACTCTGCAGCAGCCACTCATCATTTCATGGACCTCACATCTTCTTGCTGATGCAGCATACCCTTTGCCACCCGAGCAAAAGGGCTCATTAACAGTCACCTATTCTTTGGAACAAGCACAGAGGAGTTTTTTCCCTCTCACTTGAGCTATAGCATCATCCTTATCTCAGACTGAATCACTGCTTTCCTCCTTTCTCCTTGACCTCACCAACAGCGTGAAGATGCACAGATGACTATTTGTTACTAGCACTGGGGGGGTTGATTGTGGTCTGCTTCTCCTCAGCTCCCATGTCTTACTCAGGTCACCCAGATGTGTAAAAGTTTCTCACAGTTCTTGCCAGTAGCTGCTGCTTTCTGTCCCTACCACTGGCCACCAGTCCAACCCCCAGGTTTACTCCTTCATCATGTTGCAGGCAGCTCTGTCCAGGCTGGGTATGTGGTACTTACGCCTCCTGGGCAGAAGCAAGGATTTGCAGCCAGGGGCTAAGACCTCTCTGAAGAACAATTTGAGGCCAAGTGTTCCCGCTGGCAAAAACATGAGCCACTGAGTAAGTCTGCAGTGGAAGATTAGTTACGTAGGTATGGACTCCTCTTCAAGTCTCATGAAAACTGTATGTCCTGGGTAACGCTCATATCCCATTGATGTGATCTGCTGTGATGAAGGGAATGATTCTACCTTGAGATAGTTTGGAAGGATGAATTTATTTAAAGCTGTGTACCAAATCAGGTGTGTGGGCCTCATGGGACTGAGCAGCACCGCTGCCTGCTGTCACGGCGTGCTGGTTTGTCAGCAGGGGCACCAAGCCAAACCATGCCTGCCACAGCCTTGCTGAAGCCAAGGAATCTCAGCCCAGGCCACACTCAGCCCTGTCCTTTCTCTTCTGTTTGCATTCTTTGTCTTGTCTGGTTTGTGCTCTGCAAGGCTTAGGGCAATGCAACTCTAATCATTCCTTTCCCCTACAGACAGGCAGTCAGACTCAGTTTACAGCAGGGAGAGCTGGATGGGAAATTTGCCTCTGATATAGGGGATTTGTAAGATGTACCAGCAGTAGGAATGTGACGAGGATACTAGTATAAAACACAGAGCTGATGCCAAGTGCCGGGGTCTCTGTGCATGAGGCAAGAAAATATACCATTGCATGCTCCATATGTATGGGTATGATTTTTTTAATTCATACCCATCTGAATTAGAGCATCAGATCATACTGTTAGCTTAAAAGCACCCACACGGCATGATTCAGATTTAAAGGATCTGTTCCCCCTTTGAAGCTCCTTCTAATTCAGAGGAAATCTGTAGAAACAGTAACACTTCATCCTCCTGATACTGGTGTTGTGAAAAAAGGCTCCAGATCTCCCTCCCTGTATTTCTTTTTCTCCCTCACTTGCACTTTATATTCTATTTCAAGGTCCTGCTTGAGGCTGTAATTCCTCCAGAGTGCTTGGATTCAACTAGTTGACACACAGCCCAGTTGTTCCCCATCACTGTGCCAGACTGTGCACGAATGCACTGGTTACTGTGTGTGCTTGTAGGCAGCCTACCCAGGGACAGCCAGGTTGTCCTGTCAGGGAGACCCTGCACTGTTCCTTCTCCTCTGCAACTATGCCTTAATTCAGGAGCATGATGCTGGGAATAGAAGGGAAATTAAGCCTGGAAATTAGGACACACGTCATTAAGAAACACACACAGAGTTCTGCTCATCCCACCATGCACTAGGCTGAGACCAGGTAACAAATCACTACTCATAATCGACACTTTCTGTCAAGCAGCATTCATAATTCTGTGCTTTTGTAGTGGCTTAGGAAAAATCTAAATCTCTCTGGTTCCCCCTTGAGAGAGGTGGGTTTACAAATTAATCCCTTCCCCACTGGCCTACTTTATTTCTGATTGATGTTGCATGGTGTAGGAGTTGAGGTTGGGGCAATCACAAACATCCATTCTGGCCAGGCAAATCTGAAAAAGACAAAGGCAAAAGCTCATGCCACTCTTGGGGGCTTTGGGGGATTATTTTTGGTTGCTGTTGTTGTTGATCTGTTTGTAGCTTTGTTGTGTTTAGTGTGACAGAAATCTCAGTACCTCGGTACAGTCAGTGTTCCCTTTTCCTCTCCCTTGTTAAACCTCTGACTCTCTCTTGGCAGTCTGACTCAGCACTTACCATTCACACTTGGAAGCAGGTTGCAATTGTGATTTCCATCCCATCACCTTGGGCATATACTTTACTCCTCTTTTCCCAACTTGTATTTGTCTTCAGTGCTCCTCTTTTGATCCTCCCCTTTTTTTGTTTCCTGCAGCCGTGGGTGTGCAAATAAAGCTGGATTTGCTGCAACGCAAGTTTTGGATGGCCATGCAACAGGTAGGAGCATCAGCAGTCATGCAGAGACACAGTTTAATGCTCTTCATCAGCAAGGTCGATGCTATGTTACATCACATACAATGGCATTTTAATGAGGGCTTTTGTGGAATTCACATTAAAAGATTTATGAAGTAGATTAGTTTGAAGTCACACATTTCTGTAATCCTTTGAGGGCACTAATGCGGTTTGAGCATGAGTCTGTTCTGCAGATGCTGTGGTGACAGTGTCAGCATCCTGGCCTGGCATTAGCTCTGCTGCATCTGACACATTTAATTGTGGAAATATGCTTGTGCTCATTCAGCCTTTCAGAAACCTCATGGAAATCTGCAATTTTGGGCACTCAGAAAAAAAAAAAATCCCCTGCCTTCTCTTATCATCTTGCTAACGATAACAAAACACTACCAGCTTGCCAAAATAAAAATTATTTGCTGCAGGGATAAGCTTTTGGTGTTGTCCTAATATTAGATACTCTTCTGGACTGAAAGAAGAAGAATAATGAAAACAACTCACCTGGTCTAGGGAACAAGAAAAATGAAACACCTTTCCCTCACCACCCAGGGCTTTCTCCCCAGGCTTTGCTTTCAGGGAGGTGTACTGGAGGAGTGAGCATGACAGCACTGTAGCAGCACACAGCAGAAGTGGCTCTCTGATGTCAGGAGAGGGAACTGTCATCAGATGGGATGACAGAGAAGACAGGTGAGCAGGAAACTGCTCTGTGTTGGCAAGAGCATCCTCATAGGTGGGAGATCACATAAACCTAACCTGAGCTAAAATAGATTTCTGCAAAGCACATGAGCACATCCTGAAGCAGCAACATAGAGCTTCTGAAAATCCTCCTCAGGGCCATACCGAGGCAGTTCTCACACAAACAAGCCCTAACAGATGTATAGTGAAACTGGGAGCCCTAATTAAAGCAGGTGAAGGAGGCCTGTGTGCCAAGTGACCACAAGCCATGGCCCTGGTAGGTGCTGGTGTGAATAAAGGCTCCATGTGGTTTCCCAAGCTGTGAGTGCTGTTGGACGAAGGAATGACTAACAGATTTTGTTTTCTCTCTCTCTCCTGCCTCACTGATGCTGTGCTGCTCTGGCTGTCCACGCTGTGCCTCCCAGCCCAATGACAGTGATGTAAGTAGACAAAAGATGGGGACAGGGAGGCATCCTGGCATGCCTCGCAGCCAGGCTTGGCTTCCTAATTGTGTCATTTGTGTGCCATCATATTGTAGGCATTGTCCCTTGTCTGCAGCCACTGGAGAGGGTCCAAACCTGTCACAGGCTGTGTTTGTCTTCACAGTAATTAAGTGTCTTTGGCAAAGCTCAAACTGCTCTGGGTCACAGAGACCTGACCACAGCAGGAGGATGCTGTGAGGTAGGCTGGTCCTTGAGGAGGGAGCTGTGCCCGTGAAGCAGCAGATGTGATCTCAGAACAACCTGGGAGCACAGGCTCACATCTCAGGGGTCCCTGCAAGCTGCCAGTGCTCTCAAACCAGGGTCCTGGCTGTGGTGCTGCTGCTGTATGTCCAGCCCAGCACCAGGCACTGGAACTTTTTCTAGGTCTGGAAGTGCAGTGGCAGTGAGACTCAGCTGTCACACTGCTGAGGAAGATGTGTGACACGAGCCCCTCTTGTGGAAAACCACTGTGGTTCACATGGGATGGTTTCTGTTCTGATACCTGAATCCTGGGCTCTGTATTATCCCCCAGTGCCCTAACTGTGGTTTGTTGTGGCCATGTTTCTCTGCTGACCAAAAGAAGGAACGTGCCAGGGTGAAGCACAGGGCCACCTCTAGGAATACATCCAGGGAAATAAAACAACCACATGCTGCTTTGTGGTGGAGCAGTGATGAGATGGTGTTTGCGACTGTGGATAAAGGAATTTTTTTTAAACCATCATCCCTGAGTCTCAAAAAGCCAGCTGCATTCAGAGTGGGAACATGTGATATTGCAAAGCCTGACTTGGGACTTGAAACAAACTCAGGCATCTCCAAACCTCCTCTGAAATTGAACAGAGAGACAATAAAACAGTTTTGTTCTGCAAAACTCAAGGGGAGAAACAAACTCTAACTAAAAGTTGCAGTCTTGTTGTGGTCTGCAATGTCTAATTTACCTCTTGTTACTGAGAATCACCAAGAAAGGGAGATGAATTTCATGTCTAAGGGTTTTGAGAAAATAGTGCATAGCTGGCTGAGAGCAGACTGCCTATGTGGTATGCCAGTGTCCTTCCCTGACCCCAGAAAACCTCTGGCAGGAAGGGGACTCCATGCACAGAAAAGGCAACACCGTGTCAGCTTTCTTCCCTCTGCTACTGGAGAAAATAGAATTAAAAAATAACACAAAGAGACAGACACATGCAGCCATGGCAAACTCTGAACAATTATGAAATCAATAAGCACCTGAAGGGCTTTGTTACTCACCACTTAACCCCTCGTGTCCCCACCCCATTCAGTGTTGTGAAACACATGTCAAGTCCACTACGCAGAAATTCTAAATGAAAGAAATGGATGGTGCCTTGGGCTACATGTGCACCATTCACATCCTATTTTATCATTAGCTGTCTGGAGAATAAAGAAACCAACAGCAACAACAACAACAAAAAAATCCCTGCCTGAGAAGAACCCTGAACTAAAATACCATGCTATGTTCTTAGTCCAGATACTAACAGATGCTGAAATGCATGCTGGTTTCTCCCTGGTGCACAATAACCTTTGCTTTTGCCCTTTCTTTACAAGTGCCTCCTCTACTTGGAGTGCACAGGTCCTACTGGGAGCGTGTCAGGGAGGCAGGTGCTGGATCTGAGCCCTCAGGAAAGGGCATGTTGCTCATAGAGGCAGGGAGTTGGAGTGGGTGCTACCTGTGCGTGCTGTCGAGCCTGTCCTGGTGGAAATGCCAGCTGAATTGCAGAGCTGCAACAGATACTGTCCTGGAATCCTTTAGCCCAGCAGTCCCAAGGGGGAGACAGTAAGATAAGCTCATGCCATGTGCTGAGGGATGCACTCAGAGCAGGTGGCTCTGGGTGCAGCTGCAGGTTGAGCTCTGGGAGCCCCAGGCAAGAGGCTGTGAACTGGCACTGACCCTTTGCACAACAAAGGGAACCACAGGGACGTACGGGACAGCCAGGTGGCCACACAGCAGGAGCACATGTCTCATCAGGACAACCCCAATCGCATGCATGGACTGTGAGGGTACAAAAGCCCAGTTTCCTTTGTTTGTGGCCCCTCCTCAGAGGCACCAGCTTGAGCTCTTTCTGTGTTGCTGCACCATTCATAAATTGCTTTAAGGTTCTGGATGTCTGAGACCCTGCAATGGGAAACCCAGAGTTGACCGAGTAAGGAAAACTTGTCTGGCTGTGTGCGTGTGCAGTGTATAGGGAGTCAAGACTGCTACAGCTGCTTCTGCATGGTCAGACTGGGAAGTTTCCTTCACAGCATGGTGAATTCTCTGCTTTCCCTTTGCAGTGCAGTGCCGTGGATGGAGCCTGTCCACTCAGCTGTCAGGATGACGTAAGTTGCCTCAGTTTCTACGTGGTACCTGTGATGGGTGTGATTGACCACCTGCTCTGTGGAGATCTCTGGCATTGCCTTGCTGTGTCCTCACAAGAGATTGCATAGCTGGGGCAAGGACCTCATCCTAATGAGATAAATCCACTGTTTAGGTCTTGTCCCCAGCCGGACCAGGGCAGAGACACTGGGATTCCAGCCAGTGAAAGCCCATCTCCTTTAAATCTGTCTCCCTTGCATCCCAGATTTTAAAAAGAAAAAAAGTGGCTGAGATGCACGGTGGACACCTCTCTTTGTGTCTGTGCCACTGCTTCAGCCTTGGTATCAGGAATATGGGGGACAGGAGCTCCTCTGCCCTGAAAAGTAAGATCACCAGAGATTTTTTGTGGTATGTTCATGTAAGATTTTCTCTGCTTCCTAGTTTTTTTCCCTGCAAGATCTGAAAGCTTTCATCTAAACTCTGTGTGTCTGTTTACTGCTTTGCAAAATAAAAATAAGATCAGCACTGAATACTCAGTGGTGAGGAGAGGGTTATTTCATGAGTGGCTATAAGACTCGGAAATCTGAAGATGCAAAACATGAGATGCCATATTATTAAAGAGAAGAGCACTCCAAATATCCTGCCTCTTGCCAGAGACAATCTCTGTCACACTTCATGAACTCAATACCTCAAAATGGAGGCAGAGAGGGAGAAGAATTGTGTAAAACTCATGGTAGCCGAGCTGTGGGGCTTGGCATGGAAATGCTGAGGCTGTTGCCATCATCACAAATCACACTGCTCCATCCTGAACACAAACAGGGAAAAAGCCATCTTTAATAGTGCTTCTCTTCCATCTCTGCAGATTCTGAACTGCTTCCTCATTGACAACAATGGCTTTATACTTGTTTCCAAAATACCTGAAGAGGTAAGAGAGTATAAGAGAAGGAGGAGAGTGGAGTTTGCTTGTTCCTGAAAAACCCACCAGAGCTGGTTAAAACAAATGAAGTTGAATTGTGTAATAAGGGTGGCTATGGTGTATTTAAATTCAACTGCTCAGTGAGGGGGAAGACTCCCAGCAGAGTGACAGCACATCCTGGGTGAGGAAGGAGCTTGCAGTGATAAGGAAGGAACTAGTCAAAATATCTTTTGATCAAAAGAAAGAAAATTAGACTCCATTCCCTTGGCACAGATGCTATTGAAAAATTATCTGAGACAGTCGGGGAGGGGAAGGGAAGGGAAGGGAAGGGAAGGGAAGGGAAGGGAAGGGAAGGGAAGGGAAGGGAAGGGAAGGCATTTTTGAGTGCTTCTGAAGTCAAAGCAGGTGTTCTTCAGGAAAGGAAACTGAGGGGATGGTAAGAGCAAAATGCTAAAGGCAAAAAACAAAGACAAAATAATTTAGCAAATTAGAAACAGGAACACACCTAAAGAATTGGAGAATTTACTAGACTTGCAGAGGTGAAAGGAGCAAGGGAAAATGCTCCGAATAGAAATAAAAATAAGGTCTGTGTTTCTACAGCCATTTCTAGGGAGCTGAAGGGGTGCAAGTTTGATGTGACATCCTGTGCAGCTGGATAAAGTCAACACTACCAGCCACTGCATGGTTGAGCTACACTTTTCTGTTCTCTGATAAATTCATCACAGAGCTACTTCTTTCAAAATAATTGTCAGAAAGTGATATGTGGGAACAGTCTCATAAACTACAACGCCATAAGTCAGTAGTAGGAGTGGGCTTAGAGAAGAAATGGAAAACGAAGGGGGTTTGTTACTGACAGAATTGTGGAGTTTCATTAAAATTGCCATTGTACTGAAGTAAAAAAATGCAGTTTGAGGATTTCCAAAAGGTAGCAGATCCAGTCCTATAAATTACTTTCTTCAAGATGTGATAAACAGGTTGAAATGGAAATTAAGGTAACAGAACTCCTGGTGGATGTGATTAGCACAAGCAGCACAGCTTCCAGAGGAAAAAAAAACTTATCAGCTACAGTTCTTTGAAAGTGTGGCAAAAACAGGAGATAAGGGTGACTAGATAACCTATTGAATTTCAGTTGTCCTCAGCCTTGAACAGAGTCCCTCACAAGAAGCTGGTGAAATAGTGAAGCATGAAATAGTGACATTAACCTCAAAGTAGCTGGGACAGGAAAGAAAGAAGAATTTTTAGATGGTTATTTAGATGGAAAACATCTGTATGAGTCCCATGGTTTCCTGCCTGGACTTGGGCTGGTTAGCATATTCAGAATGGACTGGCAAAATTANAAAAAAAAAAAAAGAGACTGTGCGTTCTGCAGGCAGTAAGTTCAGAGAGGCTGAGGTGAGACTCTTGAGAGTCACAGAGCAAAATCAATCACCAACACAGAGGCACCAGGGTACTTACAGACAGATACCAAGAGGAGTTTACTGCAAGGGATAACCAACCTCTTTTCTGTAGGAAAGTGGAAAGTGGAATAGTCTGGTAGAAGTGTCCCTTCAATGATGTGGTGTGTCAAAAAACAAAAAAGCAGACAGAACTTGAAAAATAAGGGAGGGAAATGCTGTAAAAGTTGCCTTGGCTCCCTACTCTGAGAGGCCAGGTCCTAGTGAGTGTTTGGGGTTAGCTGGTGGTCTTAGGAATTGCAGTTTTCTCCTCTGACCCCCATGGCTTTTTCAAGGATGCTTTACTGAGTCCTATGCTATGTGTCCATCAGTGGACACAGCTATACCCTTTAGCTACCATGTCACCTGTGTGTCCTCAGCACTGCCCTCCTGGGTTCTGCCTCTACTTTTTCCTGCATCTTATGGAAAATGGGTTTTTCCAAAGCTCATCTCTGAAAGATCTGACTAGCAGAAACATGGAATTATAGCGGATTTGGGTAAATTATAAACATTATCCACATGCCTCCAAGATTAGGCATTTTGGCAAGCACCAGAGCTGTCCTCCTCCAGCTTTTACCTTCTCTCACCTCAGAGAGTTCACCACTGGTTTTTTTCTGATTTCTTTATCCTGTTCCAGTTCCTATTTTAATTTCCTGGTAGCACCATGAGTCTCCACACCGTTAAACCCTACAGGGAATTCAAGACAGCAACATTAAACCAATGCCCTGAGTTTCCTAACTTTGCTGGTGCTGTGTGGCCTTCCCTGCCCCATACTGTAGTCTTTCATCAGGGCATCCTTTAACATAATGCCAAAAAATCCTGTAGCTGGATTTTTGTGGGTATTTTGGCTTTTCTGCCTGCCAGAGCTGCCTGCACCTCCTTCCCTGGGTGACACTGGAAATCAGAGTAGCTTTCTGCAGGAATGGGGTGAGGACAGACTCTGCTCTTCTCTGCCCTTGGGATGGGGGATCAAGGTGGGGGATTGGCTCTAATAACCTCTGTATGAAAGCAGCAGGAAGCTTACTGGCAGTTGGAAACCACCATGAAAAAGGGACTCAGGATTTTAATGAGTGACAAGTTGGAAGCTCTCTGCAGGATTACTTGGGGAAGAACGGGTAATCTCTTAATTCGAGCTAATCTCCCCATCCAGTCTCATCCCAGAGGGAGCAAAGAGTTAAAACAGAGCCAGGAGAAGGGAGTGAGTGAGGACCAGGTGCTCTGGAAGGAAGGGAAAATAAGAGGCAAGGTCAGGCTGTGCTGCAGGGAGGGATGCTCTGCATTTTCTGCCATGTTTGTGTCGTGGCCCCACAGCCACCCCTGAGTTTTTAGCTGCCTCTCACTGCCAGTCATAGGCACAGCTGTGGATTCCAGGTCTTGAGCTCCCTCCGCCTGCTGCATCCAGATGTTCCCTCACTCGCTAAACCTCTTTTTCTAGGATTGCTGCGTTCTGCCTGGGGCATTTTGCAGCGGATGTCTGCAAGCTCTGCCCAGGTACTCCTGGAACAGGGTGCAGGAAGGCAGCCAAAAGGCCAAGGCGCCACGATAGCTGAGAGCTCATGGAGAGGCAAGGACTGGCTCTGTTTGAGCCACACCAGAAGGCTGCCTGCCTGCCCAAAGCCTGGGCAATTTGGCAGATCCTGTTTGTCTACAGCTCCTGAGTGTACAAAAAGTGTAAATTGCTCAATAAACCAGCAAAGTATGGATGCATGTCAGTAGTGCTGTAGTTTTTGAGTCATATGTGTGCTCTCAGCTGCATGTCTTTGCTGTGCACAGCCTGCACGTGTGCCTGTACACTCAGCTGCAGGGGAGAGTGACAGAGTGTGTGTCACCCAGCATGTCAGAGCAATGCTTTGTGCTGTCAACCTCTGAAATGGCAAGGGCCTGTGGAAACTTGCCCAGAGATGGGAGTTAGGAGAAACACAACAGAGGGATGCCTAGGACAGCAGCAGTCACTGGAAGAAGCAGGATGTAGCGAGAGCTGCTTTACACAATATTGTTCTAGTACAGGACCACTCTGGTTTGTGCCAAGTGATGCTTTTCTGTGTTACTGCCTAAAAAAGCAACAAACTTTGAAAGTCTGGTTTGGTGTTGGAGGCCAGTTTACTGATACACACTTCCTAGGCCATACTCTTATTGCACTAATAGTTCCTCCTTCTTATACCTTTGCAAATGATGTCCTGCATGGAGAAATTTGGCCAGACATCAGCACCTTTTGACAGAATGGACCTCATTTACAGCCTTAAAGGGGCCACTCTCCTTGCCCCACTATCTGCAGCTTGCAATGCATCAAATCTCACTGCTGGGTCTGCAGACTGGTATTAAATGGAAGCAGCTGGCCTCTTCAACACCCTAATCAGATTGAAAGAGCGAGGGGGGTGAAAAAAAGTTAGTGCTTGCTCAGGCACATTTGACTGTCTGAGACGATTACAGCCTAAATGCTGGAAGGGGAGTTGATGTTATGTATCAATTTATACAGTGAAATGACTTCTAAAGCCTTTTGGGAAGAGGCTCATAACCACAACACCACTGTTACATGATTACCATGTGATCTTAGGTAAATCTGCCTAAGGGTTCAGGCTTTTTTTTGTGGAAATGTCCCACTCAAATAAATCAAGTCATCTGTCATCTGCTAAATGACTGCTAGCCTATCAGTGGAAAAGGAAAATATCCCAGACTGTGTGAATGCTTCCATGAAACATGGGAGCTATTTACTTTGTCAGGACCCATGAGCCAGGAAAACAGACAGAGGACAGCTCATATCAAGACTTTGATTATTTACAAACATTTCATTTACTTGCCTGTGAACAAAGGGATGGACTTGACAGGTTTGAAGCATTTTTGCAATAGATTTGTCATTGTTTAGTAAGCAGGAAGACCAGAATCGTTTCTTTGAGGAAATCTTTAAAGCAGCAGTTACCAGATTTGAGATTGAGTCCATATTTGAGGGTATTGACTCCAAGGCACACATGGAACCGGAGAGCCACAAGCTCCACCTTTAGTTTGGGCATGCAAGCAGGACTGGGGGAATGCTGTCTCCCCAAATGCAATTTAGTGCTAGCCATGCCAGTGCACAGCACGTAAGTTACAGGGATGGATGAGTTTGTGTTGTGTAGTTTGGGTTACTCCATGCTCAGAACTCACACAGCAGTGAGTTGTAAAATTACATTTTCTAGCTAAATAAATCTGTACGTCACACTCGGGCATGGTGGGCCAGTTCACCTAGGGCAGCAGGAGAGCAGAGGTTTTCAAAACCACTGTGGCCATGGGTAGCAGAGAGGCTCAAATGGAAGACTCGGGCATTCAGATGCAGAGAACATGGATTCCCACCAGCCCATAGGAGAGTCCAGGCTTCCAGTGATTCAGCATGCCTGGGTCTCTGCAGCTTGAGAGTCTGCCTTTTTCTGACACAAGTTGCAGGGACTTACGTGGGCTAAATCATTTTCAAGTGTGGTAGGAATGGTGAAGGATGCCCAGCTGGTGATGGGGGAAGTCCTCCCTCAAGCTTTCCAGCCAGCCAAAGGACAAAGCTCGGTGTTGCCTTCTTACAAAAACCCTCATTATGTACAGCAGGCCTCCAGACAGCAGGCGGGAGCCATCGAGCATTTGGAAAATTTGCAGTTTACTCTGTTTTTCCCTTTTTGTGTTTGCAGACTGGAAAATTTTTTGGTGCAGTGGATGGCTCAGTGATGACCCAGCTGCTAAACATGGGCATGTTCAGGCGGTAAGTGGGGGATCTCCACACTGTACTTCTTGTTCTTCACTGGTGTGTGGGTCAGAGCATGTTGGTCCCTCTAAGAAGCACTTGAGCAGGGAAAATGCACATGCTGATGATGCATGTGACTCTCTTATTCAGACACAAGAGCGCCTTTAGCTACCTGCCCCCTCTGCTGACTGCTCAGCCATCATCAGCACATACACACTGTTTCCCCTAATCTCTTCCTTTTCCACCTGCTGCAAAACACAGAGAGACAGAAACTCCCAGTCTCTGTGTGGCCGGAGAGCAGCTGCTTCTCTCTCTTTCCAAGGCAAGATGTTTTGGGGAACACTTCTTGGCATTTTGGGTACAGAAGTGCCTCAGCTCCTCCTGCCTTTCTGGGGAGTGGTTGTCTGAGAGCCCCACAGATGCCACATTGCAGCTGGGTGACCACATTTCTCTCTCTTTCTTAAAAATACTCCTGTTCATATCACTCCAGTCCCCCAGCTGATGTCAAAAGAGAGTTCAGAGTTTCATTGCCTTTGAAAACAGGAACTAGGGGGAGCTGAGGTAGTTACAATTATAATTCCTCTGCTTCGTAGTCTGCTTTACTCACTCTCTGAAATTAGGGACATATTTCCTCCTGTACTGACCCAGTTACATTAATCTAGAGCCTGGATTTCTTGCTCTGCAAGATCCTGCACTGCCCAAACAGCAAAGACCACTGCTTTGGTGAATCCAGGAAACAGTTCATACATGACATTTTTGAGAAAAAGCTGATGTGTCTGTCCTGTGGGTGGGTGCATTGCTTGCTTTTGACCGTGTGCTTGTTGTGTTTTGCTTGCAGAGTGACCATGTACGATTACCAGGCCATGTGCAAGGTGCCCTACCACCACCACAGCGGTGCCCAGCCCCTGCTCAGCGTACGTATCTGTCACCATGCAGCTCTCCCTGGGCTGGCCTTCCTCCTGCAGGGCTTCTCCAAAAGACTTTCAGGTGATGGGACTGTCCAAACTCACCTCAGGCACATCCCCGAAGCAGTGCTGGCCACTGATGTTGGTTTCCAGTGTGGCTCTCTATTGCCATATAGGATCTCACTGAGAACTGGAAGGACCAGGGAAAGGACAGGAATTAGACTGTGACAGGTTCTCCTGAAAGCCAAGCAATCAGCTAGCAGCTGACATGAACAGGAATATTTTTACAGGGCATGGTTTTACTCAGCTCAAGAAGGAGAGTTGCAATGTCTGGGAACAGAACATCTGGGGGAAAATGGCAGTCATTGGGGTGAGCTTGGAGCAGGAGAAGGAGTGAGAATGCTGGTAGCCCAGGGAACAACTAACAGAGTGAAGGGTTTTACCAGTACCCAAATGCAACCTCTCTTTAGGCTGACTCTAATCCCACTCCACCTTCCCAACCTTGCCTCAACCAGGCACAACAAACTAATTATTCACCACTTAGGCCACTTGAAACTGTTTGACACAAAACAGGGATGTGTTCCTTCTTGTTATGATCCTTTGATATTGGAAAGAGTGCAGGAAGTACTCCTTACAGCATGACATTGTAATTTTTTTCCATCGAAAGAATTTTCACCAAAGTATTGCCTTTTAACAGCATTCTTAACAATAACACTTTTAACAATGTCTGGTTTGCAATGGCTATAATTAAGCTGGCTAGATAACATACAGTGATTGTAGTGAAAATATTTGCTGCATTATATCCTTCCATTCTGATCACTGAAAGAAATGTCATAAATTACGAGATGCCAAAAATGGGGTGAATTGGGAAGAGAATAAAAAGGTGAGATTCAGCCTCCATGTCTCATCTTCCCCTCTTAGCAAAACCCTTGAAAAGGAAGGAATCAAGAACAGTCAGTTTTCCATATACAGAAACAAAAATCAGTCAAATTTAAAACCATGTGTACATTTTACTATTTGCTGACTTACTCTGGCTGAAGAGAAGTCATCAGTAATGGCACATTATCCTGCATCCTGTGACTACTGCATCTGTTATGAGTTTGAGAACATGGGCATGATTATGAGGGGGGAAGATGAAAATTAGACGTGGTTACCATGAAGAAAAGAAGCAGCAGTATCCTCTGCAGATGAGCTGTCCCTGGGATAATGCTGAATTTCCAATTTGTAGCTGAAAAGCAAGAAGATGATAGAAGTCATGCCATCTTGAAGAAAAGCTGGATGAAAGCACAGTTAAGCATAATCAATCAATGGCACATAATACTAAATCCTGGGCAGTGCTGTCACTTGTCCTAGAAACACCACTTGCTCTCAGAACACAAAAGCATCCTAAACTGGTGATGTCCCATTTAGCTGTGTTTCTCTCCTGCTCTGAGCTCTGAAGGTCATCCACGCTGGAGAGAAATCATCAAGCAATTACATCTTCAAAGTCCTTCATACATTCCTGATAAACTCCCTGACCCTGATGGGGAGGGGGTGAGGAGGTATTATTAGTAGGAGGGCAGTTCTGCTGGCTTTTTGATGTATTTTGAACATTTTCCAGTGATGCCCAGACCTTGAATTTCCAGCCTGTCTTCAAGAACTCTGATCAGTGGAGGGACTTGGTCTAAAATTCGGAATCCTGCATAACAATTATAAATTCTCTGACCAGGTCCTTACGGTATTTCTCATTTCTTCTTTCATTCTCCAGCCAATTTATGCCTTTGTAGCTGCAGTGAAGTGGCTGATAAGTGATTTCCTCATGTGAGTACCAAAAGATGGGGGTGTTTGGGAGGCTCAGACCAGGAGAGGCAAAAGCTGTGAAAGCTACCAGCGGAATATCCCGCATTAGGGCATTGCTGTCAGCCTTCTCCTGACATTCAGCTCTGACCGTGCTCCTGGGAGACAGAAAGCTATTACTATTGCCATTTTGAGAGACAGAGGCCCACAGCAGGTCTGGGATTTACCTGAAGTCACTCAGTACAAAGCGCCTGAGTCAGAAATAGGACTTGGGTCTCCTGGGGCTCTGTGCAGATCCTCAGTGCTGAGTCCTCTTGCTTGTAAGGAGCAAATGCACATCTTCCTCTCAGAGGGGGAGAAGGCTGAAGGCAGCAAGCCAAGCAGCTCAGGTCTGAATGCCAGGCAAGGGGGGAGAGAGGGGAGGCTCTCCTCTGGGTTTGGGTTCACCTCAGTCTTCTGGGGTGAATCAGAGTTCAAGCTCAGATGAGGATGAAGTGCTGCTGCTCAGCTTGCCGGGTGTGCGAAAGGGGAGATGTGGTAAAGGTCCAGCTCTGAGGGTATAGAATAATCCCATGTACTTACCTTCAAGTAGCTGGAGTGTGGGCTTCTGATGGCCATTGTGCCTGCTCCTCAGGTGGGTCCTACAGTGGCTGAATCCCCTCCCAGCCTCAGGGGCTGCCATACTTGTTCCTCCCCTCACTGGTGAGCCCCTTGCAGAGGATATACTTCAGGAAAATGCCCATTCAGATTTCCCACAGTACAGATCTCATCATACAGAGCTACATTCTAGCATGAGGAGAGGGGGAAAAAAATATAAAAAAAAATAAAAAATCAGATTTGCACTGCCAGAAATTTGTAGTAAACATTTCAGAACTGATACTCACTGGGCAACAGGGCCATCTCACTGACACCTGCATCCTTCCAGGCTGCTGAAAAAGCATCCTCTGTTCTTGCTCTTTTGACAGCTTCCTTTTGGAGTTTAACATGAGTAGTTTCTGGCACTCAGACAACTTGGCAGATGGTGAGTACACAAGAGTCCAGCCGCCCCATAACACGTGTGTGTTGCAGCCACTGGTGACAGCAGAAACTGTACTGGGAAACCTGGCCTTGTGTGAGGAGCCTGCCCTCTGCCCCACACCCCCTCCTCCACAGACACTGGAATCCAGCTTCCAGATCCCACTATCTCCCCATTTCCACTCCATTCCAGGCTGCCACAGCAGCAGGGTGGTCAGGGTGAGGTGTGTGCTGCTTGGAGCACACTGCTTGCTTCCTGCAGGGTAATGGAGAAATGGGTGAGGAAGAGTCAGATGAGCAGGTGCAATACTCTGAGAGACTGCTCATTCAGGGGAATGGGGTCCTGCTGTGGATGCTCTGTGGCTGCTGTCTGATTTAGTCTGTGCTTAAGGAAAGCAAAAAGGGAGGGGTCAATGTCACTGCTGTCCTACTCATCACCATTTCCTTTTGTGCTGCCTTCATCTCTTTGCCACATCATCTCACCTCCATGACTGCTGTGTGCAAATTCATGTCTCCATGTCACTGCCATCCTGTGAAACTATCATGTGTCTCCATCATCACTGTGTGTCTGTGTGTCATGGGACTTCTCCAGCCAAGGCTGTCTTCCATCATTGTAAGTAGAACCACCTAAGAGTTAAAAAAAAAAAAAAAAAAAAAAAAAAAANGTATAAAGGTGTGACAGGGCCAAGGCAGAGCCTGGCTCTGTTTCCCTGGTCTGCACAGAAGAGATGCTGTTGCTCATTTAGCTGGCTGAGCTGGTGATTGAAGGTGTGTCACTGAGGAGTTGATAAAAGAAGGAACACACGAGCCTCCTGAAGAGCAGCAGGCACAGACAGCATCATCACTCATTGCTGTGGCCCGTGATCCATGGCATGTCCTTCACTGTGGCTTCCAGCTGGCCCATTCTTTTCAGCTGTTATTCCCAAACCCAACACCAACCCATGCCTTCTTGTAGGAGAAAGGACAAGAGTCTTGTAGACTTCAGTTATTGAGAAGTAACTTAAGTCTTCTTTTCCATACACCGTGGCTTAGCTCCTTCTGATAAATCCCAGCCCAGCTCTGGGATAATGCAGGAGGACTTTCAAGCGGTTCAACTGATAAGTATATTCTGTAGTTCATAAATCCACTCCTACAGAGTAGTTAGAAATTCCTCCAAGACAGAGTCCAGACTGTGGCTGTGTTTGTATCTCCCTGCTTCCATATCTAGCTTGTGTTTGCCAATTTGCTCTCTGCCCAGCAAGACGTATGTGTGAGACAGAGATGGAGAAAGAGAGACAGTTGGAATGTATCTTACTGGATGGAGAAGCGGAAGAGCAAGAGAGGGTGTCTGCAGATGAAAAAAAATGAGTGTCCATGTGTGTGGGGGAGTAGCAGGGTGGAAGAATACTCTTGGGGCTGGAAGAAATGGATTGCACATGTTGTTAAGAAGGGGCTGTAGATTTTTGCCAGAGACGTTAACGTTTTCTTGACTGCATGCCAAGGCTGGTGTATGCAAAAAATATGAAGCGAAGGAGACATTTTGTGAGAGAGAAATTGAGCACACACATTTTTCCTGGTTATGTGCAGAGGAATTAACGATCAGGGATCTAATGCTCTCCCTTGCCTGACTTTGTACCTCTGGCTCTGCAGCACTAAACCTGTTTCTGCTTCCCAAGTTCTCTTGTTGTCTGGGAAGGTGAGACTTACTGTTGGAACATGGGCGTGATGTATTCAGACTGCACTCATCATACAAATCTGCTTTTCAGAGGTGGCGAGAAGACATGTTTGCTGCCACAGATTTTTCTCTGCTCTCAGCATCTCGGTTTCTCTCTGTGTTTATAAGAGCTTCTGCTTTTATGGACATCAGCACAGGTTTGAAAGCTTT
Source organism: Turdus rufiventris (assembly GCA_013186435.1). Classification (NCBI taxonomy): domain Eukaryota; kingdom Metazoa; phylum Chordata; class Aves; order Passeriformes; family Turdidae; genus Turdus; species Turdus rufiventris. Next base: position 615,319 of record PYHW01010281.1, read on the forward strand.
TAACTAAGCCAAAAATATTTCCAGCAAGGCATGCAGCCTAGAAAGAGCTATTTCTACAATTCTGTAGATCATAAAACTTCCTCTTTTTTTACTGCATGATAATGTACACAGAAGCCATTTTACAAGATAATTGGTTAAATTCTACATTTTATATTGGTAACTAAGTGGTAGGTTTTGTCACATGTCCCAGAGTAAATCCTCTAACTCGAGTGCACAATTTCTGTTGGTGGGAAAGAGTTCACAATCTGAGCTCTATAGTTCATAATGAGGCACAGCAACTGCCTTTGCTGCTCAGAAGGATTGGTTGCCAAATGTCTGACAAAGTCTTTCTGGAAGTGCAGATGGCAGCAACGACAGCCCGGAATTAACTCACTCTTTGCTATAAAGTCTGCAATTTGTTATCAGGTCTCCTCTGGCTGTTTACTAATCCCTGACCAGCGGACTCTCAGGGCACTGATAACATTTTGATGTCCAGCATGTGCATGCAGAAGCTCAGCCTGAGCCTTTTGCTGATGATGTACATGCTTCTCTGAACCTCTCAATACTGCTGCAGCTGCATTGCTTCCCAGCAAATTAAGTGACAGTAGGCTTAAGCATAATCTCTGTCATAGGTCTTGTCTCTGTGCAGGAGTTAGATTTTTCAAGCAGCTTCTTTTCATGTAGCTTCTGCCAAAAGCACAAACAAACAAACAAACAAAAAAACAAACCTTAAGATCTGTGCAGGCCACTTCTGCCAGTTTAAAAATACACCTTGGTGCTGGCCATCTTTATCCTGGGTATGGTTCAAACACTCTCTTCAATTGCCTTTTCCCTTGCAGGGCCTGGTTTTCCAAGCCCACCATGATAGCCCTCATCCAACAGTGGCTGAGGCTGAGATCAACTTCAGTTCTGCATTTTCCAAGCTGAAAGTCTCATTAACTCCTCCCTGCAGCCTGTCCTTCATGCCACTGTATTTTATATTGCTTGAACTCCATCTGCTTTGATATTGTTATAACAGGAAGCTTGTAAAGGATATGATATTATAACAGGTGCTAGTAAAGGATGTCATCCTTTTCCAGGGACAGCAGGAAAATGAGGTCCTGGTATGTCAGGGCTCTTTGCCACTCATGACATGAGCCATATGTTAAATTCTTGCAAGCAGTTTGCCCTCAACTCTACGAGGTCACCTTTGTGATCATCACAGCAATTCTTCTGAGCAAGAACTGCACAGTGCATTGCCAACAGCTGTGCTGCAGTGGCAGTGCTGTAAATCCAGGGCCAGCTCAACAGGACTGTGATGGTTTGTGCTGAGGGATCGATGCCACAAGCATGTCCCTGAGAAGGGCTGTCCCTGGTCCAGGCTGTCATAGCCTGGCCACCTTTTTCAGGGTTTGGAGCTGCTTCCCCAGCCCCCAGTACAGCAAATTAAGGCTGAAAGAAATGCTGCTGTGTTTCTCACGCTCCTTTAGTCTTAATTTGGGGATTTTCCTGGCCAGAATACACTTACCAGCCCTGCAGCTGCTCAGAGCCAGAAAGTGTTTGCAGCTTCTCTCCTTACAGCATAAATAGGGATATTCTGCATGGCCCATCAGAGGTGTCAGAAATTCACCTCAGAAACAGGGTCGTCTTCTGCTCATCCCAGATCTCCTCAGGACTGCCCCTGTGAATGATCCCAGTCAGAGACATTCTCCATCAGCAGAACTGGGAAAAGCTTTTCCCTGCCTCTGCAGCAGGGATAGCAAATGGTGGCAGAGCACAGCTAGACAGCTGCTGGCTGGTGGCAGAGGTGCTGCTGGCCCCTGGAAAGACAAGTTTGGTTGATTAATTCAGTGTGAATCCAGAGTGAATACAGAATGAGGCATTGTGCTGCAGGCAGGCTCTGGGTGCTTTTGAATCTGTGTAAAATGAACCTCACATGTCACCAAAAGGTGGGTCCCATAGTCTAGGAGGATTTAAGCTGAGGGCTGCCTCTTGAGTGCTGATTTTTGAGACTTCTGAATAAAAGCACAAATTACAATTACCAGAGACTCTGCACTGCAGGGAGGGGTTTGAGTGCCCATCATATTCACCTGGGCAAGGCATTAGAGGCAAGATTGGGCTGCAGTTCCTGGCTCTTAATGGATGTCTTGTGTTGCTGGATTGCCATGGTAGAGAGAAAAATCAGAGAAAATCATGCAGTTTTTCTCTCTCTCGTGCAATCCACATTGTTTAGACGGCAAGCTCTGCGGGGAGGTGCCTGCTGCTTTCTGCCTGCTCTGGCAGTGCCAGGGGGAGAGGAGACCATTGCTCTCAGCAGTGAGGGTTTTACAGGGGTGCAAGTCGCCTGTCCAATCATGGATGCCCTCTTGATGCCTGCTCACCGTACATTTGCTGATTAAAACCCAGGTTGCTGCATTTTTCTGTAAATCTTCAGCACTTCTGCTGCAAAGGCTAAACTGGACCACCTCCAGGTGAGGAGGACCCTTTTCCCTGCTGGTCCCTCTAGAAGCACTGCCTGTAGCTGCTCTGTGGGTGGGGGGCTGCAAAGCAAGGCTTTTGTGCTCAGACCCAAAGCTGATGTAGAAACCAGTTCTGGTACTTGCTGCTGGCTGAGCTGCAGCCACCTCTGCCCTAGCAACCAAGCTTCACATTTCCATCAGCAGCAGTCCCCTGTGTGTCCTACAGAGGCAGGAGCTGGCTTTCCTACCTCCAACTGCAGAAAATAATTGCCAGAAGGGCCCAAGGCACTAGTTTCAGGGAAGACAGATTTTGCTGGACTCCTAGAAAGAATGCTCTTGCTTCTTGAGGGAGGCTTAGTGAGGTGATTCGGCTCCCCCTCATCCCCAAATTAGTTTGGGAGTCCCACAGAGTGTGACTGATGGGTGATGGAGCAGCTGCTCCATCCAGGAGCCAGTGCTGTTCATTAGCTGGGTCTCTCCTGGTCCTCAAGAGCTGTCCATTTGTTTCCCTGTGGTCTCAGGCCAGGTCTGTTTGCTGATGGTGGTTCTTCTTTACATGACATGTACTGAGCCCCTCCAATTTCCTGCTGTGGGCTCGCTCTGAAATGTCAGGGCTCAGGAGGGATCAGCAGGTAATGAGAGCCCCACCACAGGGTTCCCACAGGGGCAGAGCCCTTGGCACAGGCACAGAGGACCAGCCCAGGCAAACGTTTCAGTGTTTAAAAACTGCATGAGCCAGGGCTGGCTTAGGCAGGAGGGATTTCATTGCACGGCTGGTTCGGTAGCTCCTTTGAACACAGGGGTTCCTGTACCCAATGTCCCTGCCTGCCTGGCCACTGCAGCCTCCCGCTGGCTCCGGGCTTGCTGCAGAAGGCGAGTGGCGATATGGGAGGCATTTCTTACATAGGCTGGTATTCCCACGCCACCTAGTGCGAGCAGGGATCACTGCCTGGCTGTTCCCTGCAGCATCTCCTTCCCTCTGTTCTCTGTGGGCACCTGCTCCCGGCCACTGTCGGAGGGTAGCTCTCCTCCAAAATCCATCAGCAAGTGTGGAACGTTTCCAGCTTCCCTGTGCCACTCACGTGTGTCCTTGTCTCGTCCCCTGGCAGCTCACAAGCACAAGAAGCACGACATGCTGCAGCCCTGTGACACCGAGTACCCCGTGTTCGTGTACGAGCCGGCCATCAAGGAGACCAACGGGCTCATCAACTGTGGAGACTGCCAAAAGTAAGAGCTCAGTGCCACTGTGCCCCTGGCACGGCCACCACAACATCCACAGAGTCATGCTGGACACAGAGGTGAAGAGACCAGGGTACTGACTCTTAATAAAAAAACAAACAAAAACCAACCAACCAAACAAACAAACAAAAAACCAAACCAAAAAAACAAAACAAAAAAGACCCCCAAAAAATCTGTTAATAAGCAGAGATGGCTGGAGAACAAAGAGAACAGCATTTAAATGTATGTATCTTTCCATTCCACAGATTTCAGAAAGAAACTTCTTCTGTTCTTTCATGTTTCTGGCAAAAGCTTTCTTCTTAGAAAGTTTTTCTTCTTTCAATGCTCTTGGCTTTTCTTTTTTTTTTTTGCTTTTCTTTTTTAATTCCCCCTCTTTTCTGTATTTCTGTATTTCTACAAGCAACAAAAAAAAATCAGGGATGCAAAAAATGTGTTAGACGTAACTAAAAACAAGAGCTCACTTTTTTACTTCCCATCTTCATTGCAAGTGAAAGGACAGTTAAAAGTAACAGCAAAGTCATTGTGAAAAGAGGCTGTTTTCAGTGTTTGCACAGTGCCATCAGCAATCACATGTGGAAAGGTGACAAAAAGATAAATTTCCACTGATACAGCTTTTCTTAACATGAGGAGGCCAAACAGATCTGACTGGAATTGTTCCTAAAAAAAAAAAAACAAAACCAACCAAAAAAAAAACCAAAAAAAAACCAAAAAACAAAAAACAAAAACAATCCTATCTAGTCTTCAGTATTGGATCAACTGCAGGAAAGACTTAAAGGTTAGACAAACAGCCTCACTGGTCAGCATGGCTCTAGGAAAACCAGAGCCTTGCCAAACATTGTTTCAGAAGAGATTGCAGATTTGATGAGAGCAAGATATTGTGTTAAGCTCTGGGCAGATCCAGAGGAACTGAGTGACCGCTTTGGGTCGCAGATCTCTGCCACAAACAAAGGCTGGGACTACCCCTTCCCTGCTGGAGGCAGCACTTCACCAGGGCTGGAGCAGCAGGTGCTGTGTCCTCCTTAGCTCCTTCATAGTTACAGCCTCTGGCTCCCAGGTGCATCTTGTGCATCTGTTATCCAGATACTTGGGAGAGATGCTCTGTGGAGCATTATCCAGGGCCTGGCATCCAGGCGTTTCTGATCACATTCCACGAGCTCCTGGTGGAGCAGGGGAGGCTGGGTGCTCCTTCCTGAGCAAAAACTTTGGCTTGTGGATTGACTGTTGCATGGAGCATCTCTGTCCTGCTGACTGAATCTGTGCATGGGTTGAAGGCTGCTTGTCAAAGCTCCCAAGGCAGTCATTAGTCAGGGAGCCCTAATGTAATGGCCTGCTGCTGTGTGGCATTCAACACTTTAAAAGGGAACACAGAAATCCTCGAATGCTGGAAGGCAGCAAGGCCAGCTGGTGAATAACCAGGGACACTGGGCACTCCTCCAGCACAATCAGCTTGGCCAGTGCAGTGGGCACATCCCCACAAGGCTGTATTTCTATGCCAGAAGCCCTCTTACTTGGCTGAGCCATGGTTAGCAGGACTGGGAGTCACTGAGCCATGTACCAGCTGCAGCCTCACAGCCCTGCCATCAGTGCAGGCACACTGGGCCTGATGCCCCTGTGCCCAGTGCCTCTAGGACATGCTGGCTCCCTGCCAAACATCAGCTGGCCAGTCCCATCACACCAGTGTAGCTCACAGTGTTACTGGGTTCTCTCCAGTAACGTGAAATTTAGCACAGCTCTGCTCCTCCCAGGACCACAGACACCCGTGCATTGTACAAGCATACACATAAATAAACACACATTAAATAGGCAGTGACATGCCTCTGGGTGAAGCCAAACTTTACTCAGGTGTCATCTGCTCTGACCTGCTGCCCTGTCTGGGGAGGGCTTGTCTTGGGTTTGGCTGCTTGGTTGGGTTCTTGGGTTGATTTTAACTTTTGTGCCTGGCATGGAGTTGTAGATTTGAGCCAGTTCAGAGCCAGAAGGAGACCAAAGAGGAGTGCTGATGGTGCTTCTCCCTGTATGTGCCTGGTCACTGATCTCTCCTGCTTTCTGCTGGCACTCTGTTTACAGTGGTCTCTGATTGCTTTCAGTTTCTTTGCTGTGGTTCAGGCAATGCCAGGGCTGCTGCTCTGGGCTGGAGAGTTGTGCTTTTTGTCACCTGCTGTTCCCTTGCAGGATGTTTGTGGCACAGCAGATCATCAGCAGTAACCTCCTGCTCCTCGTCACGGACACCGTCTGCGACTGCAGCGTCTTCCCACCCGTCCCACTGGATGCAAAGGAAGTCAAATATATCCTTCCATGCAAGCAGGGATGCAGGGCTCCACGTGCCTTGTCATCTCCGTGTTTGCCAGGCTGGAAAATGTGCTTCTGCTGCCATTGCATAGGCGTGCAGAGCATGCCCCGGCTTGGAGAGGTCTCCAGCCCGTGCAGGGTGACCTGCCCTTGCCTTTCCCTTGTCCTCCGCGGCATCTGCCGGGTGGTGCAGTTACAGCCAGCCCAGCTTGCACCGGAGCCCCGTGGGGGTGGGTGGCATCCAGCCCCTTTCCTTGCCCGCACTGCCGGTCCTTAACAGCCTCGCACACAACGCTTCGGTGAAGTGTGAGCGGATGCGCTCCCAGAAGCTGCGCCGGCGGCCGGACTCGTGCCACGCCTTCCACCCTGAGGTATCCCGGGACAGCGGGGCAGGGAGGGACGGAACGCGGCCGGAGGGCGCCAGGGCCGTGCCTGTGCCCAGAATGCACAAATGTCTCCTCCTGCACGCTGGCATAGTGCCCGTCCTGCTGGCTGCAGCCTGCACGGCCCTGAATCCCCGAGGGGGTTCCTAGCAGGAGGATTTCACTTTGCCCACCTGGGAAGGGCTTGAGCTCGGGCAGGAATCACAGCAGTGGGGTGTTTCGGCCGCAGGCATTGCACCCTCTCCCGAAGGTGACAGGGGGCTTGGCAGCAGGAAGGCTGATTCTTGTCTCCATCTCGCAGGAAAATGCCCAGGACTGCGGTGGCACTGCTGGGATCTCGGTGTGTCCGGCGCTGCTGCTCCTGCCCCTGGTGCTGTTGCTGCGGTGACACTGCCTTAGGCGGCAGGGGACACAGCGGTGCCAGGGGAGGAGATGGGGTCGCCTTCTGGAACACCCTCTGCGGCTTCCCGAGGTGTCCTTCACCCCAGGGAGATGGGATAAGGAGCAGGGGCAGCTCCTGGCGCAGCAGCTGCTGAGCGGCTCCTCCCCGACACCGCTCACAGGCGGGAGTGCTGCGATCCTGGGCATGGAGAACATTGCACAGGGACCCCATGGCTGGAACACGGCACCAAAGCTGAACTGCACCAAGCTCGCCTGCAGCTGGACGGTGGGAAGCAGCACAACTCGGCTGGAGAGCTGCATCCACGCCAGCTCTTCCTGGGGGACCTCTGACACTGCTAGAGCAGCATCCAGGTTCTTGTCTACATGTTGACTTACCTCTGGAAAGGGGTTTTGTATGACCCACCAGAAGATACTGCTCTCTTCATCGCAGAAGCAGCTAAGAGCCAGCACGTTTTCCCTGGGAGCATCACTGCCCTGCTCCTTGCAGCTGCCCTGAGCCTGACATTCCCAACTGGTGGGCACAGGACGTTTCTCACAGAGCTTTATGGACAACGGACAAAGGGTGGAGAACACCCTTTTTTTGTTTGTTTGTTTTTTGTATGAACTGTTCCATACCATCTCATTAAAAACAGCACATCCTCATCCCTCAGCACATCCATTTCAAACATCTCTGATGAGCATTCCATAATCCTGATTTCTGCTAGCAAGTGCCTTGGGAATAAACCATCTCAGAACCATTAAATGATTATTTAGTGGCTGAAGTGAGCACTGCCCTTGCTGCTGCACGTTCGTGCTGGGTCTAGAGCCTCTCACATGATTGCAGTCTGGCCTTTGGGTCTGAAGTGAGGAAGAAGAAATGGCACAACCATTGAAAGATTTTTGCAGTGGTACAGCAGACACTTGGGTTTGGATGATTAAGTCTTTTCATGAAAAGGATTCCAAGGCAATTAAGAGAGAAATGATAATAAGTGAAATCTGGCAAAGAAGTCATTGAGAGCTGAGTGTTTGCAGAAATGTTTCCTCACTTTTCCCACCAGAGGGCAGTGTTTTCCTTCTGAAATGAACCTGAGGAATATTTAAAAGACAGCTGAAGGAATGAACTTCAAAAACATTTCTCCTGTGAGAAAATCAGACCCTAAAACTGTCCTTATCATTGCTCGTTATTGCAGCAGGCTCAGATTGTGTCCCAGTAATTTTGGAAGTTCGCCTGTGTGTCTCTTTCAGGAAAAACCATCCTGAGATTTCTTTAGCACTGTACTGAGGGTGAACTCAGGTACATATACAGGTACACAGGCCCTGGAGACTTTGGGGGAAACTCTAGGGAAGAGGATTAATTCAAGAGACCATGATAAATGATTTAGAAATATAAAATAAAGATTAAATGAGCTTGTTGCAAAGAAATAAAGAGCAAATTCTCTTATTTTGTCACGTTCAAATAGCCTACATTTGTCATCCCAAAGTGAAAACTATGGAAAAGCTTTACTGCTTAGCCCTTTCACACCTTTCCAGGTTGAGAGAATGGGAGAACTCAGCACAGATGGTTTGGGATCATGGATCTCATTTGGATATCCCAGCAGAGGGATCCCACAGACACCACTAGAGGGCATCTCCTACCCA
>PYHW01010281.1:624797-671780 GCA_013186435.1 Turdus rufiventris
GTGAAATTACTGTACTTTTAATCATCATGGTGATTTTTGTGAGGGTGATACGTATCTGTTTCATGGAGGGGAAATATTAGGTCCAGAGAACCTAAGAGACTTGCAGAGATTATTAGATATTGTTATTAATTCTTGCTGTAGAAGCATTATCTGCTCTGGGCCAGAGATTGTTTAAAGCTTTTTATATTTGCTAGGCCCAGCTATCACAGACATTATAATGAAGAAAATGGACCACAAGTTTCTTCTTCAGCCTTTGTTTGATAAAATGCACAGCCTTGCACTGAAGTGCTGTTTTTATACAGCCAAGTGCTGACACAAGTTTCCAACATTACCTCAGCTTCTATAAAACACATTCACTTGCAGGTGCAGGATCAGGAAGCCTGATGCAGCATTTTTCATGGCTGAATGCAGACATGTGGCTTGGCCAGAATAACGAACACAATTAAATGAAATGTAAACTGGAAGGGTATAGCCATTCCACCTTTCACCCCATTTTGGAGCATGCCCAATGCAAGATATTTTGCTGTGTCTTAGGAAGATTAAATGGATTATGTTACACTTTGCAGCAAATTATTTAGTAAAAATTTGTGGTTTTTCTCCATGAAAAGCCTCTATCTACCACTTTCACAAATAAATATTGGCAGCAGTGACCCGAGGTTGTCAGGTCAGCCTTTCACATTACATTGCACATTGCTTTGTAGTGCATCCTAATATGAAAACAAAATGTTCAAAGTGTCTGACATTTGGAAAACTGGGCATTTTAGAGTTAAGGAACAGATCATGGGGACACCAATGGGGTAACACATTTTTCCTAAGTCATTGATGAGAAAGGATGGGTTGGTATTTGCATGATTAAGTTGGTATTGCATTTTATTCTTTGCATGCTGGAAGCAGGAGGAAGTGTGGACCTGGATGTTCCTTCCTCATTTTGTTCGCCTACACTTCTCAGTAATTTGTATTATGCCTCTTATTAATGTTAAAATGCATATTAAACCCCAGCTGATATATTTTAATTGGTTTAAATGGCCCATTTCTACAGAGAGAAGGAGATTGCACTTTTCCCCATAACACACAGCAGTTGAGATCTGCTAGATACAGTAGGAAGTATTTGTTTTCCTTTTTCTAATTACATGTGGGATGTTATCAGATCTGCTCTGGTAAATCCTCAACTCTCTTCAGACTTTTTGCAGGCTTAACTAAGCCTGACCAATTCCATGTGTATGTGCTGCTTTTCTCCTCTGAGCCTTTGTTTGTCTTCAACAAAAGTTTTGTTTGGACTGTAATAGTTTCTTTTTGCCAAAAGGATGTTTTATCTTGCAGATAAACGCATAAGCCCTTGCTTAGCATACTTTTATAAAGGGTTAAAGTGGTGTATCCCATGGAGGGAGACTCATGCCCTTCTGCATGTCCCCTCTTCAGTGGGGACACTGAAGAGCAATACTGCCCTCTTGACCTTCATGAATCACATCAATCACAAAGCCAGCAGGGCTCTCCAGGAGCCTCACAGGTGCTAGAAATGCCAAAAAGCTGGTAACTCAATTTTCTCTCTTTCCTAGCTGTTCCTCCTCCCATAACCTGCTACTGGATCTCCTTTTAGGTGCTCAGTTGCTGTGCCCAGACTCCCAAAACAGGTAAAAAAACAAAGGTACTGTTTTTACATGTGCTTTGGAGACAGGTCTTCATTAACTAGTCATTCATCAGCTCCCAGTTAATTCAGTGGGAATGAGGTACCTAAAGATATAACAGGGGCTTTAAAAACTTTTGTAAGGAATGACCTCTCCACAGAAGTACTTTAGGTGGGGTGATTCTCTGTAAATGTTTTGTCTGAATAATCCTGGATAACTTGAGGTGCATAATTAATACACTCCAGATGGAAAAATAATTGTGCTGTCTCCCCTGTAGTCAGAGAGAGAAATGAGCAGCTTGTACCACCAGGATCTCAGCTGCTGTCAGGGGGTGCCTTACTATTTTCTCGAGTATTTAGGGTGACAGCAGTTAAGTGCCTAAAATTACTTAGCAGAGGACTGGGAACTACACGTCTGTCAATCACTTTTAAGACTCCAGTGTAGATGTTTTTGAAAGGTGACTTGTTAACTTGAAATATGTTTCTTTCTGACAGATGCCAGAATGATTTTTTTTCTTTTTCTTTTTTTTTNTTTTAACTCAGGAGAAAGCAGGTGGGACTTAGAGTAGATATTAAAATCAAAACAATAGAAAAGGATGGTTTTGGTTGTGAATGCTCACTTGTGTGGAATTTTGACTGGTGCTTTGGAAAGGGTGGGCTCCACACCAAGGAGCTGAAGCAGTCTAAAGCATTCTTTCCATGGTTCATGTTGCCTGCCTTTGCTTCCCTGGTGGGTGTTACACACCTGTGGAAAGAGTGCTGCTGTGAGCATACATTTTTAACCCTTTATTTCTGGCAAACAGTTACAAAATGATGCAAATTTTGTACCTTTAAATAAAAAGTTTCTGAACAGCAGTCATTGAGACACCAGGCCATATCACAGGGTTCCACGGGGTTTCTGAATGGATGTCACCATAATCTGTAAAAAAAATTAGATCTTTAGTGAGCTGTGTAAACATATTTCCTTATGGAATCCAAAGGGTACGAAGTGAGATAATCTTTTGAGTCAGAGGTTCTTTTATTTCCCTTTCTGGTTCTCAGTGTGTACCACACTGTCTGTACTATTATTAGGCCCCTTTTGCAGACACAAAGACAGAAACTCATTGGCAGTCACTAATGGATTAAAGGATTTATCTCAAGAAACCCTCTGGCTGGGGAATGGATGGCAGAAGTAAAAACACTCAGATATGAATAATGTGATTTCCTTCTTGATTTTCTGCTTATGATCTATTTTCACAGCAAGTCATTAGTGCTGGAGACTCAAGCAATGGTTTTGTAATAATTTACGTAATAAATGCTGGCATCAATCTGCAGCACCGACAAACATATGTTCTGGTGGGCTGAGGCTCATTAGGCGTAGCTCTTTCTCACCCACTGCTGTTAGAGATGTTAAAGGCTGTATTTAGTTAGTTTGGAGCTATTCTTGGTCTGAGTTAATGGGATGGACATGTGAAGACATTTGAAAAGGTCCCTCAAAGGCTTGTTTTCAATTCACAAGAGCAGTGTGAACAAATTAGTGGCAGAATCCTGAGGAAGTGTAAACCCAAAGGTTAAATTGACTCCAATTACCAGGAGCCTTGTGCTGCCTACAGTGAGGAGATGAATGTGGGCTTCTAAACTGCTTCCTACCAGAGCTTCTGCATGGCCACAAATTAGAGATCTGCTGGAGTCTGCTCATTCTGGGAGTGCTGTTTTTAACCAGGTGAAGTCAAGACCTTTATTCCTGCTCCTTGAGAAAGGATTTAATGCAGCAACAGCAGTGTAGTTCCTGGGATGGTCCCAGTGAAAACCGAGGAAGTCCAATGGTCCGTCTTGTAGCCCAAGTGCGAAAGAAGCAAAACCAGCAAAAGCAGATTTTTTCCGCTGGCCAGAGACTTCTGCAGAGCATTAAAATTCTTAAGATGATTTCAGGCTCTGAGATATTGCCCTAGTTGTGTGGTGGGTTGAGTTGCTCTGGTGTGAGACTCTGCTGTGTTACATGGGGCAGCAGATGGGCACAAGTATTTGCAGGTAATGAATGCCCTGCAGCACTGTGTGCTTGGATTTTACTTAGACTTTATGAATGTGTGCTTCTTACCATGTTGAAAGAAATACTGGTATGAGAGGATAGGTTGGATTCCTCATCCGTATCATGTTTCTGGAAGCCACAAATATTAGCCCTGTGAAACACTCCAGAAAAAGAAATGCTCCAGCTCTATCACCTAGTGAAACTTCTGTTATCAATTCTGAAAACAGATCACACTTACAGTGCACAAAATACTCATCAGAACTAAGTTAGCTTCAAGTGGAGCAAGGCTGGAATTGTTTATGCTGCACACTATTGATTGCAAGATGTTGATGAGCTAATTAATGGTGAAGTTGAGTGCCTTAATCTGCAGTTGTTCAGTGTATTAAAGTAGGTAGTTAATGTTGCCTCACAACAGGAAAGCTGTGAGGTTGTTAGGGGTTGTGTTCTTTCCCCTTGCCCCCTGCAGCAGGGTCTGAAGCTCTCAGTGAGAAAAGAGGTTTTTGTGTTCTTTACCTGGGTTCTTGTCCAGTATTCTTGATCTAAATTTATTATTTTTGCTGTATTTATTCAAGCTTTGTATTTTGGTTGGCTTTGTTCATTGGAAGAAGAAAAAAATAACTTCCCTCTTTATTTATCAAAGAAGAAAAAATTAATTCCTTCTTCCAGGATTTGTGAGCCTATCTCAGTGAGATGAGGGGGCCTTGCATTTCAGCTGAGTCTGAGGATGCAAACAAAGCAGAGCTTCTTTCTGATACCTGTTACCCCGTGTGATTTCTTTGACCCCTATTTCTTAGAGCAGCAGAGGCTTTAGCATCCTGATTAGCTACTTACTTTCCATCAGAAATGTCTATTTCCTTATTTATTGCTTCCTGTATTGCATGAATTTTTGCCTCTTGCTGCTGAGGGAGTCGACTTCTTTTAGTGGGCCCTGTTTGCTCATCCAAACTTGGGTTTCTCTGGACAAGGTCTGCCAACTACTCCTAGGAATTATAAAGTAGCATCTGCTCAAAGTTATCTCTTTGCTATGCTTTATCTCATCCTTCTGGCCTTTGGCTGCTTTCAGTTTGATTCATGTCTTTGTGCCTGGTGGAATTCTGGACTGCATTGACTCACAAGTGTCACCAGTTCTGGCTTTACGCCCAACTTTTCTCAATGTCTGTTGCTTGCTATGCCAGTTTCTTCAAAACATTTAAAAGAGCAGAACATTAGAAAATGGAATTGCTTTCCTACCTAAAACAAATTTTAAAAAATGAACTAAACCCATCATTTTTCTAAGTCATAATGATTTGGTTTAGTTCTTTAGTTTGGCTCTTTTGTTGTTTCCTTTCTTCAAGAAGAGGTAAGGCAGAAGTTTCAAAGGTTGCCAACATGTCCAGGCTTTCAGAACTTTTATCAGCCATGCTAATGGAAATATTGCAATGTCATGCAAATGTGAATTAGTTGGCAGAACATCTTGTTGCAGCCAGGGTGAGAAAGCCCTGCATACTGAATGCCATATTTATACTTTTCAATGGCATCCTTACTGGCTAAAGTGGAACACATGTAGCTGTACTTTGTAAAAATAATGAAGTCAAGGATATAAAATAGCCAAGCTTCTCCAGTATTCAAACACTCTTTCACATCAACAAATTGAAAAGGTCTTTCAGGATTCTCTTGTGGCTTTGTGCACGAAAGATGAAATAATTCAAAGAACAGGGCATAAAGATACCATCTGATATGTGGATCAAAATAAGGCACTTTATGCTAGGAAAATAAGACCAGTACAGAAACAGACTTGAATGAGGTTTAGCATTCATTGTTCCCTGTAAAATTGATTGACAATTCTTTTTCAACTGTGTAATTTTTAAAAGAGCTACAGGAATTGTCCAGCCCAACCTCATTTATATTTTGAAATGAAGCTTTGTGTGCTTTTATTCATCATGGCAAGCATAGAAAAAAATATCAGTACTTATCTGATCCTGGCTTTACATAATGCAGCATTAGTCAACAAAGTTTTACCTGCATTCCTCCTGTGGGTTACTGGGCTAAATACTGAAAGTCATTACCATTTCATGGCTGCTTCGTATATTGTTTAAAAAGTAGTTTAGTTCCTGACAGATCAGCAGAGCTGTACCAGCAATGTGCAGGCTGTTTTGGACAAAATGAGGACAAACTCAAAAAAATGGAGCTAAACCCCCACATTTAGGCTACAGTCCAGCAATGAGTTCCATTGTTGTTTCCATGGAGCTCAGTGCAGGATCAGTTGTGTTTTTAAAAAAATATTCTCATGGGGCCATAATGTTTCCTGTCTTGCTGGGAGCATGGGAGGAAGAACAGTAATTTTGTGTTATTTTGGCACATCTTCCATGTCTTTCAGTGGAGAACAGAATGGAGACAGGAGCAAAAGGCAGCTATGTTGAAACGTAATGATTCTTTTTCTTCCTTTTTTTTTATTTCAAACCCCAAAGAAGTTCAGACATGCAGTAAGTTGTGAAGAAAGGATTGAAGAAATGGTTGAGTTCTTTTTATGTTTATTTAAGAGCATAGAAGGAAGATTCCCTTGTCTCTTTTCCTCTTTTTATATTTTTTTCCCCCCTTGCAATCTCTAATGAGGATTATAAATTAAAGATATGCCCAGAGAGCAGCCTGGATCAGAGTAAACCAAACGGATGGATGCTGCATGAACCTTCTTTCTGATTTTGTAGATGTATTTTAGCTCTGCAAGTGTCAATCATCACCTCAGATCTGAACATCCCCACCTGTGGGAGCTGTATCATACATTTCTGGTTTGATTTCAGCTGACATCTTTACCAAAAAGGAAGAGAGAGTATTCTTGAAAGAGGAGCTTTCCCTTTTGCATGTTCCCAACCTGATGCATGCTGCAAAACACTTGCAGAACTTCCACAGCTGCTGTCCTTTCTCTCAGAGAGGCTGCTGAAGTGTTATATAAACTGCATTCTTAAAGTTGATGCAAATAGGCTTTGCTTTTTTCCCAAAGCTGCTGAACAGCTTTTGAGTGGGGAATGATGCCGCACCAGCTCCTGAGAGGTGGGGTTATTTTAAGCTGCCTTTAATTCTGGGTTTCTGCAGCTGAAAGCTGCACTGGCTGGGGTGGGAGCTGGCTCCTGTTCCTGGAAAGGAACACAAAAGGTCCTGCACACCCTGACTTCTAATGCTGCTAGTGCCATCAGTGAATTACTGCTCAGATTAATGGGACACAATGGTGCAAGTGCTTGGAGACATCTCCATCGTGCATCTCACCCACTCACACAGCCTGCTCTGGCAGGCAAAAGAGCCATGAGACCTCCCTCCCTCCTGGTGATTCACCTCACCTTAGGGTGGGTGGCTGAGCCCTGTCCTGTAGGTAAGAAACCTGTGCAAGATTTCAGGTCTTCAGATGGAGTCTAGTTAGCTAAGTGTACACAGCTGTAGTGTAGTCATCTGAATTCCCTTCCTGCATCTCTGTGCATCTCACTTTGCAAAGGGATAAATCCTTCAAAGCATGGTGGGATATTAATTCTTATCAGAAAGTTAGCTGCAGTAACTGCTTTGGAGTACTTGGGCTCTTTGTAACGCTCAGAATGATCACACACCTTCCTGGGAGCCTGTTTTCCAGTTTCTCCATGCTCAGATTGCAGCAAGGCTCATTCCCCAGCCTTTTGGTTTCCTTCTTTCCCCTTGTCCCTGATACTGTGGAGCATTTCAGATATGCTGCATGTGTAATCCAGGCTGGCATTCCATTGTGATGCTGGTGTTTAAGGTTCCTTTCTTGCTCTCCCCAACTCAGATCTTTAATTCAGCATTCATGACTTCCTTTCTTTCAAGAAACCCTATTTCCCATCTTCAGAAGATTAAACTTTGTCACAATCTGAGCATCTTTGAATGTTTGTCTGTAACTTGAGATCTGAATTTAGAGCTGCTTTTTATTTCAAGAGCACTGAGCAAACCAAAACAGGCTTGATTTTTTTTAGTGCCATGAATATACAGAGAAGCATCACCATCTGTGCTCTTGGTGTTTTGATTTTCTCCACAAAGAGCTGCAGGTGTTACTAGATCCTTCTTTTGCTTCTGGAGAAATGTGTGCCCGTGACGTTATGCTCAGCTGTGAGAAGTAAAAATGCAGATCTCAGCTGGAACATAAAGATTGTCATGCTCTAGGTTTGATAAAACAGTTTTTACTGCATAACAAGGGATACTTTAGTCATGTATGACTGCCTTGTATAAGTAACTCAGAGCTGTTGATGTTGGAAATAAACCCAGCAAACGAGGTAAAATTCACAAGTCCTCAGTGAAGTCATAATTTTTCATATATATTTTAGATTTGCCATTTTTTTGATGTTCAGATATTTGTTACATGTGCTATTTATCACACTATGTTCACTAATTAGAACAAACATCTAAGCAAATTTAGCTTGCTTTCCTGTATCTTTATCTCATTGTACAAATGTCCTGTGGAACCTCAAGCAGCAAATAAAATACCCCTGTAGTATTTTTAATATTTTCTTAAAGATTAAATTCTCCCTCCACCTCCCAGTTCAAAGGACATTCAGTGTTCACGTAGGCCTCTCTGTTCCACTTAGAGAAAAGTAAAGAGTGTGGAAAAAAATAAGTTGTGCTAATACTGCTGCTGCTTTGACTGAAATTTCTCTCCCTTTCTTCCACAGCTGAGATCCTGACCCAAGTTCTTTTCAATTTCTCTGCTGTTAAAAGGGTACTAGTATAATAGCAACAAGAGGAAGAGAGAATAAAATAGACAGTTCTTGTCTTCTTCATTCAATTTTCTGATAGCTGATGTTTTTCTTCAGCTTGTAGTATCTATTTGTAAGTAATTAGGTGAAAACCAAGTCCTCTTAGTAACGGAGACATAAACAAGGTTAGCATTAAGGCTAAATATTTAACTAAAAATTGCAGAGTAAACTTTTGAAAAAGTCTATGGTTTCAAGCATCTCTGACATTTTTTATTGAGCTTTAATTAAGATGTATTATGGTTGGTATCAGATGTGTCAGTGAGGTGAATTAGCTGAAGATTTCTTTCATCTCCTTTTCTCACGATTCAAGTGTCCTTCAGTTATCCTTTGTAGGTATTCTGATTTTCAAAACGCTCAGATTAGAGCTCTGAGGGCTGCCAGGAGCCAGGGATTGGTTTTTGTCTGCAGCATATGTGGGGATGCTGTGAAGATGAGCAGGGGAACATCAATCCCTGTCCAGCAATTGTTAGGACCATTTAGTCTTGTTCTGAAGTATTTGTTCATCCACCAATTCCAAATACAGTTACTGATATTTTAAGCTGCCTTATTTTCTAACTAGCTGAAGTTAAAAAAGGAACTGACTGAATGCATAATTCCTGAGAATATTCTAAACTGATATGGTTTGGCTTCTGAAATGAAATCAGCTTGTTTCATATCATATTTAGAAGCTGAAGTTGTGTGAGAATCCTTATCTTTGCTGTTACAGGATTCTGGAGCAGCTTTATGGTGAGGTGCTGTTCTCTTGGAAAGCTTTGGTGCACTTAGAGCAAACCCCCAGTGCTCAGGCTACTTGGCAAGGACACTGCAGTCCCCACCAAGCAGTGCAGGCTGTGGGAAAAGACAGCTCTTCCATGGCCAGGACAAACCCCTAGAATCCAAAAGGACAGGGGATGACAAGGAGAACCATGGACAGGAATAACATCTAAGGCTTTATATAATTTGTCTCACTTTAAATACAGTCATTTTTGGTAGTCCCACTCCAGATCAGTTAAAATGAAGAGATTGCTGCAGCAGCCTCAGCTAAACTTTAAACTGGATCATTTACACATAGCTAACATAAAGAAAAATATACTGGGGGATTCACATTATTTCTGTTCTGTGATATGCCATTTATTTTATGTTGTTCCCACATTTCCTGGTACTTAAAATACTTAGGAATAATTGCCACCACAAAATTACATGGTTGTGTTTGTCAAGAAATGCAACTGTGAGTATGGCACTTAGGATTTTGGAAGTTGGGATACCACCAGAGAATGCTTGGATTTCAAAAATGCTGAATAATAGATAAATGAATATTTGTGTATAAATAACCTTGCTAGACTTTGGAATTCCACAGGGGTGAGGTAAATAAGGCAACAGCACTCTTTGACTTGGGTGTGTCCCAAGTCTTTAGAAGGTTATTCTGGTAGAAACATGAATTTTCAATGTACTCTTAGGGCCTGACGCAAATTTTTGGCTGTGCCCCTCTGAGATTGGGAATTGCCAATTAAAAGAAAGGTGAGGAGAGAGGGAATGTCACCATTTGAAAAGTTTGGGAGCTACATACACATGTGGATTGCTGTAGTTGTGTGTCTGACCCTGCTTGTGGATGGTCACTCCAAAGCCTACTAAAATGCACATTTTCACTGAGCTTGCTTGTTAGAAACCACAGGATTTTGTTGTAACTTTGCTGCTGCTCTCAGAATCTCCTGCAAGGCTGAAAGATGACCTTTCCTCAGTGGAACATGATGGGTTTCTGTGCTGCATTGCCACAGGTGCCTCCCCATCCCATCATCCATGGCTGCAGAGGAAAGTGGTGTGAATTAAGCTGAATTGCCATTACTGAGTGAAGTGATCAGGCCAGTGCTGTGCAGAGTGACAATTCATGTATTTCTATACTACTGAACATCCCTGGCAACAGCTGCTCTGGAGCAGCAGCTACAGGGAGCCTGTGGGATGTGCATCCTTTGGAGGCACTAGAAATCCTCTGGCAATGTTAAAAAAGACAGGACCAGTGGAAGAGTGAAGCCAATAACAACTGGACTGATGGTAATGACATCTGGAAACTGCAGCACCAGTGCAGGATGAGCTTTCCAGAGGGAAATGTGCTTTTGTGGCACCTGCAGGCAGCAGAACCTGCTTTGGGCACAAACTGTAATCACTATGCCAAAGCTTTATCTCACAGCCAACATGTACAACACAGCAGAGGTGAAGGCTGAGTTCCAAATGCTATAGAATTGTTTACAAATCTGCCCAGTGCATGGAAATGCTTTGCTAAAGATGCTAATTTAATCATGTATCTCCTAATGCAAACCAATGTGCTTCTCCTCCAAACCCTACTATTACCACCATGTATTTTTCACCATGAATTGCAGTTTACCTCTGTTTGGAAGGCACAAGGAATTAGCAATGTAACGAAATCAATTTGTGAAATGTTCATTGGAGCAAATAGCTCATGGTTCCTGATTAGTGGTTGCAGATATGTATACATTTGTTGTGAATGTAAAACTGATGCTTGACATCCTCAGCGTGCCACACAGACTCAGGCTTTACCTTTGTAGCTAGGCTGAACCCTATTAACCTTCCTAATCACATCAGCCCTGAGGCTGGGACTGTGTTTTCTCCTCTTACAAGTGACAAAAATGAAAAAGTAAAGTAGAAATGAGATAGCCAAACAAGGAGAAGGTCCTTCAGAGTTATCATTTCCAAAGCAGTACTTGGTACCCCAACCCTTTACATGTGTCACAGGAAAGCATCTTGG
Source organism: Turdus rufiventris (assembly GCA_013186435.1). Taxonomy (NCBI): domain Eukaryota; kingdom Metazoa; phylum Chordata; class Aves; order Passeriformes; family Turdidae; genus Turdus; species Turdus rufiventris. Next base: position 635,897 of record PYHW01010281.1, read on the forward strand.
GTGCTCTGGAGTATATTTTATTTTGGGAAATATAGTTATGATTCTAAGAAAGACATTTGCACTTTTTTTGACTCCCCTAAGCAAAAAGATGAATTAGATATACTGCCAAAAAAAAACCAAACTAAAAAAAAACCCAAAACAAAACCAAAAAACCCAAAAAACAACAAACCCAACAAAAAACAAACAAATTTTAAAAACCCCAGCCAAACAAAAAAAATTGATCATCTAAAAAATTATTTTGATGGTTATTTCCAAACAATGAACTCCACAACTAAATATCAGATCAGGGATGGGTTTATGAAAACATTTCAGATATTTAAGCCCCAGAGGAAAGATGGAAGAGGGAAAAGTGTGTGCATGGTGAGGGATCCATACTAGAGAAGAAAATTTTAATACTAGAGTAGTTAGAGTCTTCTTTCTCTTGGAAAAAACAGTAGACAAGGAAGGTAAAATATCAGTTTGATACTCCCACAAAAATCTTTATCTGGTGTTTAGAAGTCTTTCTGGTTTTTAGCCACACTGATATCTATATATGCACATGTTGATCATGTAAATACTGTGAGATGTCTTTTCCAGGATGCACTGATCAGCTTCTGGTTCAAACAGCTTTTAGGCATGCTGTTTATGAAATTAATATCAGAGACCTCTCCAGCTGTACAGAGTCTTGCTGGCACCAATCAGTTCTGCTTGGATTTCTCCTGCCATTCAAGCCCTCAGCTGCCTGTGGCTGGCTCAAGTCTTGTTTGTAGCTGTTGCACAGGCATCTTCATTTATTTTATGTGGAGATTGAGTGTGTGGTAAAGTAGTTACTCGAGTGCTTGATGTTTTATGTAAACCAGAATGGAACGTAACAATGGTCCAGCACCCAAGCTGGAAGCTGCCTTCCCTTGGATCCCTGGCAGGCTGGGTCTGGGATGTGTGTTCAGCATGGCTCTAAATGGATGTTAGCACTCTTCAGTCTGGCCTGAAGCCTTGGAAAGGCACTGCAGCACACAAAGACATCTGCACATGGTTTTATCCTCACTCGTTTTATGATTTGTATTTTTGTTAAGGCTCTGTTATGACTTGTTCAAGAAGAATTCAAATTTATTGTTGCATTTTACAGGAATGACAACACTGCTCAGAAGTGTCTTCGTTCACCACGGTTTTAAACATTTTGCCATTAGTGAGTAAGGGGTGAAAGAAGGGAAGTGCTGGTTCAACACAGGCATAACTCAGCAAATTTCTAATTTGCTCATCTATAAAGCTATTAAACAGTTTTTCCTTTTCACAGGAAAGTCACATGAGTTTGATTTTTTGCTAAATCTATGAAGCCCAATTCCTCTATTTAACCTTATTTACATGGATTTGCTTACTTCCCTTTGGCCATTAAAATATGTGGAGCAGGTTTTTTTTTTTTGTTTGTTTTTGTTTTTTTTTTCAAACCTACTAATAGTTCCTCACACTAAATAGAGACCATGATGTGTAGCAAGTCCTCCTGTCTAATGGTTCTTTGTTGTGACTATGAGGAAGATTATCTGTATTTTCTTTTTTTCACACCTGTCACAGATCAACTGTATTTCCCAAACCCAGAGGGATCCTGAGACAATACAAAGATGCAACCTTACTTTTTATCTACTGTGTGGTGCAGGGCTTTTTAAGATAATTCTTCATCCACATCATTCCTAAATTTTGACTGTTTTTTCCAGGGTTGCATTGTTGTCCAGTGCATTGTCCCCTTTTGAGATTTCAAACTTTTGTAGCACTTTTAACCTTGCTTTTATTTTTCAGCTCCTTTTGTACCCACTCTGTGTGTTGCCAGTTCTGCTTTGAAGTCCTTTGCTATTCTGTCAGGAGAGAGATTTATTTTGCATGACTTCTCTTAGCTCTCTTGCCTCTGTGAAGAAGTGGTAATGTACACCTCTGACAATCCCTTCTTAGATTTTCCTCACTTTTATTTTTGCCACTACATACTTTATATATAAGTGTCTGGTCATTGCTGTTTTCTCTGGAATCCCTTCAGCTGAGCCATTTCTCTCTGGGAACTGGGGTTCTTGGAGTTAAATGCTTTTGCACAGAGGGTGGCTGTGACAAAACTGTCTGCAAGAGCTGCCTCTTACAATGAGGTCTATGGGGTCAGCCTGTGCCTGATCCTACTGATCCAGCAGGATTCCCCACAGAGCATTTGCCTGGAACTCCTTGGAGCACAGTGACCAAGGAGTGAGGCATGACCTCTGCTGCTCCCCCGCTCTGAATCTGCACTGACATTCCCATGTTTCATCATCCCTTGGTGTTTTACAGGCATTTTCTCAGGCTGATAGCTGTTTAATCTCCCCCTGGTGTCCTGTTACCTCTGGGTTTGTTGCATGCTGGGACAAAGAGGCATGAATAGTTAACACCAAAAAGTTCTTGTACAATCCATCTTGCTTTATTCTTCAAATCTGACTCTAGCATACAAGGAAAATGCAGAGAAGAAAAACCTGGCATCCACAGGGAATATACTGCAAAGGTCATTTTTTGTATTTGCTCGTCCTGCTGTTTTGAAAAAGCACTTGAGTGTGTTCACCTCCCTTATATTTGGAAACCTTTTACTTCTATATTCATTTTCCCCTGTGTCTTGCTACAGCTCAGAAAAAGTTGTCAGGGATGTTTCCTTGAAGGTTACATCTCTGAGTCATGGGACTGAAGCTAAAGGAAGGCTGGTGCTCATGCCGACAAACTGCTTCTGTTCCCCTGTGAGCCCCCTGGGAAAGTTGCAGATTTATGGTTTGAGGTGGTTCCTCACAGGAGAACAACTCCAGCTTTGTAGCTGCAGCTGGAACTGGGAGGAAATCTACACAGGATTAACTTTTCCTATTGCCATTTATTTGAAATCCACCTAGCAAAGTAACACTAAGCACTGGTGATGGATTGTTTTTTAAGGAATCTGATGTGGCAAATCGTTTAAATATTTGTGATGTATGAAGAAAAAAATGAGTTAAGGAGCTCCACAGGGGAAAAATATATAGTAAATAGTATCACAAAAATATGAAAGCAGGTGAGGGGGCCAAAAATAGAAATAAGCCTTTATAAGCCTTATTTACTCTATCTTTTAACTAAGGGTTCTAAGTAGTTGTAAAATTCTCATGAGTTGATAGGTCCCAGGCTGCTTCAGGAATCTGGAAGTCCCCCATGGATACAGACCTCCATGGTCTCCATGCCTTGACAAAAATCACTTCTAATCAGTCACTCAAAGTACAGATACCATAAAATTTCCAACAGGCAGAAAAAAACCCAAACAAAAACTTCCCTTTTTAAAATTTTAAATTTAAGCAAAACATTAAGATAACGCCACACAATGAAATACTACAATAACTTCAAGTAAATTAATAATATTGCAACATTTTCTTTTATCCTGTTGTTGTTATGTAAAGGAAGTTTCAAAATACTTCAGTTAATAACTAAAGCCTCTGCTGCAGAAAACTTTGTAGCCAGGACATTTGCTTCCATTTCAAGAATGTTGAAAAAATATTCCTCTTCTTATGCCAGGGGGAAAAATGGTGAGGAAATATATTTCTGTTAAAGGTCTCACTTGGAACAAATATAGGTTGCCGAGAGAAAAATTCTGACCGAAAGATGTCTATTTGCAGGTAATCTTCTCTCAGTAAATGAAAAAAGTATAAGCTTTGATGCATTGGGCTGACAATATCAAGGATCTTTATTTACCTGCAGACTTGAATCACTGGCCAAGCCATGTAAGTATTTCCAGCAGTGTAAAACCATGGAAAGTATGGAATAATGTGTACACTCCAAAGGAAGCAGAGCAAATGTACTCCTCTGTGTATTTTTACCAAGGTGCAAGGGTTTTGCTTAGTTTTTCTTCCTTACCTTAACTGGTGACTGCTGGTATTGAACTTGTGTAGTATTAACATGATTTATTTCCCCACTCTGATGCACACATAAATGCCATGCAATTCTAGCAATGTGGCTGCTGTGTGGACATCAAAACTAGGAGAGAGAGCCTTGCTTTAGGGCTGAGCTCCCACAGAGTTGCAATATAATTATTAGAACAGCTTTAGAATAAAAGGAGTAGAACTTTGGATGTTTAGAAGCTTTGGGATGTGCCATATGCCCCATTGTGGAGCATCCACGTGAGTCATCTGCTGACCCCACTGCCTCTTCTTCAGGTACAAACTCTCTGTAAAAGAAGGCAAAAAGAATATATTCAAGAGTGGCAATTAGACCCCGCAGTAGGAAACAGGTGCTGCTGTTTCATGCTCTTCTCATGCTTTTAACAGTGCAATTCCATTGGTGCCAAGGGGTGAAATGTTACCTTTTATACAGCATGAGAGACTGAAAGATGGTACTTGACCCAGAAAACACACATGAACCCTGATTTGCACCCTAAGCCCTGTCTTGCTGGCTTGCAAGAGAAAAAGCGCAATTAATTGTTTCAAACACAAGAGTCCCTCTTTTTCTTCTGCATTAGTGTAGCAGGAGTCCAGTAAGAACGAAAGCAGATAGGAAACTATTCCCTTTAAATAATTCAGTGTCTTCACTTGCTTTTACCTGTCATCCATTGTGAGCTGTTTATTTGTATTCCTTCCTGGGGGGATGTTGCAGCCAGGAGTGTCCCATCCCTCTTTATTGATTTATGCTCCCACTGCTTTTGTGGCACCTGCCTGCTTTGCAGCTGGCTCCAGCATTCTGGGCTGTAGCTCCAGCCTTAATATCATCTGCAAACTAGCCAGGCATGAATCATAGCAGGAAAACACAAGCAAGTGCTTACTGCTGGGATTGAGGCAGGGGCTGGGTTCATGAAGAGAAATCCCTGGAAGCTCTGGAAAAGGCATGCAAAGAGCCACAAATAACAGGAAGCCTCACAGCTTGAATATTGACCAGGACTGTTTGGAAGCACTATCTTCTCAAACACAGAGGATGAAGGATGTCAGAGATGTACAAAGAGTTCTTTGTAAATCACGACTTGCCATGTGCATGAACAGCAGAGCTCCTGCTACCCAGTCTGCTGTGCTGTTGTTTTAGCCCCTTAAAAGCCAAAAATTAAAAAAAAAAAAATTACTAGTGTATCTTCAAAAATTGGCACCACCAAGTATGTTTTAAATAATACACAGGCTAAAGATGTGTTCATTATTAATTTCAGCTCAGATGGCCAATTTGTCCCCTTTCATATTTCTGCTTGGATTGTTCAGTGTTGTAGCAGCTGCTCATCTGAGTCTTTGTCTAATGATAAAATCATAGTACATAGAAGACTTAGTGCTGAAATGTATCAAAATTTTCATTAGAAAGGCCAGTTTTCTGTCTTTCACAAGGGTTATAATGCACGGAGTTTATCACCAGCATTTTTCAGAGACTTAGACATACTAGTAATTTCTGAACAATTCAGCAGAACACTTTTGTTGTATAACATTCTGTTTCATAAACCAAAGCCCAAAATTTAGTGGAATCCTGAGATGCCTTTGGGTAGAAGCCTGCTTACTTCAGGGTGCATTTTTTTCCCCTGAAGCACAAAGAAAAATAAAATCATTATTTTCCATCACTATCAAATTTTTCAAACCCAGTGGTTTTTAATTCAATATCTATGTGATCTCATGATAACCCAGACTTCAGATAATCCAATATAATGCAGGTGAAGACTGTCCAGAACTGCAGCACTTGGAGTTTAGCTTTTCTGAAACTTCCAGAAGACTCAGGTCCAAGGATTGTTGTTTGGTTTTCTTCTTAGGGGAACATAAGATACACCAGTGTTTTGGGGTTTTTTTAACTTCACCTGTATAGCTGCTAAAATCCTCCAAATTAAACTATAAGACACAGCAGGACAATGATCAATCAGCTGCAGGTTGAGTATTTTGATGAAATATTGAAAACGCCCCTGGAGTTTTCTTTGTAGGGATATCAAAACCTGTGTCTAAAAGGCCTGTAGCTCCTCATTTCTTCTCCTTCACACAGACATTATGGATTTCCAGCATGGGAGATTTCCTTGATGGTTATCACAGTCTCGCTTTCTGTGAGTGAAAGTAATTCTACCATCATTTAAATAATTGGAATGTATAATAGTCAATGTCAAAAATCTATTGTGTTTACTCTCTTCTGTCATTCTGTTTTTGAAGTTTCTAAGACAATTGAGTTCTTTGACTGAAGACAAATAGAACAGTTTTGTAACATGTTCCTTACCCTTTGATAAAGAAAATTGGAAATACATCAGAGACGCTGTGTCCACAAATTTTTTTCACTGAAAATTAGCCAGAAATTGTTAACTAGTGAGTGTTTAACAGTTAAACGTTGAATAGAGTGAGAAGAAAGCAAATAAAAAATTACCACAAATGTTGATTGACCCTGATTTTCTCAGCAAGGAGCTGCTCAGAGGATATTTTGCCTTAAGATCCAGGTTCATCCTGAGCAGAAGTTGCATCTTCCAGAGTCCCTTGCTGAAGGGTTTTCTGTCAATACTTCTTCAGAGCTGTTATGGCTGAGCTTTCCACGACTGCTTCCTTAAGCACAGCTCATGTGAATCACAGAAGGGTTAAAGTTGGGAGAACCCTCTGAACATCATCGTGCTCAAGTGGTGTCAGCTGGAGCACAAGGGCTGCAGCACTGCTTGGCCACTTGTTGAGGCAGGATGATGTGAGAATAAAACCAAGAGGGACCTGGAAAGGGTAATGCTGCTTCTGTGCCACTTCTTTCTGTCTCTTGCTTAGAGTCAAGGGAAGTACAAGAGCACTTGAAGGCTGCAAGAAGCTCAGGCGCTAACAGAGGACTTTTGGAGAGTGCCTGGTGGTGGGAAGGGATGAGCCATGAAAGGCTGGCTGAGATCAGAGATGGGCTTGATGGGGCAGCCTGGCCTGTCAGGCTCTGATTAGCGGGCTGGAAGATGTGGGAGCCCTGAGCCAGCCCAGAGCGAGCCCCACAGTTCTTGGGAGCTCTCCTGGGGGCTGCTCTCTTGTGTTGCCAGTGCTGAAGGAACAGGGAGAAGCTGTTTCAAAGGGATTTTTATTTAGCTGCTCTACATGAGCTTTTTCTCAGCCTACATTTTAATGCTCGACAGCTGAGCTTTTACAAGTTTTTGGAGCCATTAATCAGAGCAGTGCTTTGGGAAGCTTTTGCAATGTATGTTTGAGAATTTGTATGGTGCTTGTTTAAATTAAAGGCTAGGGCTTACTTTTGAGGCTGCTTTTGGCCTCTTTCTGTAAAGCATGGAGCCTTGTATTATGGTTCTAAGAACCCATAATTAGTAGCAAATGTTTGTAAATGCTAAAGGTTGTTGCTAGGGTGCTCCTTCAGGCTGGGATGTGTGAGAGATAGTTAAACCTCATTTAGATCTATTTCAAAACCTGTTTTCTTAAGCTGCAAGTATAGATAATTTTTTTTATGCAGTGCAGTACATTCTGACTTTTCAAATGGGCAACAGGAATAAAGGCATTCCTTCAGGAACATGACTTGGAATGAGCAGAAATGAAGCTCCCCTAGTTTGAAACAATTTACAGATAATCAGGCAGGAGATAGGAAACAGGACTTCAGACCTAGGCTGTTTTTCTTTTTCACAGAGATGTTGACTCTTTTGCCCAGAACCACTCAGATTTCAAGATATTTTATCAATTCAAACAGGGAGCAGTAGCATATTTTTATTTGCTTTGAAGGTCAATGATAACTTTTCTAGCCAAGCATAAAAAAAAAAATTGAGAAGCATTAAAGCATTCCCAAAAAAATCTCTTTCTCTAACATTATATGCATCTTGAGCTTATCCATAATGTTGTGTGTAACAATTGCTTTTTGCTGTGTTTGATGCTGTGTTTTTTACCCATATAAGAGGTCTTCTGTTTTTTGCCAAAATATTTCTGAATGTGCTTTGTTGTCCAGTGCCCTCTCTCCTAAAATGAGTGCCATCACTGGTGACCCATGGTGAAGTTTTGGGGCTCCCAAAGGTGGGAATGGGGAGGGCAGGAACCTCTGCAGGAGCTGTATCTGGTGCCTCACCCGTTCTGGGTGACGGTGGGGCATTCAGGAAATTCTTGTGCATGTCTTGGTGAATTATGGTCTGTTGTCCAAAATCTCTGGATGTGGGAGCAGAGGAGGAGGAAGGTTTGTGTATTTGAGGTGAGTCAGGCATTGATCCAGCCCAGACTGGAAGAGTGCCATAAATTTTGGTCCTTTTCACAAACAGGGATGCACATAGGCTGACAATGTGACTTGAGCACTGGATTTGGCTTCAGAGAGGAAGATGTCTCTGCTGTCAGAATGGAGACAGGTAGAAATGCTCTTTAAAATTTTCATGGGTCTGTGGTGACTTTTAGACACATATGGGAAAAACATGGCAAATAAAGGTGTTGCAGGGGGCAGGAACACGAGTGAGATTCAACATGTAACCCCCAGCTAAGGAGTTTGGATACAGAAGGAACACCAGGGACTGAACTGCTTCAGTGTCACCCCTGCATGCACAGCAGTTTCCTCCCACCAAAACCTGGCTGAAAACGTCAGAGAGGGGAATATTTAAGTAAGCAGATAATTTGCATTTGTACAGCACTTGCTGTCTGTGCTGGTCTGCAGCCAGCTCCTAGTGCTCCTTGCAGGATGGCAGGCTCTGGATTATGGAACAGCAGAGGTGCTCTTGTGCTCCTTTGGTTTTGTATGTTAATTCTGGGCAGCCAGAGGCATGTGGAGGTGTCTGTGCACAATGGAGTGAGGGTCTTTATGCTCCTCTGGAGATTTTACTGGCTGATTAATTCATGATTGTGCTCCAGATGTGTGGGTTGGTGCATTGTTGAGCTGTGGTGAACAGTCCTTCCTAAAGCCTGCTTTTGTCTGTGTCATATCATCATGCATAATCACTTGAATCAACAGGGATGAGTGGAGGATGTCACTTAAAAAGAGTGCTAAGAGTGCTCTGAGTGCCAGAGCTGAGATCTCTCCATTGTCTACTCCTCCTCATCTTTGTTTCTTCATTTCTAAATAAAAAAAATTAAAAAAAACTTTTTTTTTTTTTTTTTTTTTTTTTNAAGTTTGGCCATTTGAAATTCCATTAGAGTTTTGTCTTGTGTTTTGGCTTTTTTTTACCACCCTGCTTCTAGTACTCTTGGCTCCATCTAAAAGCTTTAACATTTTGCCCTAAAGTCTGTGATCAAAGTTGATTATCTTTGCTCTAAACCCACAAGTCAAATCAGTACTATTATATCCTTTTTTTAGTGAGAAAGAGGAAAATAAGGCAGCAGGATTTCCCCAGGGCACATAAAGCTGTGATATGCTCTTTTGCAAGTAAGCAAGACAGACTTATCATTAGGTTGAGTTTTCTTCCTGGAGGAATACTCCAATTAATCTTAAAACTTATTCCAGGTTTGGTTTTATGTGGGTTTTTTTTGTTTGTTTGTTTGTTTTTTGTTGGTTTTTTTTTTTTTGCTTTGTTTTTTATTGTTGTTTGTTGGGTTTTTTGGTTTTTTTTGTTGGTGTTTTTTNATCTAGATGGTTTACAAGTGGTGGTTTTCAAGGCCTTCTTTCACAACTGTTAACTATCAAAATGTTGATTTCCAAGTGATGTCACCAGCTTGACATGTTGTTGCTAATTGAGAAATCGGAGGTATTAATTAGAATCAGATAGATTGAGTTGCTTTTCTCTAAGCCATGAAGTCTACAAGGAGATCCCAGTTGCTTTCTCTTTTTGCTCAGAACAAGTGGTGAGTTCGTTTTTGTTGCCTCACTGTGCTGTCAGTCTAATGTCAATCATTGGGAAGGGTGTATAAACTGACTTAGTAGTTAGAAACAAAGCAAAAAACATCAGACTGCTGCATCAAGAATTTGGAGTTAGTTTCATTGAAGCTGTGGGAACAGTTTGTGTTTCTAAGCTGTGTTTTCATAAGCTTTGGTTCAGTGGTCTGTGTAGTGCTGGTCTGGGACTGTCTGATGTAGTTGTGATGCTGAAAAGTTTCAGCTAGAACAATGCTTTGTAGCTTTGGAACATGGTCTTTTCTCAATTTATTTCCATTTAGCTGGGGACAGAGCTTGACTTTTATCTGAATGCGAGTGTGGGTGTTTATTAAAAAATGTCATCTTCTGTATGTGACTTGGCTTCTGTATTTATCCTGACCTTGTGAAAAGATGTTTTAGTGGCAGAAGTGAAAATGAAAGGAGAGGTAAGAGCCCACCACTTGGGGGAAAATACCACAAACTAAAAGTTTTAAAACCAATTCTGGTTCCTTAAAGACAATTTCTCCAGCTGTGTGCATGCTGGAAAGAAGGTGCATGGCTTGTGCTCCAGCTGGATGGTTCCCTTCAGGAAGGGCTGCATTTTGAAACTTCAGCTTCTTTTTCAGAGGAACTGTACTGGAAAAGAAATGCACAGGCCTTCATCTGAAAGCGGGGGACAGATGCGTCAGGGAGGTGGTGTTGCTTGCATGCCCCTTGCCATGAGTATGGACAGATCAGTGTTTATTTATGTCCTCTACACAGAAAAGCACTGCTGTATTTCAGGTGAACATCTCAAACCTGACTCACAATAATCCCATAAGGAGTTTCTAGTCTCACAGGCCATGGAGCATGTAAACTACCCTAAGAAATGTCTGACCATAAAAACAGCTTTGTAACCAAGTCTCTGCTGTTAATTTGATAGTTGTTGGTCATCCTTGGTTTAGTTACACTGGCTGAAGTCTAGAAGCTGTAACATTTATTAAGCAGTGTTCATGGTGTGGCTCTGATGAACTACTCATGTTTGCAGTGTCAGGAGTGGGTCAGGCTGTCACAGGTGAGAATGCTATTCTGGCAGATGTGGCTGATGCTTTCCATAGCAAGTGTTGGAGCTGGAGGAGAAGGCTAAGGCCTGGTTATGGCTTGAATGACACAGTTTGCTTGGGAACTGGGTGAAAATGCCCAGCTGAGATGCAGAGATACATTCTGATGCTCTGTGGAGGTTCTTCTGAAGAGATATTAAGATGGCAAATCAGGAGAACGGCCCTCTAACAGCACAGGATCTAGATTTATAGCAGCTGTTGTCCAGCTGTGACTTGGTTAGCACTGAAATGTGTCGACAGTGTAGATAGAAAGTGAACCTGATTCCTTGTCAGCAGATCGTCCCCCCTCTTTCTGAGAATATTTGTTGCTATGGTTACTAAGGAGATCAAGCACAGTTTAACTTTGGTTAAGCAGGCAGGAGAATCTGCCACCTCTCCCACAAATACCTGATAAGGTAATTTCCTTCACCTCAATGAATGCAAGTCAAACACCCTCAATGGAAAAGTTGTCTCAAACTCCGATTTCTGGTAGTGACTGTGATACTTGTGGGCTTGTGTCTTAGTGTTGGTAGTCTGATATCTGAGGACCCTTGGGGAAGAAAAAATTCCCTTTGTGTGGCGAGATATTGAAAATTCATAAGCTAAGTGTGCCATGCTGGGATCTCACTGCTATTTGCTTTTTTTTGTCCCATAAAATGATTGATTTTGTAGAAGACCAGGTCAGATATAAGATAAAAATCTTGCGGGGGAGACAACCAAATTGATCACTGACAGTATGAGGGAGACTGTAGACAAGTAACCATGAGTAGAAAGGGAGAAATACTAGATTTAAAAAAAAAAAAAAAAAAAAGCTTGTAGTTGTTTCCTAGTTTCAAAAAAAGGTGAAAATTTCGACAAATATGTAACATGGTAGCTTTTGGCTTACCATCATAGGTAGTGCTGACATCCCCAAAATTCAAATTCTTTGTTCATCTATTCCTACCAATTTCTACCAGCCTACATGCAGCCACAGGGTGGGCTGGTTTTATCAAGTTTTTGGTGCTACAGGTGGATGTCCCAATGAATATCATAATCTGATTTGTTACATTATTGATAAGCAGAAGGGCAGCAAATATTAGGAGCATGGGGCAAACAGGAATTGAAACTAATAACTGGCAAATATCAACAATGTTTTTGCAGACACTGCTGCTGCATAGTTTGATGAGCATCACCTAAGTTCTTCTATCTACAAATGATAGCTTGGACTCTTAATATCTGCATAAGATCACTTCCTTTCCAAATTTTCTGAATTTGCAAACACACGTAGTTTTACTAAAAGGATTCACATCTTCACTGTGCATGAAGATGTTCAGCCTTGGCTTGAAGAGTCATCTGGGTCTTGCCAGCTGGGATCCACTTTTTTGTAATAATTGCTACCTGGGTGATGGCATGAAGCTGTATGAGAGCCACTTGTTGATCAATAGATGTACAGTTAGGAGTAGAATGACATTTAAATCTTAAGTACAAAGTAGAGATTGCTGGAGCACTTGCACCAACAGTCAGGTCTAGTTCTGTCATGGTTTCCAAAAGAGGCAGTTGGGAATAATTCTTCATAATTATGGAACAAAATCTATTCCTAGCTCAGTTGTTAATGATATGTTTTGAGATTGAATGCTGCTATTGAACATGATTCTATACTCAAGCAAATCTGTCTTTTGGTGGCTGTTTCTACTTAGACACGAAGGTTTGAAGCTCAGCATGGTGCCTGTGCCAGTGAGCCTTTGAGATGGGAAACCAATAGCATTAAACTCCTAAACTCTAGTTTCTTGAAAATACTTGGGCTATTTTCCCCTGGAATTCTGCAGGAGTGCATGCAAGGTTTAGACTTGCCTATTACTGACCTAATAAGCACTTTAAAATCTAGCAGGTTCTGTTTAAATCCCTTCTCTCTGCCTTCACAAGGGTGTGCCTCTCCCTAGCATTTTGATTTTAAATCCCTTCTAAAACTGGAGGTACAATTGTAGGATTAATTTGCTGCATTGCCCTGGATCCTCTTTCTCTGACTAAAGAAGAAAGGAGCATGTTTAACTTTATCTCTGTGCTAAAGAATGGGGATTTTTGTCAAGAGTAAATATAGATAACTATCTGTAAAGGAGAATTGCAGCTGGTGCAACTGCTGCTATTAAACTCATCAACCATAATGAGAGCTGGCAAGTCATAGTTGAGGCTCAGATACACTTGCATCTGCAGCAGAGTAATCAAACTCTGTTCTGAAGGAGACTTTTCTCTGCAAGGAATACTTTTCCAGAGGAAGAAGCATGGTTTTGGGAAAACTACTTGAACTTTATAAGGAAGTACTTCAGTGTGAATGAGGTCTATATAGTCTCACACTTCTTAAACACCATTTTTCTCTGGTCCTTATGTGGAAATCCATTAAGCATTCTCTACTGTGCTTGAGAAGACTGCGTATTGAAAGGCACCTGCCCAGAACCATTTGTGCTGGACTTCCTACAAATCCCTGTCTACATTCATAGAAGCCAAGCAGCCTTCATAACACACCTAAAACATGCCTGAGGAAAACCACACAGAACGTCTGTCCACCTCTGTTACTCTGACACAGCAAATACCCCACAAGCACTTCTGGCATTCCTAGATCCTGCACATACCCTTCAAGGAACATGCCCAAAGTGTTCTTGCAGGTGTGATGCTAAGCAACCACTCTGCAGCAGAATGAGTCCTCGCTCATTGTAAAGAGCAAAACTGCAATGACAATGAGGAAATTCTGTACAATCACCCCGGTCCTAGTCAGACCTCTGTGTGTCCCCTACTGCAAAAATACTAAGATGAGCTTCAAAGCTGCAATTCATGATGCTACAATTCAAGTTGCTACTAGAGTCCAGAAATATGTACATGTTGAATGGTTTACAGCACATAAAAACTCATGTTATTTGCAGTAGATTCATTTACTTATCTTTACAACCAACATTTGTTCTCCTGAGAGTGAAATGCCATATCAATTTTCTGTCTTCCTCACACTTTATTCCATGGCGATGCTGGCTACCTTTGCTCTCAGAAATATGACCTTGTAATGATTCTTCTAGCAAATCTCTGAGCAATGTGTTTCTCATCGTGCCTTTTGCGTTTATTTTCGTTGAGTCACCAAATCATTTAGGAAAGACCATTTTAGGTTATTTAGGCCAGCTTTTACTGTCAAGCCCACCACTAATCACGTCCCCAGATGCCACATTTATACATCTTTCAGTTACCTCCAGGGATGGTGAGTCAGCTCCTTTCCTGGGCAGCCTGTTCCAGGCTCTGAGAAGCTTTTCTGTGAAGAAGTTTTTCCCAGCATCCAATCTCTGTGGTCCTGCCTTGCTGCAGCAACCTCAGATTGCTCAAGGTCGTTACTCAAAGGTGCCTGAGTTGTGACACTTACCTGGAAGCCATGAAAAACCTGAAAAACTGCTCAGCACTACTCCTTGGGTGTCTGATTGTTGACTCAATGGTTTACAATGCATTTTAGCTCCTCTAGCTAAAGAGGTTTTCAGTATTTACAATTTATAATGAAAGAGGTTGTTATATTTGGCTTTTAAAACAAGAACCATTTGAACAGTTTCTTTATTTCATATGCAATTTACAATGTATGTGTGGATGCTTGTCTTTCTTCTAAAAGAAAAATGTTCTTTTTTTCTGCAAAGTGATTGAAATCTTTATCCTTCTCATCTCTGCAGCTGTAAAGGAAAGTCTGAACTTACAAAGAAAATGTTGCTGTCATGCTCTGGGGGCTGGGAGTGAATGTGAGAAAAAAAATTATGCTTCTGGTGCTCCCTAGGTCACTTTGCTCTGTTATCCTCACAGTTTATCTAATATGCTGTAAAGAGAGAAATTCAGAACAGAGATTGATTTGTTCATTGTCTTATCTGAATCATCACCTTTATAATTTGTACTTCAGTTCTGATGGATGTTAAACCTCTCTGGCAGCCTAGCTTAGCCCAGGCCAGGGTTTGATTTTTGCAGTTGCTGTGATAATAAGCTCAGAATGGTGCTTTAGTATTCCTATGCTGCTGTTTAATTCACAGGCTCTAGGATGCTGTTGTTCAGTCTGCTATTTGACCTTCTGCTTCTTCATCTTGTTTTTCAGCCCCAGAATCTATCTTTAAGCAGAATGTAAAGTTGAAGGATGTTGTTACCTTCAGATGAAATGTAGACTTTGATGAGGGAGATAATGAAGTGAACCTCTGGGTGTCAGCCAGTCGTGGGGGTGCTGCACTCTGTATGAACACTTCAGGGAAGACTGCTTGGGAATTGCAGGTTTTGTGAGAATTTGAAAGTTTCGAGATGTTTATTGTCTGTTAAGAGCAAATGGAATGGCATTGAAGCATTCAGAAGAGGTTTTATGATGGTGCTGTGACATGAGAGCTTTTGACTTTGAGGACCTCTCACAGTAAATTTGCAGAAACTCACTTTTCTGTGAAATACTCAGATTAGATAGAACGTTCAATACAACTTAGTCACCAAAATACAGAGAAAACATTGAGAGGCAGCTACTTGTTAATGAGACTGAAGGACAGCGATTGAGTTCTCAGCAAATGTGACAAAGCAAATTTGGGGCTCAAATTTGACCAAAACCCCTTGGGTTAAGTCTCAAAAACATGGTGTGGAGCAATTGGAAGCTGCGATTTGCTCGGCTTCTCGCTTGAGCACCTCAGTCCAGATAAATGCTATGATTTCCTGGTCCATCTTGACCTACCACTGCTTTGCAGGCTGTAAGCAGATGCACACTTTGAGGGGCTGATTTTGGAAGTGGGGTGATAAAGCCTAATCCCCACAATTTTTTGGCATTCCTGTATTCCAACTTCTCAGGGCAGAGTCAGTTTTCCAAATGGTATGGGGGATGTCCTTATTTTCATTTTGCCTCTTCCTCTTCTCTCATTCTTTTCTTTGCTCCCTTTGACAGTTTTATCTGCATTCTAATAGAAGAATAATTATTCTGATCCTTAAAAAAAAATAATTAGATAGTTTGGATTTTTTAAATCCTTGCCTGGTCTTGCTTTAGAATTTGAATATAAACTGAGGAGTTGAGAATGAAAGAGATTTTTCAAGCCAAGAATTGTGACTGTGACCCTTGTATTAGGATAAATAGGAGGGAGTATATAAAGTAGACATCTCTCATGTCTGCTCTTATAACAGCTCTGTGTCTATCCGCAGTTAGGATTTCTGTAACTTTGTTTACAGCACATCAATCACCTAAAACAGCCCACAGATTTTTCCCCTCCTTCTCTGTGCTTCTCCCTGATTTAAGCTCTATTCATTCTCTCAGCTCCCTCATACTCACTTCTGCTTGAACCTCTAGTGTGGAAACCAGGGCAGAGAAAGGGGATTCTGGGCAAAAGGAGAAAAGGGACAGGCATGAAGCATGCTGCCTTCTTGGAAAATCTGCTGATAGCAGGAGAGTGGCTGTGTGTCTCTGCCTTGACCTTCCCTTTTCTTGTAAAGTAGATATAAATATTGCACTCCCTGATTAACTTCCCTTATTTGTTGCCTTAAGGTGTTATTGTCCTTGGCCAGGAGTGAGGCTGAACATAACAAATAATTAGTAATGGGGAAAGGCAAGGCTAACTGCATTCTCTAGTTTTGTTATACAGCTATGGTAACAATTGGTTTTCATTGGAAACAGAGAGAGTCTTGCATAATAGACAAGGAATGAACAGAAACCTCTTCAGTGCAGAGCTATCAACATTCAGCATTATATTTTTGTTGGGTGGAGTTGTTGTTTGAAACCATGTCCCTGAAACACTTCTGACCCTTCTGTGGTTGGATTCTGATGTGCTCTGATGTATCTGCAACTAATTTCTTGCTATGCAAGGAGAATATGAATATTAACATGGATTTAAGTTCCAAAAAAGTGTCGGATGATCAGCGTTGGCAGAGATTTTCTGAATTTATATTGGTTTTATTTGCATGTTGTGCTATGTGAGACAAAATTCTATTACTTTTCAGACAATTTTCTGTGTTGTCCAGCTAAAATGCAAATATTTTTGGGACAAAGTGGGAGCCAGAGCCATGTTCATGCTGCTTTCCCCAACAGGTGACTGCCCTTTGTCTTACATGCAACTGACCTTGGTTATACCTCCTGTTCTTTCTGCTTATATAGAGAAAAAAAGAAGAAATTGCTTCTAAAATGTGTTTGGTCAGAGGCCAATTTCCAATATCAAAGCAAACAGACCTAAATTCCAAATATTGAGGGAAGGAGCAGTTTTTATAAAATTATGATGACCTGATGTATTGAAATCCATCTGGTAATATCCAGTTCCTCAGTGCAGTGTTCCCTTCTTCTCTCCTATTGAATTTGAGTTCACCTATATAAAATTCTCTTCATAGGTAATCAAGTTTAAAAGCACTGACAAGAAAAAGAATCTGTGAAACAGATGTTAAAAGAAAGCACTCAAAAATCACTGCTCTTATCCTTTTATTTTTCCTCTTGTTTTTCCAAACTGCTTTGGATTAGCATGCATCAGTGTCTGCAGCCATGCATGGTTATGCTTTAGGGGACAAAATGCTGGGAAGGAATATTTAAGTTTTCTCTTATCAAAAAACCCCAGGGTTTGTTGCCATATGTTGTCTGTAAATTCCCTGGAGTGTCTTGCAGTGAATTGCTAAGGTTGACTGAGATCTGTTTTCAAGTTCACTCATGTCTCAGCTGAGCAAGGCACTGGGGGCCACTGCTGCCCAGGGTGACAAGAAAAAGAAAATTCCATGTTTTTTTAGCCAGGAAACGCTACCTGAATATCCCTCTCTGTCTTCTGTCCAGCATGTTTTGACAAATTACCAGCAGGGCATCAGCTGGAAAGATCAGTTTCTTCCACATAACTTTTCACTGCAAATATTAGCTGGCAAGCCATGGATAAAGATGATGGGGTAGATGGGAAGCAGAAATCCTTAATCTAGATCATGTCTCCACCAAATGTGTAAACACATTTCACTGTGCATTCAGCATTTCTGTGAAACAACACAGATGTAATGGAAATTGTAATGAATAAGGACCAGGCATGGATTTGCTGCTCCAGCTGAGCAGAGTGAGGTAGGAGTCCTTAGGAACAAGAGGATGTGAGAAGTGTTTGAAAGTTCTTATCCAGAAACAGCAGGCCAAAATAAGCTAAGCCAAAGAACTGGGAAAAATATGGCCCAGAAGTGTCTTAATTCTGCAGTTTTCAGCATAATGAGCAAGTGGGATTATTAAGTCATGATGTGGCATTATTTTTGTTATCAAATCTTTCTATGGGATAAATAATTCCATTTGTCATCCGATATAAAGTGACTTTTATGTGATCTCTCAGATTTGTGGTCTGAGTTTCTCCCGACTTGAGAATTTTGACCTCATTTAATTCTTGGCAGGTTAAGAAGCATTTCCAAATATACAGATAGCCCATGGAATCTATTTTGTGTGTCCTAAAAGGCATTTTTATTTTAATTTAATAGAATTTTTATTAGAGTAAAAGCCCTACTATTTTTTCAGATATGGTTTTAGTTATACGTTCTCAGTGCATGTGCTGAATGTTCTGCTTTGGAGTGCTCTTCGTTACTCTTATTACTTGTTGGGGTTTTTGGGGTTTTTTGTTTTGTTTTTGTTTTTTTTATTTAGGGATGGGAATAAATAGAACAGGAGCGACATCAGTAACAGAAGTGAGGTCTGCATGTGTTTGTGAGGCCTTAAACAGATGAGACTCTCAGGGGCTGAGCAGTTTGCTGCGTTCTCTGTTGGAGACAAAGGCTGAGTGGTGCTTCCCAGGGTGACCCACCAAGGGCCTTGTGTCCAGGAAAACAAAGCTTTAGAGCACAATTCCCCTTTGAACTGCATGTACAGTGTGGCTCAGGGCTTGTTCAGAGCCCACTCTGGAGCTGCTCTCCTGAGATGCTCACAGTGCACACGGATGGGTTTGGACAGCGGCTGCTTTGATCTCCGG
This sequence comes from Turdus rufiventris, assembly GCA_013186435.1. Classification (NCBI taxonomy): domain Eukaryota; kingdom Metazoa; phylum Chordata; class Aves; order Passeriformes; family Turdidae; genus Turdus; species Turdus rufiventris. The sequence continues at coordinate 654,531 of PYHW01010281.1, forward strand.
ATGCCCTGGCAGTGCATTAACGCGAGCATTACCTCGGATCACTCTGGGCAATTCAGCTCTGCTCAACCTGAAACTCAGCTTTTGCTGCAGTCTGCTGTGGGGAAAAGGCACATTAGTGTGTTTGGTTTAGCTCTGAGGAGACAGATCCTGTTGACAAAGAGCATTGGAAGTAAATCTCTCCGTGGCACCTTCCTGTGTGAGAACCTCTAGTGCTCTGATCTGCTAAGTTGTGAATTGTGGTAAAGGATGAATGGCAGAGGAAACTCAGTTAAAAATATTTTATAGGAAGTATGATTTCTTTATGTAGGTTTTTTTTTGGTTTTTTGTTGTTTTTGGGTTTTTTTTTCACTCTAAATGGCAATGCAAAGTGTAGATGTCATTGATTTTTTTGGGTCATAGAACTTCAGCAAATGTCATCAAATCATTCTTTAAAGGTGACCTGAGAACATTCTTAGATGTATGGACCATTTTGTCCTTTCACAGTGGAGCATGACCGTACTGGTAGCTGCTGCATGTTATATTTGCATCAGTGTATCTCCTGAGAATGTGGTACCCGTCACTTAGCTTCCCTCTTTCTTTCCAAACCTGGGAACTGCAGATTTTCTATTTGGGATAAAGCTGCTTCAGCAATATCGTTTTTCCAACTTTGTTTTGGAAAATAAAAAAGTGACTACATGTCCAGGGATATATAATCAGGTGTCCTCATCCTTTGCCTAGAGGACTCTTGGCAATTTGAAATCCATATTGCTTCATCGGAGATGCTTAAGCCTTAATTTTTGCAGATGATTTCATTCAAAAATTGTCCCAGAACACTTGTCGAGCTGTTGTCTGAACCCAAAGCCTGTGGATGTAAATGGAAAGACTCCCTCTGACTTCACTGACCTTTCAATAAGCTCCTTAAATAGTAACAATGACCAAAAAAAAAAAAAAAAGTAGATTGAAAGCATTGTTTAAAAGTTATTTTTAAACTGATCTCTTTTAAATACTTTGACCTTTGCTATCTAGACTCCCCACACATATGACTTTTATCTGACCTTTGTTGAGTTTTTCTTTTTTAAAACTTATTCCATAAAATATTTTAATTACACTGGGGTCTGAGATAAAATCAGTTGCATAATCAGGAGCTTTCAAGTACACCAGTGACCAGCTCTGGAATCTGGGAGGGAGCACAGACATCAGTGAGGGTCCAGCTGCAGTGTATCCCTGCCTGCTGGGCCCTTCTCAGGTGACAGAATTCCAGCTCCAAATACAGTTAAATGCATGGCTGGCTGCAATTCCAGGCACTAGCTAAGTACCTGGGTCTTGCATTGCTGTCTGCACGATGTTAACAACTCTGCTTTGTAATATGGAGATATCTGATTGATTCTTTAATTCTCCAGTACAGATCTGCTTTGAAAACACGCTTGGCTTTAAATAGAATTGGAAGTGGTAAGACTTGTGCATTGAAATCCAAATGCAGGTCATATTAGAGTTTATGATTCAAGTACATGTTTGAAACAAAATATACCCTTGACTTGATTCTGGCTTGTTATGGACTGGATTTTTTTCTGAACCTGGTTCTGTTTTATCGTTATTTTCTTTTCCTTTTTATATATTCTTTTTTTTTTTTTTTTCCTTTTACGAGTTGAAACAAAACTGTCACTAATTTACAGAACAGGGTTTTTTAATATCACACTGGAATAATGAAAACTACACTGTAGAAATATGCAGGGCTGTTTAGAATGTCCAGTAAACATCTATCTAAATATTTGTAAGCATTCACAGCCCTTTGAATCATTCCAGAAAGGCAACAAATCTTGCATAAATCTCTTATTTTACACATGGATAAATCAAGATATGTCTACTAGTGAATCTGGCAGCATTTACAGCTAGATTCTCTGACTTCCAATCCCCTCCCCTAATTATTGAGTCACATTAGTGGTAAAGAAATACCAACTTGAAATTGATCTTGCTTCAAGTGGAACAAAATTATTACAATACAAGTTATCAATCAGTTACAAACAATTTGTGTCTGAAAAAAGGAGATTTGTATTTTAAGCTTTATCAAAATGTTGTTATTTGCAGCTATCATTTTAATTTCTTTTTGCCTTTTACATAAGAGTGAGCTTTCCCATTTACTTTGCAAATTTGTGCTGAACCATCAGCATTTTGGATTTCTTCTCCAAAGACCAACCTGAGCAGGTGTCAGTTAAAGCTTCTGTCTGTCTTAGGCTGCTGAGGGGAGTTACATTTGGAAAATATTCTTGTGGACATGGCTGTAGGAGGTTCTATTTGTTCTACTTCAGTGTCACCTGTGTGAATAAGCAAGCAGGATTATGTAGGACAGTCTCTAGCAGCCTAAACCATCCAATGTTTGAAATCCCAGAGGTGCTCCTTCCACCTCCTGTGTCACTCTGCAGTAAGAATTTCCCAGCCTGACTTTTGCTGACAGCCTTAGTAATGATTCCCAGTGTTAGATACCTCTCCTGTTCTGGCCAAGGCCCAGCAGTGAATCAAAAATAAACACTTAGTTCACCCTGTGCAACTCCGAATTTGAGCTTCCCCCAGACCCAGAAATTTCCATGGTGTCAATCTCCTGACCATAACTAAATTTTAAAGTGGATATTCCCAGTGTGCTACTGGAAACATATTTCCATCAGAAAAACCCCAAACAGTGCAATAATCAATAACTGCATGCAGTGACCCAGTTAAAAGGGAAGTATGAATCTGGGAGATGATTTTCTTTAAGATAGAAGAAAAAAGATTGTCTACCAAAGCCATAAACGGAAATTTAACAAATAAAACATTTCCATTGGCTTCAGTGTGTTTATCCAGAGATGACTTGATGTAGGGTGAGTTTAGAATGGTGTGGACTGATAATGTGATAGTTTCTAAACCAGAATGCTCCTAGGAATTAAGATGAAGAATGTGTATGGTGTCTAAAGAGGCACTGCTTCTATCCTTACCACATTTAACCCCTGCAGCCCTGAGTATAGGGCTATTTTCAGATAAAAAAGTCAATCATGCAGTAAGACTAGCTGTAGATATCATGAACTTCCAACTTCTTTTTTTTTTTTTTTTTTTTTTTTCAGTTGCAAGGAAATTTAATTATTTCATGAAATTCTGCTGGCAAGGGCTTCTCTTGGCTGCCCAATAGTGTTATCATAATTTTGTATTCAAAGTGCATATTGGACTTTGCTACTGACCATGCTGTTTTCTTTTCACTCAGTGCTGCAGTGGCTAAAGTAAATTTTATACTCCAAATCACAAGCTTTGTACTTGGTTTACTTCTGCTCTTCTTGGAAAAATTTACTTTTTTTAAAAGTATGTAGCGGTTTGGTGGGTTGGATATATTTCATTTTTTGATTGCACTGTGGCTGTGAATTGGATTCTTTCTCTCTGTTTTCTACGACTTCTTTTCCTTTCTCTTTTCCAAATCCTGTAACACTTCCTGATGCTCTCATTTCCTTTCCAGTTCTCAGGGTGTGTTGCAAACAGGTCAAGGGATCAAAGGCTGCCTTTGCCACAGCTGACATAGGGAGTTGAGGAATTCCACACAGGACTAGGGGGATTGAGCTTCCTGCCAACCTGAAATCCAAACAGGGCACTGAGGGGTGGCTTTTCTCCTGCTGGGTCCTGATGGGACAGGGAAGTTAAGCCTGCAGGAAATCTGTCAGTAGAAATTAATCTGGGGAAAAGAGGAGGGAAAACACCAGAATGCCTCGAGGGTTTTGGGAAGTCTGCTGCTGAGGACTGTAAATTGTGCCCTGTGTGTAAATCTCCTTGCCCTCATCTGCTGGTATTTATTCTTCTGGGTAAAGTCCACACGCTGTTTTGGAGTTGGAAGGATCAGGTTTATTTTTATTAATTGATGCCATTTCTCTTTATCCTTGGTTGTGGCTACCAAGAATTTTTTTTTATTTTATTGGTTTGGATGGATTGGTTGGTGTTTGGTTATTTTTTTTTTTTTTTTTAATTTGTTTTTTTCTTTAAATACTGAAATTGTATTTTAACTTTTCTGGGCGGATGTGGCTGTTTTGAAGTCTGGTCGTATGGAGAGCTGCTGCCCATCAAGATAAATTGCATTTCCAACAGTAAATAAGTAAATAACTACCAAACCCTAGTAGTGTAAGTTTGCAGAATCCCCAATAAGTGAAGCAAGCCAAACAAAATGAAAAGGTGCTCCTCTTTTTAAAACCTCTGTCTTGTCCTACTCCTTGAGTAGGAATAGGTTCAGTTCTTCGAGTACATTTTCTAAATTTCAGATTACTGAAGTTTCACCATGATTATCTTTGTATTTAGGGATTACACCCTCTTCCTTGCCTTGGAAGAAGATCCAAATGTAAAAAATGAACATTTTTATTGATTTATTTAATGCTTTATTTCCTTTTAATTCAAATTCTTCTAAGATTTGCCGCATCTCATTTTTTTAATGTTGTGTTGATCCTATTGGAGATGTATGTGGAGAAGTGAGGTGACATTTCTTCCTTACATAAATATTTGTTAACAATTATTAATCTCAGGAAAGAACTCTTATGGTTAAAATTTGGAGTGATGTCTGCAACAGAGGGAACAGAAAGCTACTCTCTAGACCATCCTGTTAATGTCTTTCCTTCAGTAAGAAAGTCTTTGTTTTCTGGGACAGCCTGACCAAAACCATCTATTTTTTATATCCAATAATAAATCCCATAAGTTTGTGTTTAGAAACCTTTTTTGGAACTGATTTTTTGGCATTGAATGATTGAGGATAATGCTAGCTTTTCTGAGCTGAACTGTAAAAGGAAATAATTCTGAGAGAGGGTTTCTTCTCTTCCCAGAAGCTCTCGTGATTTGAAGAGTTGTGTGGTAAATCTCATCACACACATTTTGTGTGCTGTTTAATACCACAGTTAATAAGCTTAGCATTTGGAGCCAGAGTGATTCCTGGCTTGGCAGTGTTTTCTGTAATTTGGAGAAGTGAATTTTGGAATAGAAATGCGAGTTCCTGTTTCCTCAGAGAAAACACATTATATGCTTGGCTGCTGAGTGCCTCTGAAGCCATAACAATACCAAAGGACTGTGAGAATTTGGTGCAGTTTTCCTGACAAGGTAAATAATCCCCTGTCATCTCTGCTGCTATTCTTTTAGAAGTCAGCATCTTCAAGACTTTGAGCATTTTGTTTCTGTTATGTTGTTGCACTTCTGGGTTGTTTCCTAAAAGTTCTTTAAGCCTTGATGCAAGAAATAGAATAAAAAATCCCAAGCTCTTTCCTAACCGAGAAATCAGAAGAAAAAAACCTGGTTTTCTTGGGTTTTGTTTGTTTGTTTGTTTCTTTGGCCAAATACATATTGAAGGAAATGAATGACACTGAGTTTCAGTATCTGATAGACAGGGAAGGAGAGGGGAAACTGGGATTCTTCTTTTTCTTGGGCTGAGTCCTATCTTTTCCCACTGTGAGGAGGAGGTAATGTCCTACCTAGTGACTCATTCAGTTCTCTTTCAATTGGCCTCTGATTACTTCTGGAAATAGGCTCAGTAGATCTGAAATGCTTTGGGGATTATGACAGTATTTTTATGTCTAAAGGGAGTGAATCAGGGAATTACCACTGTACTCTGCTGAACTAGTCTGTCCTCCCTGATTGCACCAGTTAATGCAGAGGTCTGGAGCACCAGTGAGAAATAACTGAGAGCAGAGATGCAGGGGAGTTGAGGCTTTATGAGCACCAAGACTTGGTACCCTGGGAAAAGGAGACTCAGCTTGAAGAACTGTAATACTGAATTGCCATTTTCTCTGGAACTCAAAACTCCTGCCTTATACTTTCTTCTAACTTGGAGTAAGCCTGTTTATTTTTGATTTCTCTGCTGAGGAGTGTTTGCCTCTTGTCCTTAATAGTTTTCATTTAAATGAACAGAAATTTTCTCAAGTTGTTTTTTAACTCTCCTAGAGCTTGTTTTTCCATGGCAATTTTTAATTCCCTGAATTACAGCAGACACTCAGTTTGCAGAGTCATTCCTACAGCTAATCCTCCCTCTTCTTTTTCTCCTCATCTGATTTTTCCTATTTTCAAACTTCACAATCTCACCAGCAAAACCTAGACATTCTTGGGAGTATAACTTGAGAAGGAGTGCAAACCTCAAAAATGTCACTGAGCTCAGAAGTCTGAAAACAAAATCCTTTCTCTGCTTAAGTAGAATTCTATCAAGGGTCTGGGCCAAAATTAATACAGAGAAATACTATTTGTATAGGGCATTTCATATAATATTTTAAGTGATTATTTAGTCAACTGAGGAAAAGAATGAGTAAATATAATTGCTGCCTGTCTTGAAATACATGAAACAAACCAACAACCACCTCCAAGGAATTGTTCTTTTTCCCACTTGGACTTTTACCCCCTCCATTTCCATGGCTCCCTAAGTGTGTGCTGATCCCAGTACCCAGTGCTTTGTTTTCTGAAATATCAAATTTGACTTGGAGACAAGAGGCTGAATAAACTGTTCTCACTTTGTGTCACTACCACCAACTAGTTTGTGTCTGTCTGCATCCCTCCTCTAGTGTTGACTTTGATACTGCTTGAGGATCTGCATCCAGAAATGCCAATTATGCTTCAAACAGACCCACCTAATGAAATGTGTGCATTATTAGTTGGGGCCAGAAGCTTCTCTGGAAGTGCAAATCTTTGGAAAAGGTGTTAGAGATTTGTTGCTCTAGAGCTGCTCCCTCTGGGAAAAGCAAGGGGAGTACTAGAGCTGTTTACAGCGCAGGCAGAAGGAGAATTAAATGGCAAATATTAGGGTGTTAGTTTGGGGAAAGTGAAGAAAAAAGAAACAGAAAACATATTATTAGCTGATCTCTTACAGCCCAGACAGGAGATGCTGAGATGTACCAGTGCTTTTTGCCAGCTAGAGGTGAGCCTTCCGGGTTTGCTGATCAGCCAGTATTATTTTAGATGGAAATTATGATACTTTGCATGTGACTTGGGAAGCCTTTTTGTCATCATTATTATTGTAAAGAAAGGAAAGAACTCACGGATTTGTAAGAGTGGGAGATGGGAAAATACAAGGTCAGTTTTAATATCATCTTTTGTGCAAAGGAGCTGTACCTTTGCTGAGGCTGGTGTCATTCAAACAGCCAGAAAATCAGCATGTCCTTGAATCCCTTCAATGGGGTCTCCATTTTCAATCTTTAGGTTCTACAGAGTCACTGCTGTTTCTGGTGTTTAGGCTTCCCTAATGGCTATAATATTCTTTCCTCCCTTTCTGTTTTCTCCATTGTTTTTCCTCTCATTGTTGGCGACTTTCAGTCAGTAGTTTGTGCAAATGGGCTTTCTGACCTTGCAAATGAAGTGGAAAACCTTATATGCAAAAATCTAATTTTAAAACATTAACATTTATGTGTACCAAAGCTAAGTCCAAGTGAATTGAAAGAATGCAAAAGCTACAGAAGTAAGGCCTCCAAATTGTCCTGCTACATTCACTGGGCTTCTGATTTTGCAATGAGCTGAAACCAGAAACTGCAGATAGGCAATGTGTGTTTAGCTAAACATCTTCTGAAATCTGGGCATCAGGGCTTCTCTCTGGGAAGTGTGGGGGGAAACGTTCTTTGCTGTTTTCCTCAAAGGTATCTAGCAGAACAGGCCTATTGAAGGTGTTAATAAATATGACTTGATGTACTTTTATTGCTCCCTCCTAAATTGTTTTCAGAAGTCTTGTTGTTCCCATGGATAGCAACTTTGAGTTTGCCAATTGTAATCTAGGGCTAGAAATCCCTTAGGTGTTTCCTGTAAGAGATTCCTAATTGTAAATCTTTGGGTTTAGGTGTAGCTAAAACAGTCATTGAGATTTAAACCTGGTGATAGCTAATAAAAACATTGTTCATTTTTCCAATTTTCCTTTCTTTGCTAAATAACAAAGACAAAAAAAGAATGCAAAGAGGATTCACATGTCTTTTGTTTGCTGAAATTATGACAAGATGACAATTTTCCCACAGTATTATATGATTTTCTGGAGGTCTAGATTGTCAATATGGATAGGCAGGACTATTTTCTGCTTCTGAAAGAAAGGCAGTTGTGGAAAAATATTACCTTGCATTTATCTAGTGAAATCTTCTCAGGAGCACTCTAAAATAAAATGTTAAATGAAATTATTAATAGGATTGAGGCAGACTGCCATTTCTTTTATGTAGGATTAACTTTCCTTTAACTTTAACTATATTAAAATTAACACTGATATAAAAATGTAAGTTAACAGAATGCCAGGGTAATTATCTTTTCTTATGTTTGACCTTTTGTATTTTAATCTCTTTGACATTAGCTCTATTTAAAAAAAAATAAATCTTGTGCAGGCACATTTAAATTCTCTGTTACTTACACATCTTTTGTGGAGCCCGTCATTTGATCTATAACTTCTATAACAATAATTCCAGAATCATTGGAGAACACATTTTTCCCATACATGATGGCACCATGAAATGGCCTGACTTGTTCTCTGCATTTACATTTTCAGTTTTGAAGGCAGTCTTCTTATGATGACAAACACCAGCACAAAGAGGCAATAAATTAATTCTTTCTGATGGTGTATCATCAAGTGCTGGAAATAAATCTGAGCTGAAAGTAAAAATCACCGACTGTTGGAAAAGGAAATATCTGATCATAAAATTAACATCAAGGACAGAACTTGAGCAAAAAGCCAAACCTAAAAACCTTCTGTGATGAAAACCATGCTTCCAAAGCAAGCTGAGACAGTGAGGATGTCAATGTCGAGGAAAAGCCTTTAGAAAACTGGAACTATTATTAAACTTTTCTGACTTCCCCTGTTTTGCTTAGACTGTCAGATGATAGAAACTTCTCTTTAAACCTCGCAAAATGTTGTTTTGAAAACCTTTCAAAAATCCTTGTCATTTTGAATTCAAATATTTTGTATTTTATAGCTGGAGGGAATGGTGGAAAACTTGCTAGGAGCCAACATGGACACATGAAGTACATACTAAAAAAAAAAAAAAAGTAAAAATATAGTTCTTTGACATTAGTTACAGCAGCTGGCAGAAGTTCTGTTAGAGATCTCTAAAGATCTGTTAGAGGAGATTTTTCCATGATGGGAGAATGTGATGAGCCTCCACAGGCTGGGATGGGGGATGGAATAGCTTTGTATTCATGGGTAGGCACATGGTCCCCTTCAGGATTCAGCTGTAGGACTGGAATTTCTTCCAAGTGCACAGGTGGAGGGAAATTTCACAGAAGAATAGAGCTGAAGCAGTGCTGGGGGACTATGAGATGCTGGCATCAGTTTTATTGTCTTTCTGGTGTTGCTGCTGGACTGTGTGTGTGGAACCCGAGCTGGTTAATGGCTCTGTTTGTTTGTACGTGCAGTTCTAAGACTGCCAACGTTACCCAGAAGGTGAGTGAAGTTTTCTTTCTCAATAAACCAATGACAAGGCAGATTTTGCACAGCTTTGCCCTTGCTCACTTGTGATAAGTAAAAACGATTTAGAGGTTGTTTATAGAATGGTGCTCAGCAAGCTGGTTTTGGCTGCCCTGGGTAGTTCTGACCTGCACACATTGAGCACCACAAATTGTGGCTGCTTTATCCAACTCCTCTCTATTCTGAGGTTCTGCTTGTTTGATACTACCACATTTGCATGAAGAGTTGAACTTAAGATGCCAGAAGTACCGGGACCTACATAGGTGGACACAAATCTAGGGAGTAAATCATGTTTTATGTTCAAGGGAGCTAAATATAAAACCTGCAAAGCAGGACTCACAACTTTTCCATTTTCACCTGTAGCTCCATTTCTCTTCTACCCAGAGAAACGGTTCTATTTTAATGAATTGCTGAATGGTAGTGTCTCTTACCTACAAAAGATCATTGGCTGAACATTTTTTTCTTTTTTTTTGTGATTCCCCTTGGTGTTTTGCAGGAGTAGAGGAAGGGGTGGTTGGGGTTTGCATTTTTTCCTGTCTAAAACCAGGTAGATGGCTACTTGTTTAATAGGCTGGGCCAGAAATAATTTGAGTTTACGGCTTGCAGTAAGGGTCCTTGACATGGTCTAAGGTTTTCAGTAAATGTTCTACTTCCAGCTGCAAGAGTGTCAGGCTTGCAGTTCTTATTTTACTGTAGTTTAAGAGTGTTTTAATCACGCTCATGAATCTCCCTCTCTCCAGAGTACAGATAGCTAACGTTTATTCAAAGAATTATGACAAAGGAAGAGTTAGATGAATACGGTTCTTGAGAAGCTATTAAACTATTTCAGTCTATTTAATCAGTAATTGTTTTATTTCCTGGAACTACTGAAATCCTAATGAAGAAATGAGTATTTATCCCAAAATATATTTAATATTCAATCTCATTGTGTAGCATGATTCTACCAAGCAAGTCCTTCCAATGGCCAAACCTTAATTATTTTGCTGCCATTCTGTTCCAGATAATCACTAAAGCCTTTCTCTCATATACTTGTTTCCCACCAGAGATCATTCCTAATAAAATCTAATTTTGGTTTCATAGATTGCAGAGCAACTTGCTTTTAAACAGTGTCTTTCAATGAAGTCTTCAAGGCCTTTTTATTGCCAGAGCAAGAATGTGAGTTTCATTATACTCCTCTGTGGTTAGAAAATGGTACTAGAACTATAGCTGGGGAAGAAATGTAACAAATATGGTGAAGAGTTATGATGGTCACTGCTTAATTATCTGGACTGTCTAGCAGAATTTGGAGTCCAGAATTAGGCATGCAGCTTATGAGAAATCAGAAGTAGACAACTTAGCTTTGAGCAAAAATAAGCATTAATGTTAACAGCAGAGCACCAGTTATTTAGTACAAGAAGTTAGACAGGGGTTGTTGTGTTAACGGATATTTGGGAAGATTAGGTGTTTTTTTCTCCCCCACTGGTGAATTGGTTTGTTCTTTAGTTTTAGTCACTCTGATGGATTTGAACAGCTTTATTTAAAGAATGAAAACAAATTGCTTCCACTTGAGGGCTGGAGAAATGAATTTCTCATTTATAGCTTGAATTAGATCTGTGAAAATGATTGAAATCCTGCCTTGTGTGGGTGGTTCTCTTAGACTTCTGCTGTCACTGTTTTGGGTTAATTATTTAGTGAAACTACATCAGGACCCTCCTATGCACCCAGTGAGTTCTCTAAACACTGGGTAAAAGTCATGTTCATTCTCTCCTTTATGTCAGCAAATAACTAAGTTGTGCAGAGGAAAAATGTTTATAGAGACGACAGGGAGAATTCAGGATTTGCACAGGGAAACAGGAATAACATTTTCTTGTGACTCTTTCTCTAAATTATCTGGAGTGAAACTCATTTTTTTGTGTGGGTCCTGGGAAAACCTGTTTTTTGTATATTGATGTGTGGGTCCTGGAAAATATGAAACCTCTTTTCTGTATACTGGTGTGTGGGTCCTGGAAGATATGAAACCTCTTTTCTGTATACTGGTGTGTCGTGGGCTCAGGGTGGACACAGCTGAAGTGCTTTTGGAAGAGTGAAGGAACTCTGAGGCTGGAGGACTCTACAGGACTAGGCAAGAGCTGAGAAAAGCTCCTGAAGAGATGTCTGTTCTAGAAAGGCAGACAGAGCCAAAGGTGACTTCCCTAAGGTGCATTTTTGCTAATTAATGACATCCAATAACAATGTAGAAGGAGGAGCCAGGATAACTCTGGATGCCCTAAGAGGATACTGCAATGAGAAACTGAACCTTTCCTTGCAGAGCTGTAAGACCTGTCTCTTCAAAACAGGCAAATAGGCAAAACCAGGTTTTGTTAGAAGTGCTCACAGCACTTGATATCCCTGTGTGGCTTTACGCAGACCCAGTTGTGCTGGGTTTGAGCCCAAGGAGTTAGACTTGCTTTAACTTAGAACAGCCCCTGTGTGTCACAAGGTGGCACTGCAGAGTGGGTTTGAAATTACAGCCCCTGGGAATCCTTCAAGGGCAAATTTCTCCTGGAGAAGTTTGTGATTTCTGTATGACTTCAGGTTCTTGGTTTTCATGGGCAACTTGCAAACTGCCTGCAGTCACAGCATGAAATTACGTTTTTTTGAAATTATTCTTATGCAAGTCTATTTAATTAAAATTACAATTGGTAGGGTTTTACAGGTATGATGGAGACAGAAAAAAACCCCAAACCAACAGAAACTCAGCAGTTATGGCAGTGAAAAATCTGTCCAATATCCCAACATGATAAGCAATAAGTCACTGCATCAATTTGCTTGATTAGGGCTGTCGACAGAATGTATCTTTATTGATTAGTTTCTGTGGAGCTGATAAGTCATCCTGAACTGGCATTAAAATGTTGGGATTTATCATTACAGGATTCAAGGGGCTCCAGACCAAGAGTTACAAAGAGACAAGCTGCAGGAACTGCTGTAGCTGAATGGCCACAGGAGGACAGGGATTAGGTCATCTTTAGAAGATAAGGAGCTAGAATTGCTTCCACAAAGTGTGTAATAGGGATAGCACAGTGTTTGGTGGATTCCCTTCTACAAGGTGACTGAATTCTGTTAGCAAAGCTCTCTTTCTCAAGAGGGAGAGACAAAAGAAGGGTGTTTTTTGCTTTATTTTTTTTTCCTTTGCTACAGACCTTGCTCGAAATATTACCAAAGGATTGGTTCAAACTCTCTAAGACTAGGTAGGATTGGTGGCCATGGGACTGTTGATTATGCTGAGCTCAGAGGTGACATCCTCTAATAGCATACTCCTGTTCCAGGTTTAGCTCCCCTCAGTGTGTGGTGTGGTTGACAGGACAGCATTCCAGCAGGGAATAGCAAAGGAGAAATGAGTGTTTGTGGAGTGCTGCAGGAACAGGGCCCCACAGTGGCTGCTCTTCCTCTGGTGGCTCACACAACAACTGCTGCCTCTTTCACTCTCTCTCCAGTTCTGTAGTGGGAGATGAACAGCAGAATTTCTCCTTGGTATCTGGAGAAATAGAGTTGTAGATGGTTCTGCCTGTTTGCTAATTTGTGACATTTGCACTGCTGAAGAGCTGTACTCTTGGGCACATATTGACATTTAATTAGGAAAATTGCTCTGTGTTGGCTAGATCTAAATGTCAATTTATTAAGGCAGTATATCAGTAATTTATAATGTAATGTATGTTCTGTACTAGATTTTAAAACGATTGAAAATAATAGTAATTAAAAAATCCCGTTCCAAAAATGTGTGAGCTACCATATGGCTGGCTACTGTAGCGTAACAGAGTAGAAAGAACAGTTAATTATGTCAAGGAAGAATGTGTTTGAAATTCCATTTAAATAATCATGGATCACCTGGTACCCATCAGTATCTGTTTAGAAATACTCTGTACTCATTTCCTCTCCTTAGGGCTGATTTTGCACAGTATCCCAACCCAAAAGGCTTTAGGCTGGCTCTGCTTTAACACAACAAGCCTATCCAAGGGTGTTAAATAAAGCCTGGCACACGTGGCTGTTTGCTATGCACCCCCTTGAGCTCATCAGTTCAGCACGTGTCCAAGATCTTTCCACTTATCAAGGGCAGAATTCTCCAGTGAATTTGGTGCTGCTTTTCTGGGATCCCTCTGCAGCCTCAGACTGTGCCATCAGCACTGAGCTGTTGGACCTGGACACCTCCAGCAAGGGCAAGTGCCTGGAGACTGCCTCAGGCACACCCAGCCAAGCTGCTCCAGCTGCAAGGGGGACAAGGGACAGCAAAGGGGGAAGGTGTAGCACAGTACAAGCTGGATGGTGTAGGCTAAAAAAGCCTGCTGATGAACAGCCTTGTTGTGATTGCAAATTAAAGAGCAATTTCTCTCAATGGTAGGGCTGTTTAAGCAAAACAAACCTACTTGAGTGCACTTCTCCATGGGTCAGATCCTTTAGAAAATAAGTGGTGCTAGTGAGTGGTGAGGACATTGGTATGTTGGATATTAACACCTCGTAAAACTGAGCTGAAAATACAGATTTTAGGTTGACAGATTCTATTAATCCAGAGCAACAGCACTATTCCATGCATGCTTTAAGTAGTGTTGCAGAGCAACCAAATATTTCCCATCAAGTAAGCACCCAGAAATCTTGCTGATTGTCTGACCTACGGCTGCATCTGCCAAACTGGGCTGGAAATCTCCAGAGGATATGCTTTTCATTAGATTTCGAATATTTCCCTTTTCTAGTCAGGCTGGGAAGATGAGAGCATCCTGCCCTTGTTCCTGGTCCCAGCCTGAGCCAAGAAAGAGAGAAGCATGTGAAAATGAACTGGGTGTGGGGAAGAATAACAAAGTCCTTCTTGCCTTGGATTTCATGAAAGAAATGAAGAAAAGGATCCACCAGTCCTGAACTCTCTGCTTAGCTTCAGGCATTCCTAGGACTTTGCTAGCATCAACAGGTTCAGCACCAAAGAGTTGTGCTTTTTCCTCATCAGTGACTTTGGAAAAAGTTAAACTTTTTAGACTCCCTGGCAGCAGCTGGCTTCACTTTCTAGCTGCTATGTTAGCAACAGCACCAGTAAACAGAGATGATATACAGGAACCTGGGGTTAGGCTGCCCTGAGTATATCAGTGCTATTTGGAAGGGGCAAGCGAACTAATTATCACCATATTCCATAGGGGCCGTCCAACCACCTGAGATCTGTAACCAGGCAGGTGATCTGCAAGCAGAGACTTAACCTAATGAATGGATTCAAATTAACTAGGAAACCTCAGATGAAAGAGAGCTTGACCATTTCATGTTCTGGCACAGAACTTATCCTGTGTGTCAGAGCTGAGCAAACAAGCTCTGCCTGATGTAAAGGGGCAAATTGATCTGCTGCTCCTAAACCTTGAAGGGCTTTATATCCAAGCTATAATTTTTAATTGCTTTTCATGTGACTAGCTAGCACAAGAAATGGCTAACAGTTCCCTTTTTAAATTCTATTTTCTCTCTGGCTGCCCACTTAATTTTCCTGTTGGTGTTGGATACTCTATAGGGCATCACTCTTTTTCTCCAATAGAAAGGAAGGTTCCTTGATCTCTCTCTCTCTGTGATTCAAAGAAAAATGTCTTCATTTTCCTCCCTGAGGCTGGGAGTCGGTCATCTTTGGTTTGATCAGGCCTAGAGTCCAAGAGCACCTTAGCATGTAAAAGGCACTTATATACTCCAACAGTCTCTAACAAAATTTATATGACTTGGGAAATCTTTTTAACAGGTAGGGGCTGGCATAAGAGACTGAGGGAAGAATGGCAAGAAGAGCTGTTCCTTTATCCAGTTGTAATGTAAATCTATTTTCTCCTGATTACATAAATATAAATCAGCTTCTTTTTTTTTTTTTTTTTTTTGTTCCCTCAGTGCCAAGGACTAAAGTGAGTTAAGAATGGTCTGTGTTTGTCAGTCAAATCGTTGTGTTGGCTCCAAAGGTGGTACAAGAAGTAGCATTTCAACTCCTAACCTTCCCCTTCAATTCCTTTAGTCAACATCCAGTTTCAGGAAGGAAATTCATCCTGAGGTATAGGTGTTGGTAATAAATGTCATCTCTTGTGGGTTGGTTTTGATCATGAGATTTAGCAAAGGAAAATTTAGGTGCAAGATACGTAAAACATACTTCTATGCACATTTACTTTTGGCAAGAAGTTTTTTATTCCCCACATGGCAAGACAAATTAGAATAAATGGCCACCTCTGACTTCATCCTACACTGTTGTTAATCTTGTGCTTCTGCAGCCAGTGAGTGCACACCAGAGATTGGTAATGAGAGTCTGCAGCAACCAAAGTCATGAGGATTACCTGGGATATTAGTGTGAAATCAAACTGGCATTGATCACTAGCTGCAGTGTCTGGAGTAACTGAGCACCTGAACTCAGAGAGAACAGGGGATTTTTTTAGTCTTATTGCAGCAGGGCAATATCTTGGTGCACTTCTTAATCTATCCAGAGACAAATGTGACCATGAGGTTTTGTCTTTAGGAGTCTTTGGGCCAGAAAGTGGATTTGAATTGATTTCTGCCCAATCCAAATCTGGCTATTTGAATAAAGAAATACAGTTGCATTGCACAAGGGCTGAATTTCGCCTTGCTCTGTAAACTTGGCTTGCTGCTTATGGCTGGGATGCAATGTGCACAGAGATTAAGCCACAATATTCCATTTTAATCTCTAGGTAGCAAAACTTCTGCAAGAATGATATTGATGATAAATAATGCCAGGCAGAGCAAGTTTCTGAGTCTGTGAGCAGACTTAATGAAACCTAAACCAAGAAAATACGGTGAGGAGAGCAGGTGAAATTAGCAGCCTTTTATCCATCATTTCAGGAGAGCTGTCAGGGAAGAGCTGCCCTTTCTCCCAGGTGTCCCATTCCAAAGTTCTAGAGTCTTCTGTCCTCCCTGACTACCTGGCTGTATCATGACTGAGCTTAGTCTGGAAAGCAGCTAGCTTTCGAAGCAGGCAAAGCAGCTCATGTTTTGTCCACCCCCTGTAGAAGGAGGCACATCAGGAAAAGCAGCCTGCAGCATCAGGTCCTGCACACTCTGAGCACCACATGCTGCTCAGGGCTTTGTGGAAAAATGACATTTGTGGGTCCTGATTTGTAAGCCAAGAAGTCTGCTTCCAAGAAATACTCTGCAATCACTACGGGGATGAAACAAATAAGATTACTTCCCTGGAGTGGGTTGCTGTAACCACAGCATATACTGTTAGGTTTTGTTCTGTAGAAAAGGTTTTAGTCCTGAGGTCTTAGGAAGGGATAAAGGAGAATTGAATTTTGTATGTTATGTTGTTTTGTATTATTTTTGTTTTAAGGCCTAAAGTGGCCATTATAATAATTTAATTAGCTATTCTGCATAACCCAAAGCAAGGAATTCAGGCATTAATAGCTGCATCCAACTTGTAGCTTCTGGTTGGGTTATATCTTAGAAAGATATCCAGAATGAGTAATGTGTTTTTAGAAAAGGCTTACCATCTGAAAGTCCAGGGACAGTGTAAGTTAGGGGAAGATAGATCAAAATACTTGGTACTTACCTTGCAAAATTTGAAATATGTTTACATATAGATATTAAATGTTGTTTTATTATAAACTATGTATTGCATTTATAAATCAAACAAGATTTCTGAGAGCTTGGATCTGGAGGAGTCTGTTGTACAGAGATGCCTTTCAAGGGAAGGGGGCTTTTGTGATGCTCTGATGTCTGATGGGGAGTTAACACATCCTCTAAGCCATAGCAGAAATTCTGCTTCACTGCCTAGATTCTTACTTATCTATCTATCTGTCTGTCTATCTTAATATAAAGAGTATGTACCTCACACCTTCTTTTGCTCTCTCCTAAAAAATTGCTATATATCTGTAATAGTTGGTCTGAAGATTTCCTGATCTGCCTCACAA
>PYHW01010281.1:677601-689075 GCA_013186435.1 Turdus rufiventris
GCTGGAGTTGGTCTAGAAATGTGGAAATAAGAATTAAATTACATTGAGTGGGATAGCACAGTGTTTTTGGTTTAGTATTCCACTTTTATTGAAAAGTTTGGATAATGTTTCAGGAGTGATAATAAATTGAAATATGCTGCAAAATTGAAGAAGTGGGAGATGGGAAAGTTTCTAAACAAAAGAGAGCATAAGAAACATAGGAGTTGTCATAATTCAAGCAATCCATAAGTATTTTTCTTCGCATATCAATTTTCTTTTAGAAATCTCTTGTTACAGCTTTGGAGTTAATCTTTGGGCTTATTTGTGAGACCCCAGTCCCACTTTGAACTGCTTGAAATCTGTGCTCAAATCAAAGAGCAGCACAAAATGTACTTTGCTTTGTCTACAAGCATTCTTCTCTCTGGTTAATGATTCCAGTGTGAGGGCAGAGGGGAGCGGATGGTTTGTTTTATTTTTATGAAGGCAGCACCCATGAAAACGCAAGATGTAACTGTTCAGGACTCTGATTCCATTGCAGTGGTGGAAGCACTTGGGCTTATGGCTCATTAAGGAATTAACATTCAGTTTCATGGAGAGGTAGGGCTCAGAGAAGTCAGAGGTTTCTATTTCAGTGCTTTTTTGGCTCTGCTCCTTTCTCTCTCTTAGCATATATGATGCTGCATTCAGCCTAATCCTTTTCTGGAACAAAAATAACCGTGAAGATGCTGCAGGCCATATCTGGACCATATGTAATTACATGCTGACTCAGAAAGAAAAGATTGCTTTTCTCTTTCCAAGGAGTCCTCAGTTGTAGGAGCAGAAAATTAAGTCTGCCCATATTCAGGCTAAAATTATGGAGGAGTTTCGCTAGAAAAGGAAACCTGCCTTCTCCACAGTGGTTGGGAAAGGGAGTGAGAGCTCTGTATGATCAGGACTGTTCCAAACCATCTGGCAGAGGTGAGGGAGGCAAAAATATCTGAGAACAGCAAGGAAGTGGAGACTGATGTGGTCTGAAAGGTGAACCTATGCAGGATGGGGTGAAGCAGGGGAAGAGGAGAATAGAGACTGAATGTCAAGAAAGATATTCCAGATGACAATTGTGCAAATGCTTCTTGCTTGACTGATTTCATGACTGAGTGTTCTGCTGCCCCCTTTTTTTTTTTTTTTTTGTGGAGGCAGGAGCTTGGTGTGTGTCTATGGAGGTGAGCCAGGGATGTTTGATTTGCTCAACAACTCATCAGGGTGTATTTGAAAAGAAATCATTGTAGGTTTTATGTAGCTTCAGTCTCTTCCTTCTAAGGATGTTATTCCAGAAGAACTCAGAGCCTAGGATGCATGGGGAATAAATCTGATGTTAAATGTCGATGTCACATTACATTGCAAGTGTTCTGAAGGTCATGGAAACCATAGAGGACCAAAGGCACTGCCCATCTCTCCACCCCCACGTCCCTTGTCCTGCCTTCCATGAGCAGAGGAGCAGATTTGAGAGGAGTGGAGGAGAGGAGGATTCTGCTCTTTTCAGGCTGGGATGGCTGCTGCCGGTGTGCAGAGTCCTCCTGTAGGCTGAGTCCTCTCCTCCCAGCTCAGATGCATCCTTCGCTGGGAAGTGTTCTTACCTCTCAGCCATAAAACAACACAGGAATTTCCTGCTTTAGCTTGACTCAAGCTGTCGATGCATGGGAGAATTACTGGGGAACGTTTGGCTCTGTCTTTTCCTCCTCGTGTTTCTTTAACCACTGGAGAAGGAGCCAGGACACAGGGGGACAGAAGTTATTCTGTATCCTGTAGTGCTGAATTAACAAAGTTTTGCTTTGTGCCTAGCTACACCTAGCAATGATGAGCTTCTAGCTCTTCATGATTACTCCATCTGTTTTAACAGCCAGGAGTTATAAATGCATAAATAAACAAATAAAGGACTTAAATTGTATCTTCTTTGATGCACTTATAGACACAGCATTGGAGAGCTTGTATAAATACTAGTTTTTCCCAAGATTAGAAAATACCTGACCCCCAGCAAACCTTTTTCCCGAAGCTATTCAAACATACTGAAAGCACAATGGTACTGCAATCTTCATGAATATTATGTATGTGAAATGTGCAGGAAGTGGATTGACCTTTGACTGGGGGGAGGATGAGTGGGAAATGTTCCAAATATTCTCTTTCATTTAAATATATGTGTGTGTGCATAAGTTCTTAATTTGAATACTATATGTTAATACATATTTATGTGTAAAAATATAAGTATTGCTAAATACTGTGTAAAGCATTTGAATATCACTATTTCTCAGTCTCTCTTGTTTCTCTGTATTGCACTTATTTAGTTCTTTTTCTCTTTTCCTTCTGAATGGGAATGCACTGGAATCCCCTTAGTTGACCCGTCTGTAATTATCTCTCCAATGTCTAGTCCCCAAACACTGTAGAAGTGCAATTAAATTGTAGAACTGCAGATCATTTCTGCCCAGAAGCCAGGCTGCATTTGAGGGGAATTCATCACAGCTTAAAGGTGAAGGTTTGATCCTCAGCTAGATGCTGAAACCTCCAAGGAACACTCAGGTGCTGCTGGTTTGATGTGTGGGGAGTTGTTGCTGCTGAATGTGCTGAAGATGCTGCTGCTTAGTAAATATTAAACCTTACTAAATGCTAAACTGAGGGGTTTTTTTTCTGACATCAACAGCTGACTATGTCCTTCCAGCCAGAAAAATTTTGGAGGCAAACCACAGCCAAAGCAAAACAAATGGGTGGTGAGTTAAGTGTGGCCTTCCAGTAAATCAAGGGAGCCTACAGGAAAAATGGGGAGGAACTACAACAGCACACAGTGACAGGAGAAAGAGGAATGGCTGAAAAAGTGTAGTTTAGATCAGATATTAGGGGAAAAAAAAAAAAAAAAAAAGGACATCTTTATTGTGAGGGGCCCTGGAACAGATTGCCCAGAAAAATTGTGGATGCTCCATCCCTGGAAGTGTTCAAGGTCAGGCTGGATGGTCTCAGGGTAGGTGTCCCTACCCATGGCAAGGAGGTTGGAAAGGATGGCCTTAAGGAGTCTTCCCATCCAGGCCAGGCTAAGATTTTATGACACTATGAAATAGAAATATGTGCTTTGTGAGAGGTTGTATCTGTACTGCCTGCAACACCATAAAGTGTTCCTTGATACTAGGGAGGCAAAATGAGACGAAAAAAAGCTACAGCAGTTCTACAACTACTACTACAGTGATGCTATTGATCTCTCAGGGTAGCTACTTGCAACTGTGCTCCAGCCAAATACCTCTCAGGTAGTTCCAGGGGGGCTTTGTGAACTGTAGATGTTTTGAACTGTCTGAATTCACCACCTAGTTGCTGCTGTTATCCTTAAATCATCTCTAGCATTTATCATACTTGACTGAAACAGCTTCACAAGAGAATGTAAAGAGATTTGTATGTCTGAGAGGGTGTTTTGATAGCAAAAGATTGATGAGCCTGACTTCCTTTGTAGATATGTGGCAATCCCTCATTTCCCTGGGTTTGTCACCATCTCCCAGCTCTCCAGAGAACTTTGCAGACTCTCTCATCAGATCCCTTCCTTGGCAGAACTGTTTTCTGGCCTCTTTGTACTGCAGAAAGCACAGAAAGAGTGGGATTGTAGATCTGTGACATGAATGGTGTATGTGGAGAAGAACCTGTCAAAAAGCTGTCATTTTTGAAGTTTTCAGGAGAAAAAGGCTGGTTTGACCAGTCATCTATACCTTTAACACCAATTACAGCCCTCTGTTTTAGGGATTGGACAGGGAAACAGCCACTCCCCTCACCGAGGTGAGCGCTGCCTCAAGTAGAGAGCATTAGTGGTACTGGTTTGATATTCACACACATGGCCCTTGGAAACTGGTGAGATAACAACCAGCAGCCTTTTGCTGCCATTAAATCCTTCCCATTCCTCTTCCAAACAGCCTGTTGTAGATATTGATCTCCTTTTCTGTGTCTGCAGAGAAAATGTTTCTTCTTTTGATGCCCAATAGGTACATAAAGTCCAGCTGTTTTCAGTACAAGTTAAACCAGCTCAGATGTTCAGAGATGTATCTTGTAACTCAATTTGCTTTGTTTTATCTTCTATTTGCATACTCTTATTTTGAAAAGCAAGAGGTCATGACACGCTTAGGTTATGGCCTACTGCTCAGCTGGAATTATCTCAGCTTATTTTTAATGCTGCCCTTACTTAACCTGATTTGTGGAGTTTGTTACAACTTGAGATAACCAGCTCTTGTTCCCAGCTGTGGAGCAAATTATCTTTGTGACCCTCACATTCTCTTGAATGCTCTTTGAAATGTGCGTAGGGGCTCTTATCTAACTAATCATACTTGACTGGCTCTGTGACATTTTGCTGTATTCCTAGAAAAAGGGGTGCCTTGCTCTAATTATGAAAATGAATTGTGATGCAGGTTGCCAGCCTTCTATGAGCTAATTAAATCCAGCCAAATAGCTGTGTTAAATGTGTCTGTGGTGCCTTTGAAATCAACTTCTCTGGCCTGCCAGGAGCTCAGACTGGCTATGTCATCTCACTGAACATCTCTAACTTGTGGAAGTTCTCCACTGCTGGGGTACTGGCAAGTGTGATGGACAAAAAATCCTATGCAGAGGAAGGGCTTTGCAGTCCTAGAGCTGGATCTTAGGAAAGGTAGTGGGAATGGCAGCAAAAGGCCAATGGAATTAAGCAGCAGTTATTTTTTTCTGCTTCTCATGTAAGCAGTCCTGGCAGTAAATTGTCTGGCTTCTTTCTCAGCCATTAGAGTTTCCATGCTCATGCATCCAGTCAGAATTTCAGCATGAATGGTGTAGGGTGCCCTTTATCTCCCATTTGTTTGCAGGTTGGACTCCTGCCCTGTGGATCTGTTTTTGTGGCTCAGTCTGTGCATTGCCCGACATAAATCCATGTTTCTGAGGCTCCTTGCCTGTTTAGGAAGGAGTGTGATTTACATGGGGAATAACAGAGGGCTCTGAAACCTGCATTTCTCCTGGCTGAGTGGTACAGGAGTCAATATCTGTTAAGGAACTCTTGGAGGCAGCTTTCTGTCCTTGTGCAGTGAAGAGTTTGTGGATCTCAAACATGTACCTGTATATTCAGCATTTTTTCTTGGCCTTGTTTCTGGCTCAGATTTTTTTCTCAAGCAAAAAATCCAAGGCTTCTTCAGTCCTGAGACTACTGATCAGAAGTGTTGGTTTTCTTCCCCTTTTCTACGCACTGCCATGAATGTTCTCTTCTCCATCCCCTTTTCATCCAGTCCGTAGTGCTCCGTTCTCTTTTTTCCCTGGTAACACACAGAGTGAAACTTGTTTCCTTTATCTGCTCTGATATGCTGTTCTCTGGAAATGCCAACTGAATTGATGTGCTTTGCTGAGTTGCATTGTCTTCCTCTGCAAAGTTTTCCAGCAGGATGTTTAGGACCTTCTTCCTCCCTGTGGTTCAGCTTCCTCTCTGCTTCCAGCTGTTGTTTTCCAGAAGGCAGCTCTGTGACCCAAACACACGGAGCCCTCTGGAGCAGCCAGCAATGTCACTGCAGCTGAGATCCCAAAGGAAAAGCCATTTTAGCTTGTTCCCACAATCCAGCCTTATTCTTGACTGGTTACTTTTGTCAGGGCTTGCCATTTCTGCTCTTCTTCCAAAGCTGTTTTGTGCTACTTCAACGATGCAAAATAATCTTTAAGGCTGCTCAGACAGAGAAGGAGATTGCTTAACTGGGGAGTGTGGAAATTTTCTGACCTTGGCTTGGAACTCTGGTGACTTTACATGTCTGCTGCCTTGTGAATCCAGATATTGGTGTTGCTCGACCTGGACCTTGCTACAGAGTTTGAATCTGGAAAGGATCCAGATTTGAGGGATATTCAGACCTAGGGTTTCAGGTCAGACACACATTCCATCAGCAGAGGCTAAAACTTTGTTTATTCTCCAATTACTTTCCATAGTTTTGAACTATCCTCTGACAATAATAAAATTCCAGCAAGGGGACATTGGAAAAGAAATGTAGAAACGTTGCATCAATAGCTGAAACTCTCACCAACCCACCAAAACATGCATTGCCCAATAACGTGTTTCTGGCCAAATTCTGTGTGCTCAGCATTCTGGGCCTTGCTGGAGTTATATGCTGGCCCCAGAATGTCTGTTCATTGTTGTTGTGAAATTCAAAAGAGAGAGAAAGCTGATTATGTCAGCATCTTCTTGAAGTCTTAATTCTTCCTACTGTTTCCTTTAGAAAGTATCCAAGATGACAGGAATTCTTGCAAATTCTATTTCATCGTGCATCAAAGAATTGGCCATGATATTCTACTCTTTTAAAAGATGCAACCATAGATCCTTGGGAGTGAGTATCTTGAGTTGAAAATTTTTTACTTTTCTTTTTTTTTTTTTTTTATTTTTNTTTGTTATTCTAATGGCATTCTGAAACGAAAATGTTATTGTCTGGAAATATATCTGGCAAACATGACTTCTCACAGATAAAAGTTTGAAATTTATAGATATATGTCACTCTTCTAGTTATAATCTACCATTTCTCTTTGAAGTTCTTATCTTTGCTGAGTGGCTCTGATCAATACCTCCAACCTGTCATCAGGTGCATTTCCCATACATATTTCAAATAAGAGCGTATGTCTTTTGCCCCATTTATAAATAAAAAAAAAGGCTCAGAGGGCTGAAGTGTTTTTACCAAAATCATACAGAAAAATGAGGCCATTGTGCTGCTCACCACAATGGATTGGGTCTTATTTTTCCCCCAAAGGCTGGATACCCTTTATCAGCCATTTAAACATTTCACTGTTTTCACACTTGAAACAGGTGAAATGCATGGGAATGGTGGAAACAATGCAGCTTCACATGGGATTCAAGGAGTTATGAAACCACAGCTGGCCTCGAGGAGGGAGAGGAGGGGACTGTTTGCCATTCTTTTATTGCCCAGTAAAACGTTCAAGGCCTTGTGTACAGCAAGGAGCTGCCAGGGTAGCTACAACACGGGCACATTTCCCATTTACCTTCACCTCTGGTGACTCAGCGGTGTGGCTGGGAGTGTGGCAGCAGACCACAAAGTCTCCTATTATGGTCTCTTCTCTGGGAGAGCCTGGCCCCACGAGGGCAGTCCCTGCTCAGCCCGTGATACCCGTGCACTCTCAGCCTGCTAGGGCTGTGTTTTATCACAGTGCACAAAGTGAGCTTCCAGTGAATAGTGGGAGATGTCAGAGGATGTGGCTGAGGTGTGCTTGAAGGCAGCAAGGCAGCTCCATTAATAAATTAAGGCTCAGGAATGGGGTGGGTCAGCGTTGCTGTCTGCAAATGAGCAGTCAGAGCTTGGTGCCCATGGAGACAGAAGTTTTGTAGCAGAGCCAAACCAGACTGCTGATCTTCCATTTCCTAGATACACTTCTTCATGTTTCTTAGTGGGGCTTGGAAAGAGAACAGTTCCCTTCAGCTGAGGAGCTGTCCCTGTAAACCATCAGTGCAGTACTTAATGTATTAAGCAATTTTATGCATGCAAATTAAAATAATAAACAGTCATTCCTTGGGGCACGGGGAAGCAACAACTATTCCTGTTATTACCATGAACCTGTGCCTCTAAATCTCTATGATATCCAGCACTGCCAGCTAGGACAGAGAAATGATAGTAGGTCATGGTTGTATTTTCTATTCTTTATTTGCAACATTGTATCTGGAAGAAGATTTTGCTTGTGGCCAACATCCACTGAGGACAGGAAAAGAACATTGGAGAAATGTGTTCTCAGTGAAAAAGCTACAAAGCTTAGATTCAATATCCGGTATTTGAAATTTCGTGTGCTTTGCTCTGCTTTAATATGAAATTGTGCTAGGCCTTGGACAAGGTGATCTTTTCAGGCTGGTGAAATGACTTTCTATGCTCCAAGTTAAAGGAGAAGAAACAAAGCTGGGGTTTAGAATGAAAGGGTTAATGTGCTTTTTGCTTTCATGTTTACCAGACATAACTGGAAGCATTAAAATAAGAACATAATTTGTTTTCTCTGTCCTCATCACCTTACCTTTCAACAAAAAGTGCTAAGAAATGCTAATTATGCAGTTACCCTTTTCTGCAGCCCTTTCTAATATAACTTCTCATTTTTGTGAGCAGGAATAAGGAGTCACCCTGTCAGTGGTGTAAATGTGTGCACGCTGGCATCACAGGAAAACTCTTTAAATAAAAAGAGAAGTAGCAAGCAACAGTGAGATTTTCTTTTAGATTTTTTCCTGCAGAGAGGTCAACATTTGAGGTGTGCCAAGGGCTACTGCTGTGGTGATAGTTATTTGCTCAGCACTGGGTGGAATATATGGGGAAAAATAAATCTCTCATTGCAAAGAACTTGATTTAGGAGCTCTTCTGGTAAGTTCTTGAAAAAATGTGGTTTTTTACTTGGCAAACATTTTTTTGACTGAATTGGGTAGAAAATGAAAATGCACAGGCCTTAAAAAGGTGTTACTGGTTTACTCACAAGAGCGCAAGAGAGGGTACTGCACCTAAGGTGGGTGAGACCTTGGGAAAAAGCAGCTCAGTAGGAGCTGCCAGAGCCAAACAGTGGCAATTTCTGTTATTTCTATTGGAAAAATTATAAATCCCTATTTTTTTCCAGGGATGTAATTGATTTGGAGAAATGAATGACTGAGCATGTAATTTTTGAGTTCATGTTTACCTGAGTATGGAAGTAGGCAGGAAGAGACTTGTACTGTGGGATTTATGGAGTGAAAAATGGAGGTGACTGAAGCTCTGCTTTTAGATATTTGGATAAGGAGGAAGATGAACAAGATGAACAACAAAGAACTTTTTGTGATAAAAACTCTCCCCAATATCTAACTAATACTTTTAATGTTCATGATGGTTTTTAATCATCAAAAGCAGAGAAAAAACAGTAGTTGGTTTCAATATACATCTTGATGCAGTTTAATCATTCTGGTCCTCATTTCTCTCCATTTATTCCAGAGGAAGGGAATATTGGGTTTAGATAGGAGCTTTTTCTTGATTTTTGCTAACTTTTTTTTATTACAGGTGCTATCAGAGGGTCATCCCTCTTTTCCATGGGAGGATCACTCTGGGAGCCTCTCAGAGGAGGGTGAGCTAATATCAAGTTCTCTCTTGTGAGGCAACAAGCCATGCTTCTTTAAAGACTACAATATTTATGTAAAAGAGAGAGGAATCAGTTGAAAATTCCACCATGGAACTGACAGGAGGATGGTCTCACAACAACTGTACTTACAACTTTTACAAATTACTCTCTGTCCACTAAGAGAATAAATTCAGCAATCCTTTTAAGGCAGTTGCACAATTAGGCTTGGTCATGTCCACTTTGGTGTGGTTTCACTGAGGCATTTTAAAGGGGCTGAGGGTTGATAAATTATTGTCCCTTGTGTCCAGTTAAGGGAGCAGAATTTAGAGATGTAAGGGTAAAGATTCAGGTCCCATAGTTCCTGAAAACATACTGGGAATTATTTTTATTGACGTCTGTAAACTATGGAACAGCTCTAATTCAGGATCAAAGGGGTGAGACTGAAAACTGAATTTAGTCTTGGTGCAGGTGTTTAAGTAGTGAATTATTTCACATTCTAGTCATGTCCTGCTATATATTTTTGCATTGGAAAAAAACAATTCTGTGCCTCTAAGCAGTCTTACTGAAACAATCACCATCTTTGGGAGTTTCTGTAAACTTTCTCTGACTCCTACTGCAGTTTGCCACTGGTACACTTTCACTTCATGTAACTAGAAGCAGCTTATTCCCTTCCTCAAACTCTGTAGGCACAACAATCCCGTGCTGGAGACACCATGGCTCTTTGTGTTCCCAGCTCAGGCTGGGTCACAGAAGCCACTGGATCAAATCCATGGAGAACCATGTGGGGAAATGCAGGGCCTCTGTGACTGGGTTGAAATGCATGCTGAGGCTGCAAATCAAACTCAGCTGACAGATCTAGGGACATCATCTGGAGCTGGAGCTGTGGGTCAGTGAGTGCTGTGGCCAAGGACACTGATGGGATAATAATTGTTCCCTTTGCTCACCAGTGAACACAGGAAATGGGTTAGAGCCAAGGTTAGAAACCTCCCACCTACTGGCATCAGCTGTGAGATCCTGGCACGCCCTGTGCCCTATCTTGATAAATGAACTTGTTTTCATACAGAGTCCACAAGAATATTTGAGAATAACAGCCCTACTGACCAGAAGTTCACACTAGAAACCCACTGAAATATGTATGAGCTCACAAAAATAGTTGGATTAGCTCTCTTTTTAAAATAGTGGTGAGAAATAACTGTCATAAGCAGTCATTTAGATATTTTCACTGAGCTCATCACAGTAAATCAAATTAAAGTGTGGTGGGGATTGTTTTTTTGGAAATATTTTCTAAATGTTTCAATGCAAAACTGAAACCAAACTGACTTCATATCCCTAAATTTTGCACCAACAATTTTTAGGTCTTTTCTTGAAGAAGATAAAGGCATTAAAACCGACCAGAATTTGGTGAGGAAAAACTTGGGCCAACACCTGGCAGAGGCATGGCAGAACTTTGCATCTATCATTTTATGGATGTTTTCAGTAGTTTATGAATTTCTGTCTGGAACCATTTCTAATACACCAGGAAATGTTCACAGGCTACACAGATAAATTAAACACTGTGATATTTCAATATCTTTCAGTCTCCAATTTTTTTTTTTTTTTTTTCCCTGCTGACGTCTGTTTGTGAACATTAGAGTGGTGGTAGGTTCTGCTGGAGAAAACAGAATCACTTCGTTCCCTGCAGTAATAATTATTTTTGAAAAATCTGAGTTTAAACTTCAGGTAACAGCTCACCACTATATGAAAATGTCCTTCACAGGACTTAGATTCTTGTCTAGGAGGTCTGAGGATATCACTTTCCCTCAATTTCTACCTCTCTAAAATAACTCTTTGTCATTCCTGCTATATTTTCTATTGAGTTATACACTTGAATGCTTTAACTCTGTTGCAAAGAAATATTTTCCTTCACAGAAATTCCCTGAAGGAAGTTGCAGCTTTTTGCATTTATTACGGTTATTTCAAATATTGAAAAAACAGAGAAAAGCAGCTACAGGGAGCTTACAAGAGATTTAATACTTTCAGAGCTAAGATTCTTTTGCTTTATTCTGTTCAGAAAGGCAAAGCATTCTTTTGTTTTTGGATTTCTGTAAAACTGGTTTTATTTTTTATATTTTATATTGGTTTTATATTATATTTTGATTTATATTGTTAACATAAAATATTATATGTGTATTTTACATTGTTAATAACACTCTCAGCTTTAGAATTGAATTCTGTTCTAAGGAGGGGCAGTATTTCCTGAATGCAAAAGTGAAATAATTTGGATTGATGTAAAATAATTTGGTAGATGTAAACTTCTACCCCACGTTTGAATAGAGCAGAATGTTTACATGAATGTGGTTTAGATTGTATCTGTCCTTAGGAGATACAAGGATTTTGGATACCAAGTGTCAGTGTTCAGCGTTCCAGCATGGGCTCTGGCAAGAAACTGCAGAACT
>PYHW01010281.1:690375-722338 GCA_013186435.1 Turdus rufiventris
AGCCTCAGGTAATTAGTGCCTGGCATCTGCAGCAGAAATCAAATGCATACCACCGGCGTTTCTAAGATGACACTCTTTTCATTACAGGTTTAATTTTGCAAAGAGCATAAAGGCAGCTACATCAAAATGCCAAGAAGCCTCTTTTAATTAAAACCTCTTTTTCTTTTTTCCTCTTAAGATTTGCATATGTATTGAGCCATTAGAGAAAAAGATAAAAGGAACCCCATCACTGTTGATACATAGCCTTTATGGCTGCAGCTCCTTACTTTGCAGGAGACATTATTTTGACTGGAGCAAGTTATAGTGTGGCTTGACAGAGCTCAAGGCTGCTTTGTAGTGCTTCAGAGGCTGACAGTGACTGGTGTTGGGAGGTTTCACCTCCCAGCATAGATTCTGCACTCAGATTTGATGCACTGCTTTGCCAGAAGTGACATTGTTATACCCTCTTGTTATACCCTCACTGCTGTTCACTATGCTTTGGGGGAAAGAGAATGGATTATAGTACCCTTCTTCAGTGCTGAGTCTCCTCTGCTACAGCTTAATACCCACTCTCTGTTGGATTATTTGCCATTCATGTAATGTACCTTTCATAAGGTACCTATTATTGACCTCTTCAGTGAATTATCTTTGGAACATGGGTATAGTTGGCAGCAGGTGAAGTTACCTCTGTCCAAATCACCAGCTTAAATCTCCCAGATTGCTTAGGCCAGGATTTCCCCTCAGAAGCTTGGGATCAAGATCTGTGTTGTTTAGATGGCTTTTGGTGGGTTTCACTGAGGTTAGTTAATAACCTTTTTGCATCAGCCTTGAAATACTTAGCAAGGACATTTGGAGCTGGGTCTCACTGAAGATGCTGTTTGACTTCTCTACTCCAGGACTAATAGCCAAATAAGTTAAAATGATTCAAATTTTACAATGCTTGTTCCAGTAAAATTCACTGTTTGTTTTCCTTAGATGAAGATGAAAATGAAAACCAAAACAGGGCTTTTGGAACTCGCCCTTTAATAGCTGGAAGGAGCACTGGAGACATCTAATGGAAGATCAATATGTGAGAGTTCAGTACAGAAAACACAGTTTTCTTTTTATTTTTTATTTTTTTTCCTTATATATTATCTACAAGCACAAGCTTTCATATTTTTAATGTAAAAATGCATACAGATCATTATATATATAAAAATCAACTAGCCTTGTAGCAAACTGCCGGATCCAACCATCCCCAGGTTGGGGACAACCTGTCTGGATCCAGGTGCAACCCCAGTGGCTGATCCTCAATCCATCTGTAGTTGCACCAAACTCCCAGATATGAAGATGCTCAAAGTTTTAGGGAAGTTTTGGGTCCTGATCCAGGTCTTGCAGCATGGGCATGACTAACTCTTCATCAATTGAAGATAAATATTTTAAAAACTTCATAAGTGACAATCAACTTGTTGCAGGTAACAAGTATCCCTTTCACTTTTCCTCCCCTTTTTTGTTCATTGCTCTTCCCATCCTCTCGCTGCAGAAATGGCAGCGGGCAGAGGAGAGAAATTTATTGTTTGTGTCACATACATACACTTAGCAGCAGGAAAAAACAGAATTTGATCTGTTGATGTCTGCTGCAGAAAGGCTACTGAATGTAGGTTCATGCTGCACTCAGCCTTTTTAATGCTTGGGCAATTTTGGGCTGAATTTGCACACTGTGGAAATCTGACAGATTTATATCTAGTAATATGTTGTGAGCAACAGTAAATCAAATTGCATTTAATACTGTGCAATGCACATCAACAGATATAATACACCATAGCAGAACTGGCTTTGAGGGGAAAAAATGAGCAATTAAGTAATGAAGTTTGTGTTTGTTTTGGAGGAAAGATCACAAAATGGCAGCCTTCTTTTTGACCAAGTGTTTATCTTGTTTGGCAGTTTTCAAATTCAGTCTTTGCTAAAGTATGTTACTATTTTTATTGTAGGTTCTTTATGTAACAAGGGATGTTTGCACAGTGGAACATTTTATTTTCACCAGGATTTTAGAATTTATCTGCACAGATGTTATGAAAGAAAGTACAATTTGCTGGAAATCTTTTGGAAAGTATGAGGGCTGTACCTCAGCCTCTCCTTCCTTTCAACTCTTCTAGTATGAATATGAATAATAATTTTCTCTTGTCATTAATTGATAATCTTTTTTCTATTTTAAATGCAGCTCCAACCTGAACCCCAAGAAAGGTTTTTCAGATAAAAGAGCTGTTGAAGTTTCCTAAGAGGGATGAATCAATTGCTTAGCATACCAAAGTAAAGACCTGGCTACGTTGCCATGGGATTGCAGGTAAGGATTTTGTTTACTTCAGAAACGTGCACCAGCACTGATTTGAAAGATAACAGAACCACGGTGCTTCAACTTGCAAATGCTCACTCTGGCTCCTGATGTAACTGAATTGCTTGCAAGTTCAGCCCCTCAGCTACAGAATTCTGCTTTGTGAACAGGCAGTAGCTCGCTCTTTTATTCTTGGATTGAGTCTACATTACTAATAGGACTAAAAATGGCAAAACCTCTATTTTCCTTTTTTTTTCTTTTTTTTTTTTTTTTTAAGTGCATGATGTGATGAGGAGTTTGGGAATAAGTGTGTCACAGAGGCCTGTGCAAGAATCCCCTGCTCAGAAGCACACAGTGAAGTTTTCATTGCAGTGTGTCCAGCTGATGTACAGCAGCACACAGGAACACATGTGAGGACCAAAAATACAGACTTTGATTCCAGGACAGTGAAAGGAGTTTTTACCATCTAGAATACAGCAGCAGAGAAAACAAATAACAGCTCAAATAAACCATTCATCTGAATGAGATGTTCTTTGCTGGTTGGGTAAAAGGAAAAGTTTAAAAAAAATTTACTTTGGTAAAATATCTCTAAGTGAATACTTTTAATAGAAGTGCTAATTTGGAACTTTTCTTTGTTCACTGGGATATACAGATCTGCCTCTTCAGCCTGTTGCACCACCTATATGGCTATGTATAACTCCAGTTGGGTTTACTCACTTTCCTACAACTGTGGCAATTTGCATTTGATAGTCTTTTGGAATTACTTCCTCACAAATAACCACATGAAGTACAAAGCAGCGGAGAATGAAGTTGTCAGCAGTTGCTACGAGGGGGCTGTTGCTCCAGGGAGAGCACTGCTAATTTGTCATCCCAGCCCTTGGCTGTGCTTGTACCTGCTGACAGCCTGAGCTGCCTGAAGGGATGCTACACCACTGGTGGGAGAGCAGAACAACCTGAATGAAAACCTCCCAGCCTTGATTCTTGCATCTTTTTGCAGTTGACAAACCAACTAGATGAGAGGCAAAACTTGACAGCTGGCTTAAATGAGATGATGAGGGAGAAGGAAAAAAGGTGTTTTATTGCAGGCACCAAAATTTGACAAAATGCGTTCCTGCTTCAGTGTGCCAGATAAAAGTCACAAAAAACCTGCACTGCTTTAAGTCCCAGAGTGATCCAAGCAGCATCTGGAAGCTTAAACAGCTGGAAATTATGGTCTTTTAATATGGTAGAGGCCAATCAGAGCTGATTTACTTTTGGGCTTAGACTTTAAATACTTGCCTTCCCAAGGATTCAGTTCTTCTTAGGTATAAAATAGACTTAGAGGAACTACTTGAATTGAAAAAAGGAAAAAGAAAAAAAGCTAAAAAACTACCCATTTCTAAATCATTAGTAATAGGCTTTTTTTTTTTTCCTATTTTTTTTCCAGTCTGAATTCCCAACACTCATATTCCCATTTCCTGAAGCACAGTACTACGTTTTCAGGAGGAAATGCTGCTGGACTAGATGATTATTTCTGGAGAATTCTGCAGTTTCAGAGAAGCTGGAAGAGCAGCTGAACTTCATCTCTCTCGAAGTGTGTGTCTAGCTGGCTAAACACTCCAGGTAATGTAATAGACCTTTGCTATATTTTTTGCATACTTTGCTAAGAACATGAACACTTAAGGATTTGACAAAAATAACAAGGAAGGAGTGAAAGCATACAATGAGCCAACTGAGAGCTGGTGAAAGTGTCAGGTGAACTTTCTGATTCAGCACAGAAGCATCTACACATATTTATTTAGTCCTGGAGAACAGCAGTTGTAATGGTTGTTGATGGACTGAGGGCTGGATCTTACTCTCCAGTGGCTACTGAGCAGCTGTCTGGTTGAAAATGATGTTTAGGCACTACTGACTTGCAGGGGATTGGAGCTGGCCAGAAGATTCTCTCTTGGTTGCCAATCCCCACAATTGTCTAGTTCTTTGGACTTCGTTTGGTGTTTGTTTTATTTTTTTCCCTTGGTGGTTTGTATTTTTTTCCCCACATTAGTCAGAAGCAGTGTGGCTAAATACATTTCAAAACAGAAAAATATTACAATTCCATGTTGCTCAAAAAAGTGGTGGTGTTTGTCTTTTTGGTTTTTTCCTGGCTGCAAAGATTTGATCATTTCTCATTGCCCCATCCTTGCTCCAAGCTAACACGCTCTAAACTCTTCCCTGCCTTTGGACAGCCCTTTTTTAGCTGCTGATTTTGGTAAGCATCTTATTAATGGCCTGCTTGACGTGGGTGGTGGAGCTCCTCCTGCGAGTCTTGCCCTGGACCATCTTGCGGCGCCGCACCTCCCGGCACAGCTCGTAGAATGCCTCCATAATGTTGCCCTCTCCCGTGCAGGCAGAGCACTCGTAGAAAGCACATGCCAGTTCCGTGGCCAGCTTTTCGCCTTCCTCTGTGCTGACTTGCCTGGAGTGATCCAAGTCTGCTTTGTTCCCCACCAGAATCAGGGTGACGTTTTTGGGCTTTTTGACTTCATCCAGCAAGTTCTTAAGCGGCAGCATTTCCTCGAAGCTGCCTCTGTCCGTGATGTCGTACACCAGCACGAAGCCCTCGCCCCATCGCACGTGTCCTTCCTTCTGAATGGCATCCTCCTGTTGCAAAACACAAGCATGCCTTAGGGGTTTGATTTATGAAGAAGACAGCAGACCTTCAGAGAGGTGCTGGTCCACCCAAGCCTACAAAGCTGGGTGCATCTGCTTCACTTTGTACTTTGCACACATCGCCTTTTTTATCACGTGGCACAGGAGATCGATTCCACCCAGTGCCATGACCTGTGCAGCATGTGCACCTGCCATGTTTTAAAAGGGAGACCTGACTGTGGCAAATCTGCTCTCCACTCTAGAGGGAATCGCTGACTGAAGTAGTCTTGACTGTAGAAACAGATTGTGACTTTGTGCCTACTTGTTGGGCTGGCCCTGAATAAAAAGGCATGACAACAAAATAATTGTACCCCTAAGGTAAGCCCCTTGACTTGTTTGGTTTTCCAAGCAGGATCTCTTGCAGAAGGGTGTGGCTCCAGCATGGGGGAGGAGAGAGGGGGCTCTGCCCAGAAGCAGATGTGTCCCCAGAGTAAAGCAATGCTGCCACCAGCAAAGTTTCCTCCCCTGCTGCATTCCCAAACCAAGGAGCTGGGGAGCAGCACATGCACCCACGCACCTGGCCAGCTGTGTCTAGTATCTCCATGGAAACCACTTCATCATCAATGGTAGCTTGGTGACGGTATGTCGACTCTAAAATAAGAACACATGTTGTGAAAGGTATTAAAAGAATGTAATTTTCTTTTTCCCCCCACTTTTTTTTTTTTTAAATCTTCCTCACAGATCTCCTAGCACAAAAGCAGAGATGTGATGGGAAGTTTGGCTAAATTTTCCTTGCTGGAGTTTTTCCAGCCATCCCAGACACACTCTTTTCTAAAACAGCAGAACTTTTGCCTTTCTCCACAGGGCACAACATTTTCTTTGCCATATGTTAGACCAGCAAAATCCTGGTGGATGCTGCAATCTGCACCCAGCAAAGCACAGTTTGCTGTGGCAGAGAGCTCTGCAAAGCTCTATTCCATTTTTTGTGTTTGTCCTCAGGAAAGGATGCTACCTTTGGGTGACCATACCACAACTCTCAAAGTATCCAGCTCAAGAGACTGTCACTGCATAGCTTATTGATCAAAACCAGTATGGTTGCAGATCAAGGGACCTAACCACTAAACTCAGGCTTTGTACTGTGAAAAAATTACAGACCAGTTAGGTATTTTAGGAATGTGTATTTTAAACATGCTGAAACCATCACATTCCCCTCTTCTAGCAAGAAATCAAGCAGTGACTTCCCTGTTTATGATTTATAAGGATAACCAACAACAACCCTATTTACTGTCCCAGGTTCTGGAAGCAAGCAAGTAATCAGGAAACTAGTGACAAAGGAGCTTGTTTTATCTTAATAAGCTGATAAGCTAAATTTGATAGCATTTGACCTAAAATGTGGAAAACTCTCTGTGCTAACATTCAGATTTATTACTATTGCTAGCTCACAGATGGCCTCTATCAAAAGGCAAATATGTAGGCTGTAAAAGTCTGGCCAGTAACCATGAATGCTTTGCATTGTCAGAGCCACAATTCTTTCATTTGGTGCAAATCTCTTCAATAGGAGTGAAGGATATGTCTTTAGGAAACACATTTCTTGACCTTGAACTTCTGGAAGGACTCGTGTTTTGTGGATGCCTGTTTTCATTATTCACTGAAGGATGTCACCTCCTCACAGTCAGGAATGTTTCAATGCTGCCAGTGCTGCAAACAGTCTCTTCCCAAACCAAAAATGTCACTCCCTCCCTGTGCCACCTTAATTGCTGTAATAGCCCAGCTGTATCCAACAGGGACAAATGGTCACTTTACTTGGGCAGGTGGCAAGCAAGCTTGCTGCAGGGTTTCAGGCTGTGAAGACTGGGTTTTCTGAAAGCTTGTATAAATACCCCTTCTGCATAGTATTCCCAGGCTGTTGAAGGAGTGGGAGTCTCCTTTTGTGATCCTCACGCTGTATCTACATAGCAGAGTGAGGTACATCAAAGTTCCTTGGTGTCATGTCTTATCTGTGCCTTCCACAAAACCCTCCTAGCTGCAGCAAATCCCTCAGGGAATGCAGAAAAGGCAAGGAACTCCAGTTTGGTGTTAGAGCTGCGCCTTCAATGAGTTATTTCAGTGTTCAGTGCTAGGCTGGGATTCCCTGTGTAGTACTTCAAGCTCGATGTTATTTAGGAAATTTTGCTCTGTTTCTTTGGGGGAGGGTGCTCTGAGCAAGCAATGTGACTTTAGCTCCTTACTTGCTAAGGCTTTGCTCATATGCCTTCAACCATCTGGCCCTGCTTGACAAGTGGCTGCTGAGAATTTTTCCACAGAACCTGAGAACGTGCTCACCCAGCAGATTTCTGGCTGCAGGATATCTGTGAAATGTCCTCAGGAGGCAGGATAGGGAAGGCCATACAAATCTTCCTTAAGAAATGGGAGAATAAATCTCAAGGAATAGACTTCTGCTCACTGTGCAGAAGCAGCATGAATCTTAAATGATACTTGACTTCTCAAAATAGGACTTTGATGTTGCAAGTTTAACTTGCTTTGGCTGCTCACGTTGGAAAGGAATTTGGTCTTGGATGAGTAGCACCAATTTAGGTCAGATTGGTGTAAATAAATCTTGTGAAATGTGTGTCTGTTCCTGTGCTCTGGAATGTGTGGTAGCTGTGTGAATTTTAATGAGGAGTGTAAAACAGCTGGACGTTGAAAGCATTTTTGGTGTAATCACAGTCATGGCTCTTCTCCTTCAAGGGAACAGAAAAATCTGAAGAATCTGGTTCTCTTGTAAATCATGAGCCCTGAAGAGGTGAGTTCCAGTCTGCTCACATGGTGCATCAC
This sequence comes from Turdus rufiventris, assembly GCA_013186435.1. NCBI lineage: Eukaryota > Metazoa > Chordata > Aves > Passeriformes > Turdidae > Turdus > Turdus rufiventris. The sequence continues at coordinate 698,090 of PYHW01010281.1, forward strand.
AAAAACATTGCCTTGCTTTGGCATTTATTAGTAACATTTTCCTTGTGACACTGCTTTCTAATTTTATTTTTTTTTGACATGCAGCCAGAGAGTAATTACAGGGCTTGAGATAACTGCTGGACTCCCGACTAAAAGAAACCACTGACAACACAGGTGTCTGTGTCTCAGGTAAGCATCCTTGACTCCTATTAGAGTTGAAATAAAATAGGTGCTGGTGGATACAGCTGGTCTGAGCTCTTTCCTGGAATAAACAGCACCTCAAAAGTACTTGGAAGTCCGGAATTGGTCAGATGAATCCAGGCTGTAGACGTCTTATGCTTGCATCATCATGGTAAAGTAGAAAAAGCAAGGTGTAACCCTCTTACCAGTGGCTCCCAAGATGATTTTAGGCAACTTTCTGCACTTCATATTGTGATTTGCACCACGAGTTGTCTATATATTCCACCTCAAGCTGTGTGGCTGAACCCTCAGAGATGGAATAGACACCAGGGAGTGTGTTTTCCTCACAACAAACTTGGTCAAAGCAGAGTTTGGGAGCTAATGTGCAGACTGAGCCTGTCTGAATCTGGTAGTGCTGTGGAAATTGATTTATTTGCTCTGCTTCAATAGGAATAAGTAAATCTGACCTGTTCTTGCTGGTCTGGGAGTGTGCTGTGCTTCCAGTCATATTCCCAGTAAGAGGCTCAAAGGTGCTGATGAGTGTGGCTTTGAAGGCTGATGCCAGATTTCAGAGTGGCTCCTGGTCATAAAGCTGAAATCCCCCAGCACTCCTGCTCTGCAAAGCACTCTTGGTTCTCATGGTTCCATTGTTTGAAAAATTAAGGTTTATTTCCAGTATGTTTAGAGCTGTCAAAAGGCCTGAGAAACTTGTTGGAAAGTGGCAGCAGTTGGTTTGGTTTTGAGCCACAATAATTCATTAATTAGTTGTTTCATTAATAATTTGTTCATTAATTTCACAATAATTAATTAATCTATTCTCCCCAGATGGTGTAAAAAAGTGGAATTACAGCCTGCTCCAGCCTGCTTCACACAGTAAATGCTGTTTCTGGAACTGACATGGTGATGTGAAAACCTGCCAACAGGTTTCTTTTGGAACTTCATTCTTGGCTGCCCTCTCCAAGGCTGCATTCGGTGTAATCAGAGTTGTGACTGCAGTGCTGCAGGTGTTCCCAAACTAGTCAGATCAAAGCTGAGCACAAAAGGAGCCACGTGGGAGGCACTGATGCTTGCTGAGATGCTTTTAGCTGCCTTTTCTGTGAAGGTGAAGCTCTCAGAGCTTTCTTTTCTTTGTAAATTGAGGCTGGATGAGGCACAGCAACCCTGTTCATATCCCTAAGGTGGCGCAGGGTACTCAGCAGGCAGGATTTGGTCTGTCCCTGGTCCCTGCAGATGGGCAGAGACTATTTGTGGGTGACCTTGGCAGAAGTTTCAGGTGCTGGGGGGAAAAGGATGCGCTGTGGAGCACAAGGACACATGAAAAAAGCTAGTAGTGGTTTAGTGTAGTGTGAAATATGTAGAACATACCCAGGAGAAATGAGGCTTGATTAGGTTGCTGCTTATTGAGCAGTTTGGTTTTTATCACGTTTTCTCATTTTTAATTAAGTGGGAAGGTAGTAGCTGGTGAGTGTGTACACAGCCCCAATAGACTATAAAGTTCTTGTCTTGGCATGAGAGGATCTGCTGCATCCCTAGAATTTCCTCTTTTTAGGTAGAACACATAGGTAACATGAACCAGGACCAGACAAAAAACATCTTTTCTTGTTATTTTCCATAAATAATTCTTTGGCTTCCAAACAGAAATTGTAGAATAGTTTTCTCAAAGAGAAATGAAATTTTCATTGTTCTCTAAAAACAATGAAAAATGTCTTTGTTACTTCCTGCTGCATGCAAATGTGATTTTTCGGCTGTATGTGAAGAACTTCTTTTGAGAAGTGAAGTGATGTGGCTTTTCCTTTCCTCCAGGTTCTGTCCTCATTCAGCTTTTACTGGGACAAGCAAAGAAAATGTGGGCAAGCGTCTGGGAACTGAATTCATCAAGGCATGTAAAATAAACCAATAAAGCCAGAGCAGTGCTGACAGGTAGGGAGTAAGCTCAACAGTTGAAACAGTTTTTGGTTTTGTTTGGTGTGCTGGTTTTTTGATGTTCATTTCATTTTCTCACCAACCCTTGGAAGGGATGCTGGTTCTTGGTAGGAATTACATCACTGATAAATTTAAGCCTACATAAATCACATTTGGCTATACTTTTTTTGTCTGATTTCAGGAAGTTTTTGTTGGTGGAGCTGAATTTCACCTGACTTCTGGCAATATAAATGAAAACTAACCAGTGAGACTTTTCTCACATCCATAACAAGTAAAACAAAAGCTTTCTCTCCTGAAGGCGCAGAGGCAAGCATTGCAAAATTCTGCTCATCTGGAAAACATTTCAGAATATGATGAGCAACAAAAGTAGGGGCAAAATATTTTGCAGCTGTAGCTATAGCAAGAACAGCCACTGCCTTAGTTTTGCTGTCTTTTGAGCTACTGTTAAAAAAAAAAAAAAAAAAAAGCAGTATTTTTATTACTGGCATCAGGAATATCTTCATCTTGAAACTCATGAAAGAAAACAAACCACACTTTCAGAGAAGTGCCTCCCATGTTATTGTAAGCATCTTCTCTTGCTGCTCTCAATTACTATTTCATCATTTCAAGTCTTTGTTGAGGATTTTAGAAGCCAGAGTTGGTGCTTTAAGGTGCTTCAGGCTATATGAGTCCATTTCCTCAGAAACACCTCAGAGAAACTGGGAATACTTTCATGGCTCATTGCTATAACACATTCAGTATAAATTCCTCCTACTGAAGAGCACAGTAAAAATGATGCAACATATTAAATGTATATCAAGTTAAAGAATATTTCTTCTGTTTTGATGTGGGAAAAACATGATCTCAGGAAGAAGCCTAGGAAGGCACAACCTAGACTGCTGAGAACTGAATCCCTTAAGCACTGAGGCAGAAGGAATGAGTAATTCTGTCAATAAAAAATCGAGGATCCGAATAGCTGGAGCCTGGCTTGAGAACAAGGCTGTTTCCCAGAGATTTATGAAGTGCCTTCACATTTGTCATGGCAGTCCCTGAGGCACAGGCTGGCAGCCGTTCCTCCCAGCCCCAAATTTTTGGTCACCATTACATCCCTATCTGGCTGAGGACCGCGTGTGCTGCTCCCAGGCTGTGCTTGGACAAGCTGCAGTTGTCAACACGGGTGTTCAGAGGAAATAAGCAGAAGGCAAAGTTCTGCAAGGTGGTGGCAGAACTCTCTGCTCCCTGTAGAAAATGGTTCTTTTCCATCATGAGCTCCTTGTAGCCTGCACTATCCTGTCGTAGGACACAGGCTGCCTTCCTCCCAGGGCTGAACCTTTACACCCAAGGGCTGAAGGGGCCATCTGTTAATGATTTCTAAACACCTCTTTTACTGTGGGCTGCTCTGCTAAAAGCTCTGTTTGCTGTCTGGGCTGCTGTAGGATTTTGGTGCTAGGGAGGCAGTTAAACCTTCAGAAGTGTTAAGGCAAATTTGCTGAGTAAGCCACAGGTCAAGAAAACTGAAAACCCACAATGCACAAAGACAGTGTTTCTTTAACTTGGGATCTGCAGTGAGGATGGCAATCCCAGGGATCAGGAGTTTGTATTCACATGGTATTCCATCTGGACAGACAATGTGTTAGCTGAATAAACCAGACAGCAAAGGCAATCCTGGAGAGCTCCCTTTGGACCTGAGCTCTTTATCATGGCTTCAGTGGCACAAAGTTCTCTCAAAAAAACAGTTCTTGCATCTCCTCTTGATGGGATGAATTATAATATTTAATAAATGATATTAAATGCTTCTACTCTAGTGAGATCTTGATTCCCATAGCTAAGCTGTTTCTGGCTCTCGACTATTTTGATGAAAGCCAGTTTGGATATATCCCTGATATAGTCCTACTTTGCTCTGTTGTTTATATTGTTCATACAGACTTGTATTTATCTAGTGCAGAAAACAAACTCAGGCCAGCGTTATTTGCTAGTTTTGCTGTATTATTTCTATCATGTATGGGACCTCCAAATTTTCCTTGTGATTTCTGAATGATAGTGTTTTACTAACAGAACCCCCTGGCTACAGATGGAGGCAAAACTGCCCTTCTAATGTAAAAATAATCACCCTTGCAAGAAGTTTTCCAGTGGGAAAAGCCTTCTTGCCAGTGTCAATACCTTCACAAAGTCTTTCTGCTGTTCTTGCCACAGTGATGTAATTTGCAAGTCTTAAGCTCGTCTGTAGGAGATTTAATTTTCTGCTGAGGGAGAATTCAGGCCTATAAGAGAGGTTTGTCTCCTTCCTTCAAGCAACTTGTACCGCTTTCTCTCCTTTCTTGCTCTCCTGATATCTACACACTTTCCCCATGTTTGAGGCTCTCTTACGGGCATTGCATTAGATAGGACTTTATAGAAACACCGTTCAAGTTTTTATTCTGCCAGGAGAAAAAAGAGCGAACAAAAAACCTGTCAAGAACTTGTGATATAGTCAGAAGAAATACTCTTCAAAAATGTCACTATTAATCTAGTAGTCCCAGCAAAATTATAATTTTTCTTAGGACTCCTATTTCTTATGGTTTCCTCTACTCTTTTAAAGTACTGGAGAGTCTTCTCTCTATCCCCTTTGCTTTCTGACTTTGCTTGCCTTCATACACAGGGCAGTCTGTCATGTCCTGTTCTACTGATTATCTGCTGAGAGAGAGGTTTTTTTTCAGAGGATTGGCAAAGTCATATGAAATGTGTGAGTAGCTGGAGAAAGACATCTAGGGGCAGTGTGAGAGAGCCAAGACACTTTTAGAAAGGTCAGCAAAAATATCTTCTCCTTGTTTGCTGATGTAAGTAGATTTTTGTTTCAAATCCAGTCTTTGCTTGGGGCTTCTGTGTGCCTTTGATGAGCCTCTTAAATCTGAGTATCATTTACTCTAAGGATTTACAATCCTTCTGTAAGATGAAGGATTTTATAGGTGAGACACAGAGGCAGAGAGTCTGCAGACAACAAATCATTTACAGAAACAAGAAAAGAACTGAGGAGCCTGGCTCCTGTGTTTACCTGGGGTTTTATTTGTTTGGGATTTTTTCCTGCATAGCAAAAATTGATGTTTAAATCCTTGAGCCTCAGGAACCCCCCGATTTTCCCAGCCATAGATAAAAATGCTACTCCAAAACAAATGACAAAACATAGTTCATAACACCCCCCCTTTTGTTTTTGGGGGAGGGGGTTTCTTGGTGTTACTTTTTTTTTTTTTTAATTCTTGGATACCCCAGTTCTGTTTCTAGTAAGGCAAATTGTTCAAGTTTTGGTGGAACAACAAATGTGTTCTCAGAGAAACACTGCAAAATCACTGCTAAAAATGCTCATCAATGATGAAATTTCTTCTTTCATCATTTGATCCAGGAGATTCTCCCTGTGTGTCATGGCTCATGGAGGCAGGAAATTTACTGCTGCCCGTGAAGTTCTCTGCAGGCACTGTCTGCTGCTGTGATGGCTCTTTGGGCTTCCTCCTCCTTTTTTTTGCCCTCCAGGAAAAAAATAAATTTAGCAGTTCCCTTGTTTACTCTGATTCAGCATCTCCAATTTTAAAGTCAATTAAATATCCAAGTTAACCACAATATGCCTTCATCTTTGAGTTCAGGTGGAGTGTGACTCCACTGGTACCCTGCCCCAGCCAGACATTTTGAGGTCTTGTAACATCACCCTGAGCTTGCTTATGTTTTTCAAGTTGTGTTCTATTTAAGAGCATGCCAAAATTAATGAATTTTGGTGAAATCCATGTGGGAGCCCAGTCCCCTTTCTCAGTGCATATTTAACTATCTAAAGAAGACTAGTTTAGTGCTAAATTCTTCTTTTTTTTTTTTTTATATTCTGGAAAACAACTGTATGTATTTTTTAAAACGTACAATTCCAGACTGTTTCAACATAGAGCTCTTTCATCTAATTCTGTTCAAAATGTGAGATGGTTGCAATTTACTTTAAATGCAAATGGATGTGGAAACCCATTCACCTTGGTAATGCCAGGTAGGAATTTTCCTTGAGGAATTTAGCACCTTTTGGAAAAGCAAACAAAAACCCCATGCCAAGATGGTGACAGTCACTTGCCACTTAAACAGAAATATTGGACAAGTCAAGGTTAACACTCCCCAGAAAATGACCTTTGCTGTGGTTGCTGCCCTTTGGCTGAGAACAGTTAAATAAAAAGCAGAGATGTAATTCTGTGAAGATGCCGCTGTCCTACCAGTGTTTGCACAGAGCCAACTTCTGCACAGAAGTGGCAGAGCTGCAAAGCCCTGACTTCAGCAGCACCTCTGTTTTCCAAAAGCTTGCAGGGTTCAGTGATGTTCCTCCTGCCAGAAAACGTTATTTTGTGGTTGGTAATTTGGCTCCTGGTGGTACAGCATTCTATCCAGGTGCTGCTGAAAATATGGCACTTCATTTTCTTCTGGCAGGTTAGAATGGTAAGGAATATTTATAGGGTGTGTTTTTTCCCTTCCAGTTAAAATATGCCACCCTTGAATAAGAAGAGGAATAGTTGTTTTTTTATTTTAATATGATGCTTAGTTTGGGATAATGTTGAATTTCCCTCAGGCCTTGAACAGCCTGGTGAAAGCTTTCCTAAAAATAGGAATTATCTGGGGATTGCTTGCATCAGAGGGCTAATGGGTGGTTGAAAACTTGACATAAGAAATAAACTGTAAGTTTGATGTTTTTGTCACAGCCCCAGTGAATTTTGGCAAAGCCTCCCATTGCTTAGTAGCTGGATGGTTTGCATCTGTTTTACTCCTGTTCTTTTAGAATAACTTGACAAAGCTGCTTATTTCTCCCTGTAGAGGAAATGATTCCCACTGACACAACTTTTATTTTTTATATTGATTGAGCGTGTAGCTATCCCTCTTTCCACAGAACTGCCAGCCCACGACTGCTGAGAAGAAATGAATCTATTCTGCTAAAACTTCCCAGTGAATTCAGATGTTTACAGGTAACTGGGCACCAAATCACAGCAGGATGACGATGCTGAAAGACAGAAATGCCTTTTTTTCAGGCACTGGTTTTCCCAGCTTTTCAAGGTACAGTTTCTTTCTGGTTCATTTCTGAAGGCCTAAATAATGGTTACAATTTCAAGATAATTTTTCATCTCTAACACTTCAGATGTTAAAACCTTTTTTGAATCCCATTGTGGTCTGTAGTTCGACAAAATAATCCTTTACAAAACAATCTCTTGGTGAGCAGCTTCTACCAGGCATTACTGTGATTAAGAAATAACTCCTTGACAATAGTTTATTAGTTTTGAATTTCTCAAACCTTTTCCTCGGAGCAACCCGGAGTGCTGAGCATTACAATGACTGTAATACATAATTTATCCTGTTATTCTCTAGACTGAATGGGGATGTAGAATTCAGAAAGTCAGAAGAGATTTAATTTTTTTAGTTTATTGAGATAAGACTGTTGCCTGCACGAAAGCTTTCTGTGCTGCAAAGAGAAGACAATTAGATTCCTGAGGGGCACGGTAATTTGCAAGCGTATTCATTTATATAGCAGAAACAAATGTCAAGCCTTGTACAGCAAAAAGGGGCCTGGGACCTTCATAATGGGGCAAAAAAATAATAAACCTTGTGGCTTGCTAATAACTTCATTTGTATGCTTAAAAAAGGCAAAAAGGATGCTTTTGCATGCCCTCTAAGAAATTGATGAACCTGGACTGCCTTGATAGAGAAGACTTTGTACACCTCTTGTAAAGTTCTTGGAATGATGTAGTAGTGATAGAAATGTGAACTAACACTAATAGTACTAAAGGAACATTCTATTGAGCATTTCACTGTGCAGCACAGTGACACATAATTCACTGAGGAATATATTGATGGTAGCATATAAAAAGGTGTATTTGAGTTCAGGTTGTGCTGAGATTTATTTTACCAAGATGGGAGTTTTGGTATCTGTGATCTCTCCATTTTGCCAAACAAAAATACTTAGTATGATCCTGGATACTTGCTCTTTACAAAGGGCTACCTGGGTTCTGTAATAGAATGTATTAAACTTCATTCCTGCTGTGCAATTTTATGGCATTTTCTGTTTCCTTAATGAGACCTCTCAAGGAGAGAGCATTGATAAAGAGATTGGTATTTAACTGTATGGTCTGTGTTGGAGCCTGCACAGAAATGTTAGGGAGGAGAGAGGAACACATTGTTGGAGAACTGAGAATTTTCCAGCCCTTTACTTTGCATGTGAATTACTTAGTCCTGAGGTATTGAAGGCACCTTCTGAGAAGCGAATGCCTTGTCTTGGACTTCTTGGCCTGGATTTGCAGAACATTTGAATTTATGCTAATTTAATAAATAGTATGAAAATTGATCTTTGCACAAATTTTAAGTGAAGCCTCTAAATCAGGACAACTATTTGACAGGTTTTCTGACACATGTGAGACAGCTTCTTCAAAATGCCTGACCCAACAGAGCTAAGTGGGAGCAGTGCAAGGGACATGTGGATGCCCTTTAGAAGATTAGCGCCCCTATTTGGCCACCCAAAAAAATGAGAGACAATATATATTTGAAAACGAGGATAAAACATAACCTAAGTCTTGGCAGGTTGAGTGTAAAAACCTACCTTTTTTGGCCAGGAATTTTTACAATCTCCATCCCAGAATACAGGTCTGTATCCCAGTCATCTTATTCTCAAGCAGAAGATGCTTGGGTTACTTAAAAGCAGAAAACTGATCTCACACTAAAATGATTTGAAGAGGGAAATAATGAAGCAATTTCTTTCAGTGGCAGAATTGCCATGGATTTCTGAGTGGGCAGAAATGTGCCGGAGTTTGTCTGGGTGTTACCGCTTCTCTGCTCTGCCTCGTCAGGTAACAATTTGTTGCAGCTTCAAATGACCACAGAGAAGCATTTTGCAGCAAATTTGAAGGCTGGCTGAGGCTTGGAATTTTAACTGTGTGGTTTCCATTGCTTCAGGCATGCAATTCCACCCCATGCTCCAGGAGACCAGAACCTACCCAGCGTGGGGTCGTACTCCCAGATGAACCGCTTGGTCAGGAAGCGCACCACGAGAGCTGCAGGGACAAGGAGAGTTGGGGTGAGAAGGACAAAACATCAGCTCAACAGGCCTCTTAAAGCTTTCCCAGCAAAGTTTTCTGTGGCAGTGGAGAGCTAGCAGCTCCCCTGAAGTGTGAGCAGGAGTCAGTGTTGCATTGGGGCACTTGAGAACTTGTCACTCTTGGTGGTGTGATTCATGCTTTTGGATGGGGACAACAGAACTGAAAAAAAAAAAAAACAGAAAAAAACCCCAACAAAACAAAACAAAAAAAACCCAAAACAACAACAAAAAAGCAACACCCCAAACAACAACACAAAAAAAAAAAAGTTGCAGCATTAAAGCCACTACTACAGATGCTTTATGTATCTATAACCAGTGTTATAGGAAAAAGTGTTGGTAGTTTTGGAACCAGCTTGGACCCTTCAAAGTGAGGGTTGATCAAAATGATTTTACTCTTGAAAACTTGTCTTTGGATTGTAAGCCTTGTAAGGCACAAATAATTGGCTAAATAGCTTAAATAGCTTCCCTCTCTATTTTGGCATGCCTTCCTTGTAACAGTTTAACTTCCATGTTTTGAGTACTTGAAGAAAGCGGATAAAATATTTTAAACCAATGCTATTAATCAATTTGTAGAAGTTGAAAAAAGTTTAGATTTTGGAGCACTGGACAGGTAGCTCTTAGTTTCAGCTTACAAGCTAAGATCTTGCTACTTATGTTCTTGTATTTAATTTCTCCTATCCCTCCAAACCCTTTAAAAACAACTTTAAAAGACTTTGATTATTCTTGAATTTAAAATGAAGCAATGCTTTGAATTTCTAGTGATGTAAATTAATCATTTACCATCCAAAATCCTTTCTTCAAATGAAGCCAGAGATATCACTGCACTAGCTATGAGTGCAGCAATTATAGTTACAGGAAAAACTTCCTTCTCATCAGACACATATGATAGTTCCATTTTTCTTTGGTTGCAGGTGCACAGGAAAAGGTGACACCTAAACCCAGATCTCTTTCAAACCTGAAGCCAGGAGAATGCCCTACATACCAGACTTCTATGCCCAGCAGTAGGACAAGGCAAGAGTCTGCAGAATACATATAATGAATTAAGATTTGCTAATCAGACAATCAGAATATTAGTTTACAGAAGATTAACTCTGCCTCACACTTGGAGGGGTAAGAAGAAGCTCATCCTAAGGAAATGAGATCACCACACAAGAAGCAATTTGACCTTGGTGTTATTTTAAGTTTCTATTTCCCTTAGGAACTTCTACTTTGATTTTTTTGCTTGGGCTTTGCTGAAATGCTGTCCTTGCTCCTCAGAGTCGATGTGGGAATTCTTAGTCAGACTAACTTTTCAAGTCTTGGTCCTCAACCTGAATGTCATAACAAAACAAGATGACCTCTTTATAGCTGATTTCCCATCCATGGTGATGTTTGCACCAGGACTTTTTTCCTGCCCCTTTTATCATAGTTGGAATAGTTTAAGCAACTGATTCTTCTCTAATTGCTAGAAATAGATTCTCTCATACTATCCTCTTTGTCAAGGACAGATTTAAAAACAGATTTTAAAAAATTATGCAAATTTAAAATTACTTCAAACAGATTTAAAAAATTTATTCTTTGACAGCCATAATCTGAAGAAGAAGCAGTGATCGTCACCTGTGTGGAAGAGCCTGAGACTGTTCCTGGACCTGGAGAAGCTAATGAAGAGAGAGAAAAGGTAGAAGAACCTGTGCAACTATTTTAATATTTAAACATGGTCCACCTATTTATGTTAGACTTGTACTTGTATGGAAATACAGATGGAAATTGCTGGAGAGGAGAGCAGAAATGATGGAGGAGACTGGAAGTCTGTAAAGCACAACTAAGGTCATGGAGAGCAGCAGCTCTGAAGGAAAAGAGGGAGAGCAGCTGATTTTGGAGGTGCCCAAATATGAGACATTAGAAGGTGAAAAATCCTAAGTGGTAGAAATAGAACTGGGCTGGAGATGCTGAGATGAGCCTGGGAGGAGAAACCAGAGTTATGTACACAGGATGAAACGGTGCAGGTGTGCAGCGCTGCAGAGGTGAAGAACTAGAGATCACTCTGGTGAGAAAGGGGAAGCTATGCACAGCACATGCAGATACATAAATAATCACATGTTTAGGAGGGATCTGAGCTGAAGAAAGAAAGGTTGGAGGTGTCTGCCATGCACAGTCAGATGGCAATTAGTCTCTGCTGGCAGACCTCAGTGGTGAGCACAGAAAGCACAGTGAGCCACTTGCTAGGCACTCTTGCCAGTAAAGTATTTTTATAAGTGCTCTCCTTTTCTCTGGGCCCACTGAAGGGAAGAAAATACTCCCTCAGCACAATCCCAGCTCCAGAGCCATGTGCTCTGTGTCTGACCCAGTCAATTCCTTCAAAATGCTTCTTCTCTCTTCCATGGCAGTGGTCACAGCACATCCTACAAAGCTTTTCACTTCCACAGGTTTTTATGAGGCTGAAGAGGAGCAGCTAGCAGATGGGCTAAGTGAGATGCTCTTGATGCAGAGTCAGATCTGTTGGTAAGTATTGCAGGTTATGTTGGATGGGAAATGTCTTCACTTTTGCCTCATTACCAGTGATTAGCAGATGGGCCCCTGACATGCAGTGAAGGATTAAAACAATGTAGGTGACTCTGCTGCCTGGTTTGACTGAAAATAGACCATGAGGGAGGAGCTGGCAAGGGCATCCAAGTGCTTGGGCTGTCAGTCTGAAGTCCAAACTCGCTGGCTCGTGCCTGCTGCCCCAGCAATGATCCCCTGGAGCAGGGCTATTACTGTGGAGCCACACTGCTTGTGTTGAGCTCACTCCCTGCCAGATTACATCACTTTTCTGTAAAATAACTCTGCCAGCAGAAGAATCAGGAGTGAGGACGTTAGCAATTCATTAGACTTAGAGCTGGAGCAGTCAGATTTCTGCTGCTGGCTTCAATGATGCTTTGGACAAAGCAAATGTTGCATAAAAAAATGAGTTGATATGGGCATTACTTCCCTCACCTGAGCAAAGGTGTGTGTACTGTTTGACCAGTCAGTTTTACTTAGACATGTTTAATGCTAATAATGAGCCAAAAATACCCCACCAGACTAAAGAAAACCAATCCAAATGCTGGGTTTTGATTCAAAATAACACTGAGACTGTCTGAAACACATTATTTTCTGATTAAATTAAGTGACCAATTCCAATATTCGTATTAAAATGGCCATTTCAGTGCTCATCCTGAAATTCATTTTGAAGCAGCCAAGGTTCAGACTGATGCAGTAGTTAATAGGAGTGAGTTTCATGGCTCTCCACTGAGACTAGTCCAGGCTCTTCCCTGAACACTTACAGCTTGTGAAATACAAGAGCTTGCAGGCTTGGCAGGAAAGAATCTCCAGCAAACCGTGCTGTGGATTCCTGCTGTGTTTTTTGGAGACATGACCATCACCAGAGGGAATTGATGTAATGTCCCAGCAAAGGAAGAACAGACTCATGTCTCTTTCTGCCTTTTCTGACACCCTGGCTTCCAAGTCAGCTGTTTTGTACAGGGTATAAATTAGGGTAGAACTTGGCACAGGCCTTTCATTCACTCATATTTAAACCTTCTGCCTTAGAAGTTATTCTTGGAGAAGAATCATGACTATCTGTCAGATACATTTGTAGTGCAACTCCACTGAAGATATTGAAGTTATACCAGGCTTTAACTTGGCATATAAACCAAGATTGTCAACCACATAATTAATTTCTTTCGAACTTGTGTGGCTGAGTCCCTTACTCAGCTTTAAAAATACCAATCCATATATTTTGTAATTTTATTTTTTTTGTGTGTGTGATATTTTGCATCTTGCTTCAGATCTTTGTTTAGATTTAGTAACATATAAATGCTCTAGCTAAATTTACAATCTGTCTGAATACATATCTTTGTGGATTTGGTACCATTCCAGCTAATACAAGCTGAGTTTTTGGGGAAGAAAGGAAGCAGGCTTTTCTTTGAAAAACAATCCCTTTCCCAAAAAGTTACAGAGTTCAAAGTTATTCTAAGAAAAATAACAGTTTTCCACAGTGAAATAACTGTATGATGACTCTTTTATGCCATGAGAATTTTCAGCTATAAAAATGCTGTGAAAGCAGTCCCATTATTTAACTTATCAACAAGTCCATTCCTGGAGCCATGGTGATGTGTCATCAGTAAGCCACACTTGGCAGGACACAGCAGAGTGGTTAAAACCTAAGGTTGTACTGATCAAAAGGCACTTTCAGAAATGAAGTATTTCACTTTTTCTTAAAATATATTTATTTTTTTACAGAGTTCATCCCCCATTCACCTTCTCAGAGGCACATTATGTTTTGAAATTGGAAGCCTGGAAGATGGGGTGAGCTGCAGCCTGCAGGATGGCAATGCTGCTGGTTTCTGGCAGGTGATGTTCTTTCTCCTTAAAAAACTCTGTCCACCTTTGGGAAATTGTGGTTTGTTTTAAAGACAAGACCATGGGAATTAATTTTGCTTCTGGAAGTGCAGGGGGTGTCTGTGTGTGGGGGAAACTGTGAACTTACAATGCAGAGTCCTTTTCTGATCCATCAGGGATGCAAGCCTGCACTCACTGCCTCAGCTCTGATGGGATCTCTGGCAGTTCAGTGATGTGGGCATGTGAGAGCTGAGTGAGACATCGACAGCAGGGCTCTCTGCCTGTGCCCCTCTCTTGGTTTGCTCGCTGTGGTTCACTACTGATGCAGTAAACTAGACTTTTCCTACAGTAACTCTAATAGACAAAAGCAAGACTTGTGAGAAAAATAAGGGAGAACTCAATGAAAAAAAGGTTTTGTTTTACATTGCCTTGCTGTTTAAACTCTGCCTGGTTTAGGCATATTTAAGTCACTGTGTTAAGCAGTGTGCTGTTCAGAAAAAATCCTGTTTATGATAATTTTTCTTTAACAGCACAGGGAGGTCTTCCACTGACTGCCAATATAAGTTAAAGAGTATGTGTTCTTTAATACATAAAGATCAATTCAATATAAATACCACATGCATATAGTCTTACATATGCCACAGAGCACTTTATATACAACAGTGTGTGTGTGTATCCAGGTGTATATATACTGTGCTATAGTAAATACAGACCAGGATTGAACAGCTGTGTTATGAAATGGGTTGCTTTTGCCTTTCAGGAGGTTTCACTATGAAATGCAAGCCTTTTCCTTCAGTGGTAATGGTAAGGGCTTCAGTTCTGTGGATTTGATCTCAGCACCAGTTCAAATGTCTTTTTGTTCTGGTGTAATATAAAGGAACTAGAATACCTATCTCAAATATCTGTCTCAATTCCCACAGCAGATTCATGGCTGAAAACACCATTCCATGTTCAAATATTTAATACTGCTAATAAGCTTACAAATGTACAATATTATGTGCTGTATATTGGATTTATCTTTACAGTGAATAACATTTTACATGCAGAATGTGAATGCAGTAGGGCTCCAAAGGCTGTTTCAGATAATAATTCAGCAGGTTGTTCAATTAGATGTCAATAACTGTTTGGAAAGAATAGAAGAGGCTGTGGAAGAGACAAAGACCACAGTCCTGCTTGGCTCTGGTTTTTAGCAGTCTCCATCAGGTTATTCTTATTCCAGCCTGACTAAATGTCAGTGTACTTCATGTCACTGCCACTTTTCAATTTCTGCTACAAGGTTTTGGGGAGTATTTCTTTTGTTAGCAGCAATTTCTGTCTGTCTGAGATGTAATTGCATTTTGCTTCTGTGGTAAAGATGTGATTTTTGGAACTTTTGAGTGGAAAGAGCCTGGGGAAAAGAAACCGGTTTCAAGGAGCTCATCTGAAATTCTGGGCACAGTCTATTTACATATTCATCTCACCTGTCTTAATAGGAGACTGGACTTCTTTGTATGCTCCTCTGGATAGCTCACCCTGATTTTTTTATCCATTAGTAGTCATTCATCCCCTCCTCACTGAACAGGAAGATTTTTGTTGTAATGTTCTCCCCACTGCTTTCAGTGCTTGGATTTTTTTACAAGGGTTGCTTCATATGGAACTCAAGCAGGAGGCTTAATTTACATTATATTACCCCATTCCATAACATAAATTTCAATACAAGATTGTTAAGGTCGCCTCTCATTTGAAAGATAAATCATCAGATTAGTGTTTCTAATGGTTTGGATCCTTTCAGGGCAATTTCCACACTTGTACCATTTCTCTCTCCTGACTTCATTGTGTCAGTTGTTCTCTCACCCCTTTTGTCAGAACTTTCTGGTGTGCTATTACTAACACATATGGTTTTCCAAAGCACGGCTGGTGGCAACACCTCCAGATGTTCGTGTGTCTGAGACAGAGCCCATTTGTGATGGTGTTGTAGGGAAAATCTTGGGCATGAAATCACACACAAATAACTTTTTGGCTTTTCTGGGTAACTGACACAGTCAAGGTTAGGATCTCCATGCTATTTTGAAAGACACTGGGCAGAGGAAAGTAGAACAGGGTTCTCAATACAAAAATTTGATACTAACCCAAGCCTTCATCTCAAGATGAAAGATTAAAAAGTTAGATTTATCTGAGAGGAAAAAAAAAAAAAAGGGGTAGAAATCTTTTTTTCTTTAGAAATCCAGCACTTCAATAAGACAATGGCAAGATGTCAAAATTTTCAGTGGCTGCAACTTTTTTGTATTTTCTTTTTCTTACATTTCTTCCAGTGCTGAATTTAGAAATCATCCTGCTCTCTTTTGATGGTCAAATTAGTTTTTCATCTTTAAGAATAAAAAAAAAGACATACAGGAGGGAATTCTGTAGTTTCAATGGCAGGATGATCTGGCTATTGTCAAAGCATTTTTGCATGAATGATTTTTTGTTGTTAAATGTATTTTGAACAGAAAGGCCATTTTTTGCAAGGAAGTTAGGTTTTTGGTTTTTCAAAGGAAATGACTCAATACCTCACAGTTTGTCTTCAAAGAACTTTCAATTTAGGAATTGCATATTTAAAATAAACAAATCCAGCCTTTGATTATTCTTTTATTCATTGCTGTTTTGTATCACACTGGAGAATTCTGGGGGATTAACTGGATCTCTTTATCCAGGTATCACGGTTACAAAGGCACACTTTCTTTGCTGTAGCCAGCACCAGCTCCTCGGCTTCAGCTGATTCCTGTGTGCCAAAAGGTTTCGGACTTGATTTTACTCAGAGCTGAGCCTGAAACAAGGTGTAGGCAACACAAATGCCACTCCTGAAGGAAAAAGTCATTTTGGATTTTTTGGAGATGCCTTGAGCTGCTCCTAGGATGGTGTGGAGCTGCAGCCTCATCCCCTGCCAGTGCAAAGGGAGGAACACACACGAGCACCAGAAAGAGCGCCCATAAACACATGGCCGGTGCTAAACTGGAGATTTAGGTTTTGTTGTGATTTTTCAGTTTTGGTGGTGATATTGCTGTTGCTTGGGCTTGGTTTGGTTTTGGTTTTTTGAGTTTGTGTTTAGGATCTCCTCCAGCTTTTGGTCTGCTCCCTGCTCTCTTCCCCCTCCCATGCTCAGAAGCCAAGAGATGAATAGGAAGAACGGGAAGAAAGGGAAGTGAAGTTGCTTTATTAGTCCTCACATCTGGGGAGGGGTGCAGACCCCTTTCCCAGGGACTAGCAGAGGAGGCATGGTCTCACGCACAAAGGACATGCAGAAACTTTCCTAACCGAGTTTAAAGAGGATTCTGTGTCAGACCTTGGTCAGCAGGGCCCAGCTGCTCTGTGAGAGCATCCTGGCTGGGCAGCAAGCTGGCCATGAATCCCAGCCCTGCCTGAGGGGGAGGCTGCTGCTGAGGAGCTCAAGGAAGCAATCTGCCTCCCTCTGGGTGTTTCAACACCTTCCTGGCTGCTGCTCTGGCCAGGAGCAAAAGATATTTTGTTTGGTGTGGTACCTTCTGGTCATGACAAAGCCATTCTGGGAAGGCACAGCTTACTCTTGGCTGCTAGGCTGAAGGCTTGGAGTAATTCAAAATGCTTAAAAATACAGTTTTATCAGGCTCTGGTGAGTCAGCTCGAATGAGAGGGCACTCAGCACATTGAGTGAGTAAAGCCACTGGCATTAATGCTGGTTCACTGCCTGTTTCACGGCCTGAAAATGTACCTTTGTCAGAGTGCCTTGCCCTGCTGCTATTTCACAGTCTGTGTGGATCAGCACAAATGGTGACTAGAAATGGCATGAAGGGATGCAGGGCTCCATATTTCATGTTACTAGACAGCACTGGGTGTTTCTCTGAGGTCAGAGCCTGAGCAGACTGGCTGTCACTCTCTCCTCAGCCTGGCTGTAATAATGTTCTTGTCTGATTTTAAGTTATGCATACTATATCAAATGAGACTACAGCTTGCATCAAGCTGTTCCCTGGATTTTTCTGTGATAAACTTGTTTTTTTTTGCATGCTCATCTTGGCTTTCTGAATTAGGCTCCTTGGAAGTCTCAGACAACCTGGAAAAGCTTTGCATTGTGGTTACAATCCAGCTAGAGCAGGATATTCAGAAGATCTTGAAAGATCATATGCCTGTGCAATTTCCATCTTTCTTTGACAGTGGAGCTTAGGTGAACACCAGAAGTTTACACCAGCCCTATTGATGGATGATTGCCTATTGAATCACTTGATGGATGCGTGCCTGGAAGGTGCCTATGTCCCAGGAAGGTGAGGAACTGGGGCAACAAAATACATTGAAAACTGATTCATGGATTTTTAATGATCCTCTTTCTTTAATGAGCCTGATGACATAAGCCTTGATAAATGTTACTTCTTTTTAACACAATGTTTAGGGGAGCCATCTTTTTCAAAATCAGCTATTATTCTCATATTTTAGTTATGCCTTTTTTTTTTTTTTTTACCCTCCCTCATTTTCTGTGTGTTGTAAAGACACCTGCCCCTGTTATTTGTTTGCCACCTGGAATCTTGAACTTTTGTTTGTACCAGCAATTTAATTTTTTGTTTGTGTGATTGTTTTTTGAGCAAACAGCTTTGCAATTATAGTTGGAGATTTAAGAGATGCAGCAGGAGGAGCAGAGAAGCTCTTTTAAAAGGTAATTCCACAGTAGGGTTTGCAGTGCTGCAGGATGATAAAAGTGAATGATAGAAATGCTATGATCAACAACTGAAGTGAAATGGGAGGTAAACATTATGGACCACATCTTTCTAACAGTAAAAAAAAAATATGTTGCAAAGTGTAGGAATGAATAGCTGAAGACAAAAGCTCAGTGTGAACAACTAACTGGTGATCTGCCTGAGCTCACATCACTGCTCATCCCATAGAACCTCTGTCAGGAGGAAGGTTAATTAATCCCAGATCCTGGAAGCAGTGATTTCCTATGAGACCATATTATAATGGGCAAAAATAAATACTGCCTAGTGGTCCAGTCAGTACACTACAGAGTGCTGTGTTCCCAGTGCTAGTGACAGCACTAAATGGATTTAAACTAATTAATTGTTTTGATAAACAGCTATCTTCTCCTATCTTTGGCTGCAGCTAGAGTTTTATGAGCAACCATTTGGTGCCTGTAATAATGTAGGGGTTATTATTAGCCTTCTGCTTGGAATCTGGACACACAATCCTGGGAACTGTTCAGAGTAAACTTTAAAATTATGTGTGTGTGTTACAGGGGGGAAGCATGATCTAAATTTAAATGGTAAATTTCTGCTTTCATTTTTCAATGCTTAAGGGCATTCAGCTGATAAACATTGCATGTCTTCAAACTAAAGAAAAGACACAGTAGTAGATAGTGGATGCTGTAAAACCTCTGACTTATCTCAAGTCTGAAACTTGGAGGATTAGCACAACTTAGTTTATGATCTTCATCACAGCTGCCAGGAGAGCTGGCCCTGCCTCCACAGCGGGCAAGAGCTGCAGGGACTGCTCCTCTGGTCTCAGCTGAGTAATTAACTGCATTTAGTTAAAAGTCTGCATTAAGAGGGAGCTTTTCTACATTTATCTATGCTGAATAATGAGTTATACCCCAGAAGCCTGAGGTGCTATCTGTGTGAGATTCTCTTGTCCATAGAAATGACACAGATATATATATATATATATATAAAACAAGTCATATATTCAGGGCTCTTTCAGTCCTTATCTCATTCAGTGGTTTATCCACTTTGAAGTGACCTTAGTCATGGGATTTTCTTCATTCCTTTTACATGAGGCTGAAAACACCAAGTTCCTGTTTGTTCTAGGGGGACTTTAAAGATCCCACAGCAGTTTTGCAACGAGATCTTTCCCATCCCTCCTGAAGCTTGGTAGGTACACACCATTAGTGGATAAGTGTCAGGGGCTGAAAGGCCATTCAGCTCTAAGGAAGTTTGCAATTATGATGATATTATGATACTATTAACTTCTATTATTTTCTTGGGGCAGTGTGATAAATCTCTCATGGCTAAGATCTAATTCTTTAAGAACACTTCCTCAGTTTCACCCTGTGCTCTTTACAGAGTGAGCAAAGAGCATATAAACAATTCCACTTTCTCTGATTGCAGAATAGAACAGAATACATTTATTGTGGTTGAAAGGAAGAGGATAGATTTATTTCTCCTGTTACTGCCCTGCAGAGTGCCCTGTACTGCCTGCAGTAATCTGTGTTTGCTTAGCTGCTCATGATGGCATTGTAGGAGACATGAAAAAACACAGCCCTGAGACTCTACAATTTAAGAAGTTTAAAAACCTCCAGCTGCTCATGTTGCAAGCTGCTGCAGTGACTAGGGAACCTGTCCAAGAGGTGGTTTGCATTCCTTGCTTTACATTTTGCACCCAGAGTAATGGGTGATGACCCTTTCAGCTCTATCAGTGTGCCTGGCAGAACAGAGGGGCAGCCAGCATGATGCCCAGCAGTATTTGAATGGTGTTGGGCTGAAAAGATGCCCTTTCCCTGTGTCATCCCAGCCATTCCTGCCCACCAAGTCTCTTGCCACTCCCCAGTCTGTAGCTCCCCAAGTGCATCCACCCAGCCATCCTGATTCACTCCATGCGACTCCATATGGAATTAATTAAATTCTCCTGATTCAAAATATGCTCTTTCCCCAAAACTGCTATGTTGAGGGGGTTTGTTTGCTTGGCTCTTGTTTGCTTGTTTGTTTTAATCAGTTTTGTTGTTGCTTGGTTTGTTGTTGCTACACCTGGAGATTTCTCTTACACTATGGCACTTCTGAACTTTTTTTTTGCAGCCTGTCTTGCTCTTTCAGTCTCCAAGCAGCTGTTGAAAATTTTGGTCTTTAGTTTCCCTGGCCATTCCTCAGTTTGATCTGGAACTTGTGTGTAGTGCTATTGCTGCTGGGATAAATGGATTATCACTGCAGATAGACTGATGCTGACAAAGCAGAAGTGTTTTAGAAATATAAATAGCCCTTGGATGCTAACACAACACTTTCACAACATATACCTTTAGAAGCTGTTTGCAGACTGGTTCTCTACTGCTTTTAAAAGAGGAAGCAAATTTAGATGGCGTTTTTAACTTTCTTGATGCATCCTGGCATGGCCTCCCCAGGAGAGAAAGATGAGCCTTGTGCTCTCACAAATGACTCTGCTGTGGGGTGGGGAAAACTCTTCAGCTCCAGCTGAGTTCAGCCAAAGCTGAAAGCTTGGCTGACCTTCTTTACAGGAGCAAGAGTTATTTTTTAAAGTAGTCTTAAATCCCTTCTGTACAGTTTTGGTTTCATACAGAAGAAGAGATATGGTCTTTAAACTCCTATTACAGGTAGTGCCCTGCCCTGGAGGCTTCATCTTTAGATGGAAGAGCACCTGGGAGGGCTGAGGCACCTCCTGCTCATTCACTCAGGGCAGATGTGATGAAGCCTCAGTGACTGAAGCCCTAGGGGGGACAGTAAAACCCAGCAATGCTGCTCCTGTGCCCCCCAGCAGCATTGCTCTGCAATGCTATCTCTATATTGGCCTATAATCCTATCTACAAATTGCTCTGCTCCTCTCTATCTGCTCCACCTGTTGTCCTGCAGCATCAGCAGTCCAGACAGCAACTCTTGCTCTCCCCACTCTTATCAAGATCAGAGCTCAGGCAGGAATTTTGTTATTCCACCCCATTCTCTGAATTCCCTTCTCTCCCATTCCTCAGGGCTTAGCCCAAGAAGAGCTGGAATAATTCACTGCTCTAAAGCAATGAGCATGGTGTGGCCAGAAAAGGGGCAAACAACGTACTCTCATTTTAACTAGATAAAATACAACATAGAGAGATATGTCAGGCATTGCTAGAGCAGAAAAGAGCAGGACTGTGAATTTGGGAAAGCAGAGAAAGCCCAATGCAAGCTATTATCAGATAAGCCACTGAGACAGAGGGTGGAAAAAAGAAAAACGTTCCTGGAAATCAAGCTGACAATTGAAGGGAAGGAAAGTCACATGCCACTGAAATGATTCTTAGAGAGCTTCAGGAGGCTATTTTGGATTGGGCTGTTGGGTTGTTCAGTAGCTGGGAAGTGCCCTGCCATTGCTCATATATTTCTGGGTATGTTTCTGGCATGACTTTTGTGCTGAATTCTTCTTTCCTTTAATGCAGCCTGAGGCACAACCTGCTGGAGTCATCAAAGCTTTTCTTTGTGCAGGTTGAAGCTCCTGCCCCAGGGAGTTGTTTAGGTGCAATGAGGGAAGTGATCTTTTCAAATTGATATGGGCAGCAGACTCAACCACACAAGGAAGAAGTTAAGACCAAAATCCCTGTGCCTGCAATAGCTAAAACCAAGGAGGCTTAGCTGAAGTTCCTGAAAAGTACAGTGGTGTCCTAAAGAGAGAGCTTCTCATCTCTCTAGTGTCTTCTATGTGAGGCCCTATTTGACACAAGTAGATAATTTTAAGTCTGAACTTTTTCATTTGTTAACAGAAAAGGCCTGCATGGAACCAGAGGCAATTTACTGTGGGTAGGAGAGAGAGAAAGAAGCAAGAATGTCCGTAGAACACCAGTGGAAAGGACTGCAAACACTGGCATAGAAAAATGCAGCCAGTTCACGATTCCATCCATCTGACACACCAGAAAAAGCAAAAAACTCCAACAAAGTTGCAAAGTTCACCGTTCTGCAGGATTCCTGTTTTTCTGTTTAAGCCTATATCTGAAGTAGATGGGAGACAGGGAGGGAGAGAAGTGACCATTCAGCAGTGGCCAGACTTGACCTACCACAAGGAAACAGTGGGTCAGACTTGAGCAGTTGACTCCTCTGACTTCAGGGGCTCCACTGCATGAAGGACTAACTTGCGAGTGAAAGCATCTTCTTCCATTCTGCAAGTGCTTTAATGCATTAATTTTGATAAGCTGAGTTAGGACAGAGGCCAGTGCATTGGCAGAGACAGATCCCCATTTCTTTGGTACCTTCCCTCCCTATTGCCAGCTGTATGACAAACTATTGCCAACAAAGCCCTCAGCAAGGTCTGTGACACAAAACTGGACTAAGCCCAGGGGTTCTGTCATGTCTTGCACAGTCTCTGTGCTGTGCACTCAATCATAACAGCCTGCTGAGCAGATCTGCTGCCGTTTAATTAGCGTGTCTGGGCGCCCCTCCTGTCCCCCTGTAATGACATTAGTCAGAAGTGAACTGTCTGGTTCCTGCCTCTCCTAGGCCAGCTGAGCTGCTGCTGCAGAGCTGGCCAAAAGAATGGTTAATTGCACTGCTGACTTTTAAAGGTCAGCTCTTGCAGAATCTAATAACACTCGGAAGGTTTCCAGCCTAAGGTGGATTGGGAAGAAGAGCCTGGATTCCTGCCACGAGATGCTGCCTGTTGAGGTGTGGGATGAAGCCAGCACCCTACAGCATCCCTCAGCACAGCAGATGGCCAGCCCAGCCTCCAGGGCCATGGCCACATGGCAAAGGGCACCTTCAGGGGCAGCAGCATCCCCTTGGATTTGGGGAATGGCACCAGCTTCTGGGACTGTGCATCTCAGGAGAGAGGACAGAATAAGTGTATCTGAAAGGAACTGGTAAAAACAAATTGCTCAGCTGCTTTGTCCTTTTATAAGGTACCACATCACATCCTCGAAATTCTCCATGCTTGGAGTATCCTAATAGGAATGCTGAATGGTTGTTCGTGTTTGTTGGGTAGAAAAACTCAGAGACCTCAAAACTGGCCAGGGAGCAATCCCAACATTTCAGTAAAAAATGGATAATCCTTAGTTTCATGCATGCTCTAACTGTCCCAGTGAGGAAAGCAGATGTGCTGTTGAGGATACCTGACTCCAATCTGCAGTTTACATGATTTATTCATCCAATGTAATAACCTCTATATTTGAAAAGCAGATTCTCTTCTGTTTGACCCCCTCATCACAGGAGTGAGGCCAGCAATGGGCACTGTAAGACTCTCAGTACAGGAGATGAGACAGCTGGGGTAATTGTTGCCCCTTTTCCCTCCCCGAGTTCCCTTGGCAGGCAGAAAAAGAGATTCTCATCTGGGACAGTCCTTCTGTCCTCAAAGGGATACTTTCCCCCTCATCCAATACCTGGATGAAACAGCTGCAAGCCCTAAAAGCCTCCAGTGCCCAGTTCCAAATGCAGCCTGCCTAGAGCCAGGTGGTCTTCACTGGAAGAGCCACAGAAATGGGGAAGTTTTGACAGACATCAAAGAGGAGCTTTGGCTCTGCTGCTTCCAGAGGAAGAGCAGTCAATATATTTAATTACAGCTGGGACTTCCACTTCTCTTCTTGGCAGACAGTCTTGTTTAAAATCTTTCATTATCAATTCACAACTGAGTTTATACAAGAGGAGTGGATTTTTTTCATGTGTGTATGTCTTTTTCTGGTTGACAGTTTTCTAACATTGTTTAACGAGAGAAACTTTGAACAATTGCTTTTATGTTTTCCATTATTTTCTTCATCCTTTTTCATCCTTTCTTATTGATTTTTTGACGGCTTTTTCCTTTGAATTTTAACCTGTTTTTCCATGTGATTATTTTAAACCGATTTGCTGTTTGATCAACTGGAAATGCAGTTTGGGTAAATGTTTACAAACTGATATTAAATCACTCTGCTTGTTTGCACAAAACAGTAATTGAATAAACACTGGTTATTAGTTTACTTGCATATTTGCTTTGCATTCTTTCACTTGGTTTCCACAAACAACACAGGGATGTTTGTTCTATAGTTAATAGCATTTAGAACAGTCTAAAGTAAGCAAATAAATAAATAAAATTCTTGGTTTCTTCCCTTTATAAAAACAGGGTTTTGTAAGAGTAAGACTTAGAGA
>PYHW01010281.1:727989-791774 GCA_013186435.1 Turdus rufiventris
CTCTTTATCTTGGAAAAAAAGACCTAAAGTTTGCACTAATTCAGGACCCATTCCTTGTTTGTGTTTGGAACACAAAACAAGAACCAATTTTTTTTCTGGATTCTGAGAAATTCCTGCACACCATGGACAAATAAAACACTGTGATTTATTTCCACAATTCTCATAAATTTTCCTTCTCACCCCGTAGTGCAAACTTGCTTTTATCGCCTAAGGTAGGAGTGATTGAGGAAGCCATGTATTCAGTCATTTCATGCTTGATGCTATGAGATTGCATCTCTTTTGACTTCATTTTCTTTGGAGCTCTTTTTTTCTAAGATGCTGCTGTGTTCTGGGTTGGGTAGCACTTCATGCTTTTAATCTCCGCACACTCACACTGCTAGTTGTGTGCTGGTTCAAAATGTAGTCTGTAATTACCTGAACTGGTAATTACCTACTTTTTAGAGCACCAGTGCTGCTGCTGTGTCAGACCTGTTTTGCACACACTGGTCTTGGGTCTGAGGCACCTTTCAATGCCCAGGTTCCCTCTTAGCTTGCAACTTTAGTCCTCTCCTTCTCAGTGTGGACTCAGGCTTAGGGGCTGCGAGGGGAGGCTCTTTTAAACCTGGGCTCCCAAAAACAGGTCTTAAATTGCAGGAAGACAGACCTTTGAAAAGGTTAGGAAAATGTTTGACAGGTACAATTAACAGGATTTCAAAATGAAGCTCCAAAAAGTGAAATACTTCATTTGTATCCCTCGCAGTCACTCGTGACCTTTTTATTAATGGATGATGTTTTTGCAACCACTCTATCAGTGACACTTATCCTGCTTTCAGAAATATGCTATGATCCTTATCATGTAGCTGCTGTTTGTGATAGCAGAATGGCCTAGAGCAAAGATCCAGCTCGCATAATTTGGCATAACTCCATGGAAATCACTGAGGCTATGAATGCTTCTCCAGGGACAGGACCAAACTCAGAGTATTTGTGTATCTGTTTTTGTAGGAACATGGCTGCATTTCTTAATACTTGAAACACACAATTGTGATTCAAACATTATTTTGACTTCTCTTGCCTCCCCAAGAGCTTGAAAGGCACTTGCCATTTGGTTGGAAAACAACTGACCAATTTCACTTTCCAAGATTATTTTATTTATAAGCCGTGAAGAACCAAAAATAGCTGTGTAGGTAGAGGAGAATGGCCCTTTTATCCAGGCCCAGCATTTGATAGTTGTGATTTCATGAGCTGTGCCAAGACCAGGAAATGGGCAGATCAAATTTCTCATGCTGTTAGTGCAGTTATATTACCTCAGGGAAGTAATTATTGCCTCAGAGTTTGTTATAACACAGAGAACGCAAGCAATTTAAAATCACTGTGCACTGCATCTTCTGATTCCCACAAACCAGCAAGGGACCTTTCCCTGCTTGAAGGGTCTGGCAGGAATGTGTTCCCAAGGACCTGAGGTGCCAGGGACAGCAGTGCCACACAAAATCCAACTTGCAGAGTCACAGCCACAACTTCACAACAGGCTGAAGCATCATCAGAGTGGTGGCCTGCTCATCACACACTTTTCAAGAAGCTTTTCAATAACTCAGGAGAGGTTTCAGGGTGGAAAATAATGGCTTGCTGCTGGGCTGATGATAGAGCTAGGGCTGGAGCTGGGACACAGAGACAGCTCTGCTGTCTTAGTTTTAGCCCCATTGCTCTGTAGGGCTGCTCCTACTATATATATGTATTTGTGTGTATATAAGATGTGTTTGCCTAAACCCCTGACTGCACGGGGCAAACTGGAGAGAATGTGTGACTCTATGCTCAAACCCACAGCACAAATCCCAGCTAGATCCAGTTAGGATGTGATGCAGGCAGCCACAAGCTGCAAGGACTCTCCAGTTTCCTGGCTTATCTCCAGATGCATTTGGATGGGAAAAGGTTTCTGACCAACAGCCATGTGGGATAGATCTGAACCAAGGATGAAAAGGAGCATAATCTTGTTGCTGCTTTCCCACATACCATTTGTTAGCTCCTAGCATGAGATTTTCAGTTCACTTTTAGCTAAAAGCTAGTCATTCCCACAAGAAATGCTGAGCCCAGGGAGTTAGAAATGCACTTAGTAGCTTCTCTTTATGAGCATCTTCTTGATTTCACAGCCAGCAGCAAAATTCTCCAAAGATGAATTTCACTCTGCTTTATGCAGACAAAATACATAAGCAACTCCCAAGGGCGTAATAAGATAGACAGTGGAAATGGATTTTTATGAAAAATTATTTTCTGTGTTTTGTGTTTTCAGGTTTCATGAAGCTACTTTATCTTTAGGTTCCTTCAGTTCTACAGTAGTGTATCCCAACTTATTTTTTTTTCCTCCATATTGGTTGTCCCCTAAAAGTACCTTTTTTTTTTTTTTTTTTTTTTTAGTGCACCTCTTTCTTACCTACAATCCTACAAGCATGAAAGCACGAAGACATGTTTCACTTTTATTCTGTTTTATTACCAAACATTTATTTTGCAGACTGAAGATGGAATCTGGTTTATGGTGTTTCCTAGTGTTCAGCAAACCTCTCTCACAATTTTAAATTCCTTTCAGCCAAGTCCATTAATTGTTCTGCTCTATTTTGTGTCAGATTATGAAATCACTTGTGTCTGAGGAATGTTTTCCATCTAGAGGAATTCTTCCCAGTGTGGAAGTGAGCATGCAGACAGCATGTACAAGTTAAAACACACTCTATTTTCTCCGTGATACCTGTCTTCAGTGGTTTCTCCATGCCAGGGTGATCATTACTCTTGAAGATGCCTCTAGAGTGCAAAGGTTTTGCTATCACTGGTGTGCAGTAAAACACAAATGAAAGACATATTTGCATTTGTGTTACTACAACCTTCCCTATCGACTACATTTGGAATCTGAGATGGATAAATATTTACAAATAGCAATAGCACAATCTGAAGATGGAAAGAGTGGCCTTTGGTGTGAAGCATCTTTTATCTTTGAAACAGTGTGGGAGGGAGCACAGTGTCTCTGTCTGTGCCTCCATTCCCTCATTTGCAAAATGCAAGATGTTACACGATCTTTATTACACTGTGGTAAAGCATTTGCAAAACTTTGGGCCTTGTGAGCTGTGTGCAGGGCTCCATATGGTCCTTGAACAGCTCCTGGGAATGTGTCAAGGAGCAAAATTTGGCTTCATGAGGTTTCCCAGATCATCAAGCGGGACTGGGTTCCTCTGCCCCAGCTAAATGTCATGGCAGGGGTGATACATCTTGAAACTCCTAAAATATTCAGGGAAAAGCTGACTGCCTTCTGTGATATTTATTATTATACAATTACTCTTCCTTTCAGCCAGTGGCTCATTTGTCTTCCATGATTTCATTTTTTTAAGGAAAACCTTCAAAACTCAGATAAAATGGACTTTGTGGTGTTGTTTTGTTTTTTGGTTTTTTTGTTTGTGGGGGTTTTTTGGGTTTTTTTTAAGGCATGACAGACTCTGATCCATAAAATTTGTTTATCCCCTGTCTTTTAATGCACACATTATTACAAGCCTTTCATTTCAGAAAAACAATGCACTTGGAAGTTGTGCAGAAAAAATGAGAAACGCTGGTTTTATACCAATATAGTGGAATAAGGGTGAGTTTCTGAGCCAGTCCAGTGCTCTGTTTAAGCTGAGAATTGATTTGTGTGTAGGGATGTGCCCAGGGAAGGGTGACAGAGCTGGTGAAGGGTCTGGAGCATAAATCTTAGGAGGAGCAGCTGAGGGAGCTGGAGTTGTTTAACCTGGAGAAAGGGAGGTTCAGGGGGACCTCATTGCTCTCTACAGCTGCCTGGAAGGAGGGTGCAGCCAGAAATAGAGGAAATGGCTTCACATTGCACCATGGAACTTTAGACTGGATGTGAGAAAAAATGCTGAAGAAAAATGCTGAGAAAGGGTTGCTGATCACTGCCACAGGCTGCCCAGGGCAGTGCTTGAGTCACCATCCCTTGATTTATTTAAAGGATGTGTGGGTGTGGCACTGGGACCTGGGTTTAGTGGTGGGCTTGGCTGTGTTGGGATCACGGTTGGATTTAATGATCCTAAAGGTCTTTCCCAGCTTAAATGCTTTGATGATTTTTGTCTGTTTCTGTACCAGCTCAGAGGAAACCTGCACATCTGTTGGTTTTCAGTTCTCTTCTTTCACTGACGATTTTAACTAGCTTGCAGAATAGTCTAAACATTTTCCTAACAGGAGCATATTCCTTTTCCATTATCAAGTGAAATATTTTAATTTTCCATTACTAACCACCAAAAAGTAATTCAAAAACCCAACAAAAAATATTAAAAATATGAATAGTCCTGTATTTTCTGACATTTCCCCCAAGACCAAATTATTATTTTCTTAAACACCCTCTACTAATAATACCCTCTAAGATCTCTTGAAATCTTCCCAGTTTCAACAGGATAAGCTACTGCTTCTGGCAATACTGTTTCTTATTTCTTTCACACAAGCACTCACATAAAGCATATCAGCCTTTCCTAAAATCTCACTGATTTATCCTTTCATGCTCAGCCAAATGAGGATAAAATTGCTGTTAAGAGTCTTGTCTTCCCCTGATGTGCGATCATTGTGCATTTTACTGTTGTTACTAAACACTGATGATTACATTAATTGTCATTGCAAACTAACTGCTTTATTTTTGAGAGCCCTGTGTGATCTTTGTTCTGGGCACAGCCACAAGGTGCAGCTTGTCTCTTCAACATCTGTACCACTGATAGAGACCAAAGGTTTCTGAAATGACCCCTAGTGACCTGAAAACCGCTGAACCAATGCTTTATTGCTGTATACGGTAAGTGTGTATGTTCACACTTGGTCTCCCAAAAAGTTAATTTTATTATTTACTTGGCACAGTGACGTGAAGAGAGACCCAAATGAACAGGCAGCAAAATATGGTTGAGCCTGTTTAAAGAAAAACAGCACAAATTCATAGTACAGCCCCAGTTTAATTACTGATCAGGCTTTATTTATGCATGGTGAGAAATAGCTTATTAAAATAGCTAAATGTAATTATCTCATCTCTACCCTAGACAGGTCTGACTGTCCTTGTACAAAAGCCAGCATGTCAACTCATCTTTGCTATCTGTAATCATAAGCTTTACCCAATCTGCCCAGCAAGCCTTTTAGTGTGTAGAAACTAAAGTCTGACTAAGTCTGCCTACTTCTTTCAGTTTATCAGTAGAAATAACTGATTTCATAAAATTCTGTTGCAATTTCCTTGCTTGAGCATTCAGATCCTTTCTGGGCTCCTCAGCCCAGGGCATCAGTCAGCCCCATATAGAGTTGTTTGTTTTAACAGCAGTTTTACCCAGCCCAGTGTGGGCTCGTGGCATTCCCTAGGAACTGCCCAGAGCAGTGTTTCAGGGTGGTCACACCCCACCATGCAGCCTCAAGCCCTCTCAGAACCAAGCAGCTGCCTTCACAGCCCTCAGAGCCTGATCCCCTGCAGACCCCAGGGCTGCTTTTCTTTCTCGCAGCTTTTCACACAGAGGTGAAAACCCACGGTGTTGGGTCCCTGGGATATATTCTTCTCTTATATTTATATGTATCTATGTACACAAACCACAGGACAGGTCTGCTGGAGCAGCTGTCTCAAAGCCTTTATTCCATCCCAGTTATCAACCTCATTTTAGAGAACCAAGCAATGGAGATGCAACAGCTTCAGCTGCTGGCACAGCACACCAACTTCTCTTTTTACAAAGTCTTTTAATTTTCTAGCCAACAGCATAATATTAAAAGCTGACAAGCATTTGCTCTAGCCAATTATTATACTTACACATAGCTCTTGCTTTGAACAATGCTTGCTTGCAATAGCTTAAAAATTGGATAAAACCTCATTATTATGCTTACATATTTCTGCTGTCTTTCTTAACATATTTTCCTGAAGCCTATCTCTATACAGCCCACAGCCCTGTTATTTCTTGTCCTTGCCCTTTCAGCATTCTTGCATTTCTCCATCCTGAGATTTGCTTTCACACAGCTTCCTGAGAGTTTTATGCCTTTTCAATTCCCCTTCTGGTGTAGGCTGTGACAGCCTGAGAGATGGGTGTTTCTCCAGCCCAGGAGTGTGGGTGGTCACTCTGTGCCATGGGAGAGCGATGGGAATGTGCTGAGGGGTTTTTGAGAGTGCAGTGCCCTGCCCTTCATCCTTCTGTTACAGGAGCAGCCCAGAGGAAACTGCTCCTGGGATCCCACTTGGAGGGGAAGAATTCAGCTCACTTGTTTTATTCCATCCCATGCAGACAGCTGAAAGGCCAGATCTGGGAGCAAAGCATGCAGAAAAAGTTATATACTTAGTCTGCACATACTCTGAACGGTTTTTGGGGGTTTTTTGGACCTTACCTATACAAACATAATGTGAATTATCATGTGGTGGACTCGGTCTCTTTTTCCATTTGTGCTAGGTAAATGCTTCATTTTATTTGTCCACAATTCAACGGCTTTGTAGCTTCAGAACCAAACACGTGAAATTTGAGCTTTTTATTGACTTTTTCCCTTACTTATCCCCAAACTGGCTGTTTATTTCACACCTCCTAAGGTGCTGTCTTTGCCACCTCTACCTCCTTAGCTGAAAGGTAACAGATATTACAGTGCAAGTTGTTATACATTCCTTTCAGGGATATTTAGAAAGATGCTTCAGCTATAAAGACTGTAACCAGATCTCATCTGAAAGGCTGATTATGTTTGGATCCAATTGTTCTGGTTTATATCCATCCCTAGAAATGTTTAGTTATCCTTTAATTGTAAATGATGTTATTCATATGTGTATTTGCTGTAATTTCTTCTGCTGTAAGTGACATTTCAAGCTCTGCTTTCAATGAATTAGTGTAGAAATCCCCAAAGCACTTAAATCACTTGAGTGTACAGGAACATTTCAGCTATTGCAAGCTGTGGATGTTAGCCTTTGCCATTGTGCTGAGAACGTCACTTAAAAAAGCCTCATGGCAAATACAAAACCTGCCACAACTTTAGTGAAGACTCAGAACAGCATCACCTCTGCGCTTCAAAAATTTCAGCAAACTACAAACTTCCACCACATGGGCAGGAAATGTGAGTCCACTGGTTGTAACTTCCTTGGAAAAGGCTTCTCTTAATTGTAAAACCTCCTTTGAAGAGCATTGCTGATCTGAATTCTGTTGTTCTCATTAAATGACAGCAAACTCTACTGCTACCATTCAAAGGGAGCCCAGAGCAGCTCCATCAAAGGAACTGCTTCCCAAGGGAGAATCCAGCATAGCTTAGGAAGGATTGTTAGGCAGGACTGAAAAACTAAAAGATCGAGTGGAAAATATTTACACTTAACTGTAACTGCTCTCTATACTTCCATTTATACCTTAACAGCTTCAGATGGAATTATTGCTTAGGTTTGCTGATGCAGCATACATTAAAAAAAAAAAAAAATCTTCTAACATCTCCAGGTGCATTGAAAATAATACTTACTTAAAACCTGGTAAGTAAATGTCAGTGGTAGCCTCCAAAGCTTTGATATTTAAAAAAATATGCAGTTTAAAAAAATCTCTACAACTGTCTCTTCAGTGAAGGGTGGCGAATTAATCTACTACTTTCTGAAAGGTTTAATGTAATAGTTTTATAATTCAGGAAAATGGGCAGGTTCATCAACTTCACATATTTGGGAAGAGATCAAATGTAGATGAAAGCTTCCACTTCAACCTTATTGACATTTAATGAGACAATTGTACAGAGCTGTTGTTCCTTCTCTTATCAGCAGCCTTCTGAATCTCCTGGATTGTTAATGGCTTCTGTGAAGCAAATCAGATCAGCATCTGGTGTCTTGTAAAAACCAGTGCAGCAACATGTGCTGATGCCTGAACAAAATCTGATTTTGAGGTCTGAATGACACAGAAATTTCCTATTCAAATGGCTGCACATATTTTGTTTCCCTTTTTATTTTTACTCCCCTCATCAGTTTATTTGGAACTCAGATTCAGAAAACTGAGCTTTCTGAGATCTTGAGGTCACATTTTGCTCACTGAAGGAGCAGCCTGGAGTGAGGAATGTCCTGGGATGTGGCTGCTGCCCTGGAGCTGCAGGGCTTTGCCTCTGGTGTTCCCTCTCACTCAAAGCCTTAAGAGACCATGATGGATGTGCCCTCAGCACAGCCAGGAGTGTCTGGAGATCCAGCCTAGCATTCCTCTCCAGCCATCTGATGGCCTGGCTCAGAGGAAGGTGAGAGGTCATCCTACATCCTCATGATCTGTGTAGGCTGCAGTTGAAAACCATTTGAGTCCAGGGTACTTTTCCTGTTGGTCAGGACACAGATGATGCCTTGGGGTTTAGCTTTTATATTTTTCAGAATTTTTGCTGCTTAGTGTGTAACTCTGAAAATTCAAATCAGGTGTTAGTAAGTTCTCTTCACAGGGTGGTTGGACAAAACAATTCCTTCCCAGCTGGAGAATCAAGGACAACTGGTACCCAAAAAGCAGAAACAACAGTGAGGGAAAGGGGGCAAGGCAGGGGCTGAAACTTCATAGCCTGAGGCTGTGGCTGGATAATTGACTCCAAGATGAAGCAAAACTTATACAAGTGTAAAAACTCATGACCAGGATCCAGCTTGGATTTGATTTGGGTGTAGCCAGGCTCTTGCACTGCCGAAGGTGGATCCTTTCAATAAATTCCTGTTTTATTCCTTTTGCTCTGTGTGGTCTCTGTTCCAGGTCAGCCTTCCCAGGCAGCAGAGGCACTGGGAGCATCATATGTTGCAACCTCTAGCTGAGAGACAGCAGTGAGGGATGTATTGCTGTGGCCATCCTGGGAAGCCAGCAGGGATCAGAAAAACCTCCCTTAATCAACAGGGAAACAAATATTCCTACTTAGGATTTACAATACAAGTTGCAGGGGAAAGGACAGGAAACCTCTTCTCACCTGTGCTGACAACTCAGCTGGGTTTTGTTTGGAAGGGACTGTGGGGACTAAGTGGAGCTGAGCAACTTCCCACAGCTGGATGGGCATGGACTGGAGGAAGCAATTTGCTGCACTATCAGTCCAGGGACAGGAGAGGAGGTAGATGCTGTAGGAGGTTTGTAAACAAAATAGTAATTAAAGGAAAATTCAGCTTTAGGGAGGCTGAAAAACATTTGTCAAATCAACAAGCAGTCTTCTCTGAAAGAAAGGAGCAAATGGTTTCAGAAAAGCTAGAGAAAATTCCAGAGTTTCTGGCAATTATAAAAAAAAAAAATACTGTGTTTTGGATGGAGAGTGTTTTGCAGCCATAACTAAATTATCCCACCTGATTCTGGGCTGTGGGGCTGTGTGGGAATATGGATGTGCAGAGCTGACAGTATGTACGTGGAGCTGAGATTTAGATGCACTAAGGACTGACACATAATTCAGAGTCAGTAATTATCCTGATGGAGAACTAACCTCCAGGATTGTGCTGCACAGCTGTTTACTCTGCTGCTGCAAAAGCTACATGACTGAGTGGCAGCCCATGAGCAGAGCTGTCTGCTTCCCCTGACAGTATGAATTGCAGTTCACATCATCCAGCACCCCCCTGAAAGTTCAGGTTCCTGACTTTGCCTCACAGGTCATCAGAAGAGCACTTTAGTCAATCTAAGTATCAGGTGCATTGGTATAATTCTCCTGGTTTTCAGCTGACATTTCTGAAAAGAGAGTAATTTTCTCAAATTACAAATAGAAGAACTAATCAGTTGGAGTAAATTGGGGTTAGAGTGGGCATTTCAGGCATTCAGTTATGGATGATTGTCGCAGTGTATTTAAATTATCTGCTTGTCAGACTCATGAGGATGAATGTGCTATGGCAAGTCCCCGTTGTCAATCCTTAACATGCACATCCTCACATACTTTCATTCATTTTTTTTCCAGGCAAAGCACCCCTGAAAACCCACAAGTACATCACTGTGTACCCAGCAAGACTGAGACAAAGAGAGAATATTTTTCTGCTAAAGCAGCTTGGTTCAGTGCTCATCAGACAACACACAGGTGTCCAAGGTATGACAGTACTCCTAAAATACCTTATGCTTTATTTAATATACACTTTTGTACCTTGAAAATGCTATGACACCCATGGAAAGAGTTGAGGCAATCTTCCTATTCCTTTTTAACTTAAACCAGGGAATAATTTTTGACTGAAGCAGCAGCTTTGACACTTCCTGATGTTTCTCATGTTCCTAATCTCTTTTATTTTCATTCTATCAAAGCAATCTGCTTTTGATTTCTACAGTGAAATGTCATCTTGAAAGACATATTTGTTAATCTAAAATAGGAAACAACTTTTGGATGAGGCAATTTTTCCTTTAATACGCTATTCAAATAAAAGACAAACACCTGCTAGGGCACTAAGGATGTGAAAGATTAGGCTCAATGACCAACCAAGCTACCTTCTCTCTGTGCCTGTATCTCCACACCTTTTGAATATAAAAGCTTTATTCGTATGAAATATAATGTAAATGCTTAGGTGCATAAAATTAATTGGGCAACTATTTTTTAAAAATTAAAAATTGTAAATAGACACCCATTTAATCTGTGTTGCTAATATGCTTGCTAAGTTGGCAAGAAAACAAGCTCTAAGTATTTAGCATTCAGGTTGTCCATTATATCTTAATTTAATTAATTTGAGTCTATTGTACAATCTTTAGGTACATGATCATGTATTATTTTCCAGGGCCCCAGTCCTTTTCTCTGTTGGATGTAGGGTGGAGAGCAGCTTCTTGATAAGGAATAAGTTTCTGTATATCAGAGATCATTTTCATTGGTTGCAGTAGGTGGACACCATGCAGTTTAGTTCTGGATCTGATTCTGTGAAGCTCCACCTGAGAAAAATTGCCTTAATCCCTCTGATGCCATGGCAGTGAATATTTTTAGTAAAAGGAAGGGCTTTATTTCCCACCTGGGAATTCCTTTTTGTTGTGGATGACAGCTGGTTATAAATTTGTCATCAAAGGCAGTCTTTAGCTGTAAACTGACTTTTGATTAGCCATATTTTGTATTAAATATTCCTGTGTATAACCAAGTTCATATGATGAGAGAAGATTTTACAGTCAAACAAGTCTTTCAGCAATGCTGTGCTTCATCTGAGAGAACAAGCTCTCAGCTCTCACTACAGCCATGACCATTCACAGGTATGAACACATTGGTTTTTTAGTTTTGCTCTATTCCCCTTCATCAGATGAGCTTCCAAATGAAACATTTCAATATTCAGATCCCATGTTTCTTTAAAAAAAAAAAAAGCAACCAAAATTGAATATGGTGCCCCCAAAAAGAGAGTATAATTGCAAAACACAACCAAATGTCCTTTTATATGCATATTTCTTGTTTAGTATTACTATTATTATGAAGATCTTTAGTGATATAATAACATAGCAACTTTGTTCACCTGATTAACCTTGGGATCTTTGCCTTCAAGCTGTACTGGATAAATTGTGCTAATAGATGCTTTACTCTG
The DNA here is from genome assembly GCA_013186435.1 of Turdus rufiventris. Classification (NCBI taxonomy): domain Eukaryota; kingdom Metazoa; phylum Chordata; class Aves; order Passeriformes; family Turdidae; genus Turdus; species Turdus rufiventris. Next base: position 739,406 of record PYHW01010281.1, read on the forward strand.
GGCATTGTTTTAAACTGAGGAGCAAAGAATTGCAATTCCCAGCATTACTGGAATAGCAAAATGTTTTTCAGTTTATCCCATCAAAGTGGAAAACAAGACATTTTCAGAAGTCCTAGCAAATCAGATAAAATCCCCAACTAAGATTCTACTGAGTACTTTTTCTGACTTGAAGAAATAATTTACCAAAATGTTGTGATTTGTCTTTAAAAGATATTTAAGGCTGGTTTTAGTTTCCAGAAAAGAGATGAACCCAAAGATATTAGTATTTTCCTCCTAAGCTTTTGAGGGATGGGACTGTGATTTCTTTTATATTTGAATACAGCACAGAACCAGTTTTGAGCCCTTTAGAGCATAAACAAAATAGTGGTGACAGTGCATAATGATTAGAAAGGGGGAAAGAATCACTCTAGGTTTTTTAGAATGAGACACGCAAAATGCTCAGAGCAAACACAAAAAAAGAATTTACATTAAAACCATAAAAAAATTTCTGATGAACATAAGAAAACATTCAGTGGTTCTATATAGGAAAGGCAATAAAAAATAATAAGTAGTGGAAGAGATGCTGTTCTCATTGACCGTGAAATTCCTTTCCATGCCTGTTTGTTTCTTCACTGTGCTGGGAGGCTCCAAGAGGTAAAATCTAATTTGAACTGATGACACATACACTTGGAGCCTGATGTTTCCTATTTCACGTGTGCCCATTTAATACTTAATGGATGAAATTCTGCTTTCAGTTATATAGAAACCTGCACATTAATTTTATTGATTTCTTTGAAACTGCTTTGACCTTGATTCAACTAGAGGCTGGCCTAGTATTGTTACTCTAATTGGATGGAAATGTGAAGATAAGAATGTATGATTTTTCTTTTAATTGGGCTGGTTTGTGGTGTGTTTCTGTTTTGATATCTGTGTTTCTGGGATGGAATATATTCGTAAGCTAAGCACTAAAATTATTACTTTGATTAAAAATAGCAAATTATTGATATTATTAAGACAGATTGGGGGTTGGTTTGGGTTTTGTTTTTGTTTTTGTTTGTTTCTCCTGACGTAGTCAGGACTCTATCTGTGATTTTTCTGCACAAAACCCATAGTGTTCCTTCAGGCTTTATAACCACTCTGAGGTCTATTTCCTCCTGGTGGAGTATTCCAGGACGAGGGAAAGGCACTATTTTTATTGAGCAATACATAGTGCAATGAATGCCTAGGATGTGAATTAAAACATTTATTTTCAGCAGATAAATGTCTGTTATGACAAGGCCTCCCCAGTCCAAAAGTGGAGGTCATGCTCAGACCCACCCTCTGACGTTCATTTTTCAAAGGATGGTTTAAATAACCCTATGTATATCAAAAAGATCTAGATTCTTAGCAAAAGGAATTCAGAGCAGGCAATGGTAATTTATTTTGAGCCATTAGTCACTGGCCCGTCAATGCCAGCAGAGTTCAGCAGGCGTTTCATGGGTACAGAAAATGGGCCTCATCTTATTTCAGCCCAAATGATTTCTAACAGTAGTAAGAACTACAGTTCCACTGTAATAATTTAATTTCAAGTGTGCCCAGGTTTTCTAAACCTGGACTTAGTCTCTGCTGCACTGCATCAGATTTGCAGGGGTGTAAGCTAGTAAAATCTGAGTTGTGACAAAAGTGCCATGGCAGAGCACAGAGCCTGGTCAGAGACCACCTCTTCATCTCACTGTCATTTGCTTCTTCACAGCAACATGAGCAGCCAGCCTCCACGCTCTAAGAGTGGAGACATTTTGTACTCTAAATTTTGTGCAGGATGGTTCACCACTTTCAAGGTCTCCCAGGCACATATTTAACCAGGGTACGTCACAAACTCGGGGCTGATTCAAACCCAGCTATTCCCAAAGCTGTCCCACACCATTCCAGATTTTTAAACCTTGTGCTGCAGTGGAGATATAAATCTCTGTGTGCATTCCCTAGCAGTCATTTTTCCATGGAAGTCATCGAGAGTGGAAAATAGGAAGAATCAGATTTTTCATGAGATTTCACATTCTCCTTGGCTCCTGCCAGCTCCAAACTGACATGGGAGCAGTCTCTCCTGAGGAATTCTGCTGCCTCTGGTTCTGGTTGACATCAAGAAGTGTTGAGGTATGTGTAAAAAGTTACCATTTCCCTCCTCTGAATCTCAAATAGCGCACAAAGTTCAAATGCAGGCACAACCAGACGTCAGTTCTAAGTTCTTCATGTCCCTGCTACAGATACTTCATTTCTAAAAGCAGCCTGTTAATGTCAAACATTTCCATTCTAGCATTCAGAGATTATGAGTTTATTGCAGCAGCTGTAATCTTCCTGTATTTCAAGGGAAATATATTAGGAGACATTTTAAATGCACTTTCCTCTATTAACATAAATCTTGCTATCTTATGTAATAAAATCAAATAACAGGGCATAAATTACACTAAAAGTCCTGAAACAATAAAAAACTCCTAAAGGAAAAATAAAATTGAATTAAGATTTCAGGTTTAAAATTCTGTGTGGGAATGCAATTCCTCTCACCAGGTAGTCTTTCTGTCACCAGCACACAAAAGCTGAGGTGCTACTAGTGGGACAGAAAGCTTTTCACCAGAAGGTTCTAATCCCTGCAGCTCCACAGCGTGTGGAAAACATGAGTCTCCACTGTCTGGCTGCTTCTTGGTGGCTTCTGCAGGGCAAATTCCATGGAGACATTAGAAAAAGGCTGAAATCTCTATTTCAAGTTTTTTCCCTTATGGACAGCTATAGTCTAGGCTGTTCAGGGCAAATTCAACTTAAAGAGTGTGTGTTCAAGTACCCTCAGCATTGTTTAAACTCTGCAAGGAGGATAGTGCAGCATGAGAAAACAGAGATGGTAATTGATTCTTTCATTAGTTCAACTAAATATTTTGGGTGATCCCTTCAATTAAAGTCCCAGATTTGCACTCCATATTTAGTTAGATTGTTGTCACATCCTAACAGCAATTCATGCTTGTTAGGGATTTATTTATGGAAACTTCCTTTCATTGCTGTGAGACTACAAATGATCTATTGTATGCTTGATTGTTTCAGAGGCTCTGGTTTACATGACCTTTCTTCTAGCTGCATAGCTAAACTCAACATAGGCTGAGAAAATGCTATGAGCATTATTTCAAATAGAAGAAATTTCAATGTAGCCTTAATCTCAGTCTTCCTTTTTTAATTTTTTTTTATTTGATGCCTATTTATGTTTAGGAGCCTATCTAATGTTTCCAAACGAAAATAAGAAAGGAGGGAAATCAGAAGAGGGATATTACTTTACAAAACACTGTGTGTGCACTGAGGTCAGTGTAGTAAAGCTCTTGAAATAGTAGCAAATCCAGTAACACTTTTTCTGCCGAGGAAAAAGTCTTTGTGTGCATGTCAAAGCGCTCTCCCACTCTCCCAGAACTTTCTTGCACTCTTGGAAAGCTGAAAACTCAAATGAAGGTAGAATTTCTGGGGCTGTACACGCCCTGTGCCTGAAAATGCTCTATTTTTTACTCTCATTATCTCTTTCTTTTGCCTTGTTCCAGTGTATTTTTAGTGTTTGGTTCCACGTGTAACATTTGACAAGAAGCCAAGTTGGAATAAGTCTGCAGTCTATAAGGACTGAAGCTCCAGGTAAGCATGCTGGGGGCTCCAGGAGGAGGTGAGGCAGATGGGACATGGGGCTTCTCTCACTGATACTCAACAGGAATCCTGCTAGAAATCAAAAATGAGCAAGGCTTCCTGCAGCAGCCTTTTACAGGCATAAATAAAGGGGAGGCTTTTTTCTGGACCAGGGAGCTGCCTCTCCACTTTGGGTTTGTCACATCCAAAGAAGTTGAGCTCTGAATCCTTTTGGATTGTGGCTGCACCACCATCCGTGCTGGAAGCAGTGGTGGGCAGTGATGCCACCCCTGCCTCTTTTGCTGAGCATCCTGTGACGAGCAGAGGCTCTGCAGCCACAGCTCATCACGCAGGCTGAGTCAATCCTCTTCACACCTCTCCCCTCGCCCTTGCACTGCCTCTGTGCCAGCTGCCTGCTGCACTGAACAGCTCACATCCCTCACAATCCCTCTGTACCAAAGGGAGGCACCTTGCCCAGCGTGTTCAAGAAATGGTGACAGCATTTTCTTCTTCTGTATAGGCTTTACCTGCAAATCCTTGGAAATAAGGACCCTGAGGTCACCCAGTCTGCCCTGTCTCAGTGCAGCTACAGCTGTTCTTGACAGGTGTGAGCCTCCTGTGATTCTTCCAGCTTCCCACAGCAATCTGTTCAGGTGTCTGTCACCCTTGCTTTTGGATGCTTGGCCTAAGGTCTAACTAGATGCTCCTTAGTGCAATTTTAAGACCATTGCTTTGCTTTTGCTGTAAGCACAACTACATTTTAAATGTTGGAGAACACTGCTTGTTATTTTCTCAGTCTTAAGGAGCTCCAAGGAGAGGGGAGTGATTACTACAGATGATACTTGCTTTTAAACACAGTGGTATGATATTTTCCCTATTTGCCACAGGCTGATTTGACACATGGTCACAGCTTCTGATTCATTATAACCCTCAAGTTCTTGCTGGACAAAGTGATTCTCAGCCAGACAACCCCCAGGCTGTGCTCATGCCATTAATATCTTCTGCCTCATTGCCACAATTTCCACTAGTCAATGTTGTGTTGACAACCTTTTCCTAAATAGAAGTGGTATTTTTCTTGAAAGAATAGTCATCTTACACCACTTCTCCAAATTATCAGGATAATTTTGAATTCTTACTCCGTTCTCATCCCAGCATTATGTCATCAGGAAAATTATCAATTATTAAGCTGCCCCGTGTCAGTCAGAGCTCAGGGACTAACAAAGGATATTTGCATATTGAGCCATTGTCTCTCTGCCCCTGTCTCTCTTCTCTGAATAATTTTCCAAGTAGATCCTCTTTGATGCTTTCCTGTGCATGCAGTTTTCTCATAAATAGTTCCCAGTTGAACTGGGAAGACTGGCTCATTATTATTTACTCAAGGCTGAGTGTTTCAATTCTCAAAAAACAAACCTCTATCTCACTGCAAAGCACCAAAACACTAAAACCCACTTCACAGTAAATAGGAAAATTGTTGCAAATTTCTTTGGTGCTTCAGGTTAAAATCCAGCTGTGATTTGAGGTTTAAAGTTTAGGTAATTGATGCTTTTTCATTCTTCTGAGCATCTTGGTGCGCGATGCACTCAGTTGTGACCAGCACCTGGCGTAGCTATATCTTATTTTTATTTATCTGCTTCTTCTGACCACAAAAAACATCAGAAAGGAGGCCAACATCCTTCGCAAAGGCTGGGTCAAGATGACTAGAATAAGCAAACCTAACAAAGTTAATGCAAGTAAGATTTGCAGAGTCTGTGACACTGACTACCTTAGGGAGTGATTCAAGGTGAGATGAAACTTTATGGGAATGTGCATTGGGCTGAACCAGAACCAGTTATCCTTGGGCCCCCCTTGAGGCTGACAAGTTAATTTCTAACTTGTGTTATGTTTCCTATTCTAGTGAAAGCTTTTGCTTTGAAACTTGGAGTCACACTATGGTTCCTGTTTTTATTACTAGGAAAGAAATTTATGACTCTTGGATATAAAGATGAGACGAAAATGTAGCCAAACACATTACAAAGACCCAAAAATATAAATATGAAATACAAGCAATGCTTTCTTTTTTTTTTTTTTTTTTAAGTTACAAGCCCAGTTCCAGCAGCTTGTGAAGAAATCCCTTCATTTGAGGTGAAATATAGGTCATAATTTCTGAGTCCTTGGGCTTGGCAGCATGATTTTTGGCCTGTAGCTCAAAATGGAGCTGGCCATCTGCACTTTGGGAATCCATTACCACTGTCAGAATCACACAGGGTATTATAGCAACTGCCCAGAGCAAAACAAAACCAAACCAAAATACTTCAAGATACTACAGTCATTATATCCATCTGCCTGTCTATTTATAAACTAGTTTGCTGAGGTGCTCCACACATTCTGGAGGCAATAACTTGCCATTCCTGTTTATTTTTGCAGGTGTCCTTGAACCACATTTAAAAAAAGCAAAACAGCACAGGGTTGAGAAGGGGAGGACTTGTTTGCTGCCCTGAGTGAAACAGTAGGTCCTTTTCTCAGAGCCTGAAAAATGATACATCAACTTCAGTGCAGGATTTCTGGAGCTGGTTCAATTCATTTGACACTTTGGGGAATACTAATTGAGCATTCAATAGTTCAACACTGTGGGAGTGGGGTAAACCAATCCAGGAAGACCATCAGCTGTGGGGAAACCAATTTCCTCTCTCAGACTTATTGTTCCTGTATGTCAAAGGTGGTCCCAAGAGATTCTACTTGTTGCTGACACATTCCAGAAATCATTTAATTTTCGCACTGCTTTTTTTAAATTTATTTTTAATTTATTTTTCTTTTTTAAATTGGCAGAAGCAGGCAAGAGAATTAAGTATCCCAAGGGCAAAAGAGAAATCTTCTGAAAGAAACGTTGAGAAGAGAGGCAAGGTAGCTAACAAAGGGCAAAAATGCCAAACCTGCTTGTTTGCACTGCCCTTGGAACACTGTGCTCTCCATGTATATAAAGTGTATCTGCAAAAAGATTATTTACTTGACTGCTGTCTCTGCTGACTGGAAGCAGAGTAGCTCTGTTGAACTGGTTAGAATTCTGGCTCTGTGGCTGCTGAGCTCACTACAGAACTGAGATAGGAGGTCCTTGGAACATGAAGCTGTGAGATAAATGTTGCTAACCTGCTGAGGGTGGGGATCTGCCAGGTGCTCCTCAGCTGTGTTTGAGAAGCTACCAAAAAGGAAAGAACTGCAGTAGAAATAAGATGCTTTGTGTTTCTCCACCAAACCAGAGTCATCCGGCTGTCCCTGAGAGGAGCAGTGAAGTCCCTTGACAGCCACAAACACTTTTCACAAAGCAGGTGTTCCACCAGTGAGCATGCAGCACAAACAACAGGCATCTCCTAGATGTTTCCCTTTCATACACTTAAAAAGGAAAACACACAATTATCATATTTGCATAATTCCTTTTCAAAACTCGTCCTTTAGCAGTTTCAAAGACGTTGCTTCATCTCCTTCTCATTTCCTGCAGGGCTATCACTGTCATCTGGAAAATTTAAGTCCACCTGACAACAAATTCTCGGTTGAAACTAATAGAAACACAGCAGCAGCTTCCAAACATTCGTTGCACAGCTTGGTTAGGAAGCCAGGATTAAAGATATGCTGTGTTTCTCTACTTCACTAAAAGCCTGTACTTCAATGTTTTAAAGCTTCTAAAGTTGTGTGCCAACAGTATCATATCTGTCACTGGCAACAGTATTGATTCTGCCAGTGGCACAATTCAGCTATGGGAGAACTTGCTGTGGTTTTCCTTATGCTGTGGCAGATCCACGGTAGCTCATAATTTAGGTAGCTGACCTACGAGGTATTTTCCCTGAAACTTCAACACATGCAACTCTTCCTCACTTCTTTATAAAGGTTAGCAGGCCTGTCAACACCGTTACCCCAGGATCTCACATTAATTAATCTATCCTCACAGCACTCCTTTGTTAGATGCCAGATTTTTCAGAGAGCTCAGACTCAGATTTTTCAGTGCTTGACACCTAAATTGGAGCCAGATTTTCTGAAAAACTGAGTTCTCTTTTTGTTTCTTAAAGAAGGTGCAAATTTTTCAAAGTTTCCAACAGCCCTAGCAGCAGTTTGCTGCCCAGATTGTGTGAGAAGGTGAGGACTCGGTGTGCCAAACGTCTTTCCTACCTGTGAACACTTTGGTGCCTAAAGCAGAGGTAATTTCCTTGTGAAGTCTGGCTGTCAGAGTGGGAGGCTGAGCTCTTTTGAAAATCTGGAGTTCTATTGTAAGGGCATTACAGCTTTGCAGGTGACAAACTGACAGCTAGAGCGAGGAGCAGTGGAACATTTGTGTGGCAAGTGGGGATGAGATCAGGATTCACCAATTTCTGTGCTCAGAGCTGGGCTGTGACGTGGGCATGGGCTACAACACGAGCTCAACAGCATCCTGCAGGATGACAGAGCTGCTGCATGAGACACAGCAGAGTGAAGCAAGTTCCTGGAAAGCTGCAATGGAACACTTTGCCCTCCTCCTACTCAGTGCAGCTGAGAAATACAGATGTACTATCTGTGCTCACATCTCCGAATTAAAGCAGTCCTACCAAGGAGAAAAGTGGTTTATCAGTTGTTTTTTGTTGGTTTTTTTTTCCTGCACTTATTACTGCCTTTTACTGTCTGGCTTACAGCTCGAGTACACTGCCCTGTGATGTGGATTCATCCACTGCAGCTCTGTGAGCCCATGAAGTAATTGAAGGTCACCAAGAGCTCCTGCTCAGGACACCCCCAGAAAGAAAGAAGCCCACAGGTCAGTCTGAAGTGGTGAGCACAAATATACACTGCTGAATGACACAGGAGAAGAGAGCAAGAGTGGGAAATAGCCTCAGTCATCCACACTGTTCACCCATCTTTGTTCTGGACTGTGCTAAGTAGCTACCTCTGAGAGAGATTGGGCTCAAGGAGAACTCAGGGCTAAGAACCAATCTTTAAAGTCTGTTTTGTGTAGGAGCAGAGGCACAGCCATAAAGCCTTGCCAACAGAAAGGGTGAATTACTCTGAGCATGCACACATCTCGGCTGTTCCACTTCTCTTTCCTGTGTTTCCATATTCAGTTCTGCCTTGGGGAGATCTGGACTCACTGTTGCACATGGAGCAGCCACACCTGAGAATCTGCCACAGCCATGCGCAAAGCGATGGTTTTGGTGGCACAGGAGTTGGGCTCAAAGGAGAGACTGCACAAAAAACTTAGTGTTAGGATACAGAATCCTCCCCCACTTTGAAAACGTGGGCAGAGCTAATTTTCTAGCATTCCTATTTAAGCTCTGACAATTGTTAGGCACCACGGTTTTTTTTTTCCTTCTAACAAAAGTGTCTCAGTTTTTAAGGGTCCAGAGCACAATGGCAAAGGCCACAGTCACAGATGTGCTAATCACCAAGAGTGGTGGTCGCTCATCCTCTGTAAACACAGCTAAAGCCAGTTCCAAGGTGGACCAGGATTCTCAAACCCAAGGTAGTGGTACTTCACAGTTTCCTATTCTCTCTCCTTTTCCCAGTCACGTAGGCAGCTCCTCGTCCACTCCCTCCCTTCGTACAATATCTTCATTTTTAAAAAATATTTCCAAGCAGGCTGTGTTAATGCGACAGATGGGGATTCTCTGTCAGCTCCCTTCTGGTGAAACATTTATAAGATTTTGTATGGCTTCAGAAGGCGACATATTAGAAAACTGGGAGGTGGAAAGTGTAGAGAGAGAAGCTTTCCTATTTTAATTTTAAGCAGTAGGAGCCTGAGTAGAGTGAGTCATACCTCTTCAAACACGAATCCCAAAGCAAATAACGAAATGGGAAGAGGAGAAACATGGATTAGGCAGACAGAACAAACAATGCTGTTAATCCCTGCAGACCTGGGTGGTGTTTTGGTTGCAAAACACCCAGGGAATTGGGCTGAGGTGCTGTTTTAGCCACAGAGGAAGGTGAATCACTGCAGACATTGGGACAGGAGTGGAGCTGCAGTTTGTGCTCCCAGTGGTGCAGGGAGGGAGGGATGGAGGAGTGCAGTGCCCAGGGGGAGCTGCCTTCACAGCCAGCAGGGATGTTTACCCAGCCTAGAAAGAGGGAACAGCAATTACCTAAAAAATCACACTAAAAACCAAGGGTGGGTGGGGAAGATATTTCTAGGTTTTTTTTTTAGTATCACCACCATGAGTACTCCCATAATGGAATGGTATCCCAGCAACAGGGCTGGAATAACACCTCGTGGATAACGCAGTACCTGCGTAACTCAGAGCCCTTCACCACAGCCCGAATCATCCCCACAGCTAGTCTGGACAATTAGGGAAGCACTGGAATACCAGGGATGTTTTTGCCAATCAAAAGGAGGGAACAGATGTGCATTTTTCCTGAAGTTATAATTTATTTGGTTTCGCCAGCAACAGGTTCCAGTTCGCTCTGCTGGATGGCTTTGCCACAGCATCAGCCTCCACTAACTGCATGGTGAAAGAGGGTTTGGTTCATAAAGAGTTTGTTTTTGTGTTTAGTTACATGGTGTTATTTGGGGATTGTGGTCCATCACATCTCTAATATAGTCTTTTTTTTTTTTTTGCCACTGCCAGATTGCACAGTTAGACAGCAGGGCACGCTTTCCTGTTTGCTTAGCTGCAGCCATTGCACTTCAGTGTTTACTAGCATGGTTGAGAAAAATTCCAGGAGGGTTTGGTTTGGGGGGTTCGTTTTCTTTACTTTTTTTTTTTTCCCCTTAGCATTTGCTTATTTGTCAAAGTTTTGAAGAGGTGGTTTGGTTTTGACAGTTTTTCTTCACAGCCCAGGAAGCTTTGGGATCAGTCAGCACAAAGACTGTGTTTTTTAGGGCTCTTGGCATTGCCCTGCCTGTGGGGAAGAGAGCCAAGATGTCTGCTTCAGAGCCCAAGTCGCATGGCTTTTCTTTTTATAGGGGATTTTAAAATGTCTCTCATCAGAATATCACCAAAATTCAAACCATCTAATTTTTCTCTTAAGCAGAATCACCTTTCAATGCAATATTTATGCACTTAACACCATTGCCAGAGGCACAGAAGTACAAAGCAGTGCTATATGGAATATTATTCAGCACCTGCTTGTATTACAAACAATAAAGCAGTGTCTTGCTAGAGCGCTATGAAATAGAAGTTCTCCCCTCATTGATTCATTGCCACCCAGATGACAAAGTCTAACTGGAAACGAATGTACCTTAGTGGATCTGGGATAGATCCCAGATGGTTCTCCCTGGCTTTTCTGATCCAAATGCTCTCCAGATTTTAGCAGCCATGATATTTTTAGACCTCTCTAGCATCTTGTGTCTTAGAGCTTTGTAGCAGGCCTGGGAGGTGGAGGAAGCTCTGCAAGCCCCCATGCCATAGATGAGAAGGCTGGAAGCAGGAGGTTGCCAAAGATCACAGCGTGGATCAGGGCAGAGCAGGGAAGGCAGGACAGATGGACACCCTTGCAGGAGAGAGGAGCTGAGTTATTCCTGGCACACTCAGGCACCTCCATTCTGCCAACCTCCACTCTGGAAGCTGGGATGGCTACAGGAGCCCATCATTTTCTGTCCAGGAAAGTCACAGCTACTTTGTGCTATGAAAAAGAGCCCACACTTCCCCCTAAACTGGATATGTTCTGGGAGAAAGTGAAACAACTTGCTCTGAGTGGCAAGTGTGCCAAATGCTAGGATCCAGCACAGAACCACTCTGACAGCAGAGCTCCACATCCCTTTGTGCTCCTGCTGTGCCCCATAGGGATTTAGGGACTAAATATTTCATTTCTCTTGCAGAAAGGACTCTAGTGTTTTATCAGGAGCTTGATACTGTGTGATGGCATTCATCTTAGAGGGTACAGAGAACTTCAGCATTCTAGGCTGTTAGCACTTAGAGCATTTTGAGAACCAGTGAAGCACACTGTATAGCATCTGTTACCATGGCCTGCAAGCACTCATTTCCAGAAAGAACAGCTGTAGTAAAGTAGGAGATGTAGTAAATACACAGCATATAGCTGCACACTACATTGGAAGTGCTACAGAAAGCAAATCAGCCACATCCATTTCTTCCATAAGCACCTGCACCCACAACAGAGCCCTAGCTTTACTGGAGAACTTGTTTCTCTCAAACTGCTGAGGCTGCACCTGCTTACTCAGTGCTGGTGAATTTGACTTACAAGCATAGAATTACTCTTGCATCTCCAGGTCTGTTTTCATTGCAGCTCATGAGCCATGAATAATTAACTTCAGCTCTGCAACAGAGGCATCTGCCTTGGCACAGAAATTCAGGGCTGGAGCTGCAGCTGGATTCAGCCCTTAAGAATAATTTCAGATGAAGTCCTCTCATTCTCTCTTTGGTTCACTTTGGGAATATACAAGTGATGAACAACTGCACCTGAAGTTCTTTGTCACTTCTTGCATTACAAACATGAATCAATGGGGGAATGCACAGCAACACCAGTTTGTATGTCTGGATGTATTTTACTCCAGGGCTGTTTTCTAGGCATTATTCTGCCCTGTGAGACCACTCATGATAATCTTTGCTCTTGTGTTTGCATAGCACCTAACCTGGCCAGTTGTGTGCTGAGAACTGAAGTGCTGCAACTATGGAAGAAACTCAGTCTGTGAGGAGCAAGACTGACAGAGTTCAGGTTTTTTTTTTTTCAGATGTGGCTCCCAAGATTAAGCTCAGATGTCTGAAGAGGAGAGATTACAATGAACTCCTACAACCGGGGCTTTCCATTCAATATCAGGATACAATATGTTTCAGGTAACTGTGACTATTTGACAAAACTGGATGGAGTTTGGTCAGGAAATAATTAAAATAAGAGACAGATGGCTAAATAGAGCAAGATGGAATGATGGGGGGAAAATGGAGTTTCCTTAGGAAACCAGGATCACAAAGACAACAGTGAAATGGAACCTTTGGATTAACATATTTTCTTATTCCACTTTTCTTTTCTGGTGACAGTTCACACTTTTCCAGAAGTACCTCCCGTTATTGCTTTTCCCTTACCAATTAGACTTGTGCTTCTTAAATCTTCATTAAATCTGAATCTCCCAATTTCTCAGAGATAGAATTACGGTGTAAAAAATAGTGGACTACAGCAAGACAATGTGAGATTAGAAGAGTAAACACAAAGCACATTTAAGATGCTATCTTACTAATATATACCACAACAGTACAGATGAAACAAGAGAATATTCCCATCTCAAATCAGACCTATTTCATTCTTAGCAAACTCTGCTTAAAAATTGTTGTGGGTTTTTTTTTTCCTCAACACTCCAGTTTAAGCAGAAGCAAAGAATCCCACAAATCTCATTATACAATTTATTCCTGCAAAACTTCCAAACTATTTTAGGATGTTCTGAAACCTTTGAGAAATACAATCAAAATAGATTTTTTGTGTTCCTTCCTAACCAAGTTATGTGAATGTTGGAGACACCATTCTAACAGCAAAATCTCTTACACAAGAGAATAGTTTTAAAATAAGATAGTTGCAAAACACTTCCTTTTTATTTCTTCAGTTTTGAAGGAACAATCTGAGATTTATAAGCCATCTCCTTCCTCAGCAATTTAAAGGTGAAATATGCTTGCATACAGTGGAGCAGTGTTGCGGCCTCACGATTCAGCACGATTCCTGGTGAAATGATGCAGGACAAAAACATATCAGAGGGCATTTGTTGACCCTTTGTACAAGGCTGTACACTGAGACACCAAATCTAATAATTAAAAAAAAAAAAAAAAGCCATAGTGATGGGAAGACTACTTCATCTCCATCTTGGAAATGCCACCATTCCCATCTGCACAAAGCGAAAACAGGAATGAAACCATGAAACCATGAAGATTTATGTAAAACTGAAGCTGAATGCCGGCAAGATTTCAATACATGCTTCTCAGATCTGCAGCCCCCTGGGAATACGGCAGAATAGGCTGATAGTGCCCATGTCCTGATATAACTTGTGTAGTGTTATAAAGAAAGGATTCCTTTTCACCCTGATGAAGTGCACAGTTTGATAAACTCTCCCAATGAACTCCCCTGCAGCTATTAAGAGCTGAAATATTGTGCTTTTGCTGGATAACTTTTAAGTTACTCAGACATAACCAGCACATCATCAGCAAGGCCAGTATCAAATGTAGCTGGAAATCATGAAAAGAAAGCTTTTATTTATAGCTCATGGCTTGCAATTTTGAAAAGTTATGTTAATACAAACAATTTTCCTCATCAAGAGTGAATAATTACACCATGGCTTTAAAACCTGTGTTTCAGCACCACAGTAACTTCAGGGCTTGTTGATTATCTCAGGATGTAGGGGTGTACCCTGGGCTCTGGCCGACCACTCAGCTATCATATTCTCAATTCCAGCAGCTGGAAACAGGTTGATGCATATATCAAAATTATTTGTACTGCTAACAGTACAGGTGCAGGGGCAGTCTGAGCTCCAGGGATGCTCTTTGGGGAGTGGGATACACCCTCAGAAAGATGGGAAGGAGCCACACAGCCGAGGTAAGAGTCCTGCACAGAACCCAGTTTGTGAATGTTCCTGGAGCAAACACCGATTTTGTGTCTGGATACCAAACAGGGATTTTCATGTCTACCCACTGCTGACATCAGTTCCACTAATGTGACACACCAGTGGGTTCATCATACTGTAGAGCAACCCAAAAAGCAGTGAGAAAGAACTACTTCCCTTTATACAATATTGCAGGAGAGAATTCAGGGAAGGGTCTGTCTTCTGGCCACAGTCAAAGGAGCAAATCAGAAGCTCTTGGGGAATTCAAACTGGACTGACTGGGACGATTTTTCTGCTTTGCATTTCTTGTGTAGAGAATTGCTTGACAAATTTCCAGCTAAATCTTTTTTTTTCCCCTTTCTGGAAAATGCCAATTCATGAAAATCAACAAGCTTCATGGGAAACTGCTGTTTTTTCAAATAAAATATTTTCCTTGCGCAGAAAAGCAAAAAGCAAATGGTGATGACAAGGTCAAGGAATGTTCTGATATTTCATTTCAAGCTTGTCAGCTTTAACATTTCATCTTGCATAAAATTTTAAACAGAGGCAAAAATGAGCCACAGCTTATTTAAGTAAGAAAATTAGTTTATGGCTAACTTGTGGAGCTGGAAATAACAGGGCTTTTGTGAAGCTCCAAAATCTACTGCTGTTGGTCTCACTAGGGAGTTTTATCCTGGGTCAAGGAGCTTGAAATGGGAGAAGGTAGAGTTGTGAATGCCCACTTGAGGAATCAAGATGCTGCTGTTAATAATGAGTTTAAAGGAGGACATGAGGTCATTGTGTATCCCCAGGCATGGAACTGCAGCTCCTTGCCAATGCTGTGTTATCCAAGCCTTGGGATTAGGTGCTTTGTCTGGACAATCTGCTCTCAAGCTTTAATTCACACCTGTCCCTTTCCAATACTGACACTGGATTGCTTGTCCCATTTGATCTTGTAGGAGTGTGACTCTAATAAATCCTTGACTGTGGCCAGTGAGCCTGCCAGCCCATTTCTGTGAACAGTCACCCTTCTGATGTGGTAAGATATAAAATATCTTTTTTTATATTTTGTTTTTAATTAGTGGTCTGAGCTCAAGAATAAGACTAAGCAAGTTCAGGTTCTCTAGCTGCTCCTGTGTTTTCCCTTTTTTTAGGACAATGATTTTGATTTCTTGGTGGGCATTGGGGGTGGGTTTTTTGTTGCGGAGCAGGAGTGGGTGTTGTTACAGGGGTTGAATGTTTGGTTTTTACATTTGCAATGAGGTTTAGAAGATATGCTTGTCCTAGGGATCAAAATATACATGAACCTGAAATACTTGTAGACAATAAAGTGCTTTTTTAAAATTTAGAGATTAATGGTCAGCTTCTGGGCTACAAGCATTTATTTTTCTGTATTTAGTCTCAATGAAGCAAAGGAGCCCATTTGAACTCAATTGAATAAAAAGCCTGCTCCTGATGTATGGCTTTTATGCAGAAAGTGTGAATTTTGTAACAGAGCTTTACAGTGACTGCTTCCTACCTCCAAACTGATCTCATGTTGAGGGCAGAAGTGTAAAATTCAGCACATGCTCCTTGTCTGGAGAAGGCAGAGCAGCTCAGAGCACCCTGTGAGGGCCATATGTTGGAGCTGGCAGTCTGACCCACCTCATACCCTCCTTTTATGTGACAACAGACCAGGCTGGTGTGAATCCTGCCTGAACAGCATGGCAGCAGATCGTTGGAAGGTTTTTTCCCCACTTCAAAGGCTCTTTCCACCATGTGAGTCAGGTTTTCTATAATTTATCTAGCTCTGCTCCAAACTTATTTTATTCATACCCAAGGCTCCAAAGAGCTTTCTATGATTTGTTTCACAATGCCTTCCCTACATGTTTGGAGAACAAGCTGAGAATCCAGTTTATGACAAGGTTCACTCTCACCATTCAATCACAGAATATGCTCAGTTGGAAGGACCCTAAGGATCATTCAGTCCAGCTCTGGGCACTGCAAAGGATGGGAAATATCTGATGTGATCTAACTTATAGTCAGCTTCAACCAGCAAACCAGCAAATAGAAGCTGATCTCTGTATGTGGTAGTCAAATAACCCTTGTGATGATCTGAATTTTCCTAATTCATTGTGGTGGGTGCTTATGAGCATGTGGGACTTCAGCAGACTTTTTTTTTTTTAATTGCCTTGATTATTTTTTTAAACTTTATTTGGTTCAGTTGATGGAAAAGGAAGAGAAAAATGTCTATATATCTATATGTATCTATGTGTATATATATATACTGGAGATGATCTGTGCATTCACATGCTGTGGATCACCTGCACACCCCAAGTGCTTTGTGATAATATTTCCCCTACAGGGCTCCTTGCTCTGAGAAAAGACTTGTCCAGAAATCATGAGCTGTGTTGCAAAACACGTTTAAATAAGCAGCTTCTTCCTAGGAGCCACAATGCAGAGAATGAGATTTTTGGCCTATGCCTCCCCACGCATCAGAGATGCAGCACTGATGTACCAAGGCATCACTTTCTTGGTTGTCCTTACCAGAGATTTGCCTTGGCTTGTCTGACCATAAAAACATGCAGGTCCTTGGGAAAACTGTGTTTTAAAGGGATGCGAATGACTTAATACCATGAAAAGAAAGGTGGTGCCTGGCTGTAGTCAATGTGAAACCTTTCCCAGGTAGAAAATGTTCTGCACTGAAGGTTTAGCATTTGGGCCTGAAGCACTCAGTGATTTCTTTCCTGTTTTCCTAGACTTTTGGCTTGACTCGTTTGTGAGTGGCACTTCTCCAAGAAAAATGTTATGCAGTTTCTATGGGATACACAACAAGTTGAAGTTTTTTCAGGGTCTGATAATCCTGCTTTCCTTGTATGCCCGTGTATCATTCTGTGTGATCTCTGTGCCTGCTGGCTGTACTTTGATATCTGGTGCTGGGTTCTGATCCCTGCACATAAACACCACATGCCACCTAGGAAATAGGAACAACCTTTGGAGTGCAGCAGCAAATGATCTCCCTGAAGACACAAAGCCTGTCCTAGTGAGACACTTGGTGTGCCATATGCAAACTTCAATGTATGTGGTAGGGAATGAGGAGCTGAGGGACAGTACAAGATGCAAGTTGTGTGAGGGGTCTGAAGGATCAATGCTCCTTTGCCTGGTTTCTGACACAGAACCAGCTTCAGGGAAGGACCAGCCTCTTTTGCTGAGTTCAGATTCTACACATCTCAGTGTCAGTCTTTAAAATCATGGTAACGTTACCTGAAGCAATAATCGTGTAATTCTGTAGTCCTGAACTCTAGCTACCAAAAACTTTGCCTCATTATCTTGGCTCTGCAAATCTTGTTGCAGGACCTGTAAGAAAAGTTGTGTAAAGGACTGAAGCCCCTTCAGACTGGGAATGTGATCATGGTGGCTTATAAACCAGGATGTGAAACTACAATTAGCTCCAAAAGCCATTTGATGCCACACAAGCAATATTGTAAACTTGTGCTTTATTTCTGAATCCCTGATGTGGGAAATGAAGAATAGATAGTTTGAGTTCTTGGAGCTGTATTTTTGAGCAAGGATAAATACCCGAAAAGGAATTCAACTAAATCATAAAATACTAGGCTTGAAATCAGGGCAGCTATGCAGAGTATTCTGGAATAGTCATTATGCTTCTAATTAACACTATCCTTATTTCAGGGCAACTTCCTTGTCCTCTGGGAATGTTCTTTGCAGGATGTCTTTGCAGGACAGTTCCTTGCAGGATGTGCTCACCTCAGAGCTGCCTGTCACTGCAATGTGCTGAAGATGAATTAGGTTCAAAGTACTTCTAGGGCTCTGCTCGCTCACCTTTGCCCATTAGCAGAACAAATTCTGCACATCTTCTCTGACACCCCTATAATTGCAAAGTCCTTTCGCATGCAGGCAGAAATACTCGCAGGAAGGCCCTTCGGCATGGGCAGCATATTTAAATTTCTCACCTGGCTTAAGCTATCCTGACTAAAATGGTGTCTGCATTTGCTAATAGTAAATTTTGACACTTAGAGGAAAAGTAGGATGCTTTTTATTTCTTGCTTTGGACTCGGTGTCTGTCTATAGTCTTGGTCCTTGAGAGGAGACATCCTTAATTCTTACTGCATCCTTAATTCTCTCTGCAGTGTGGTGGTTGCAGGCAGCTTTAGTGCCCCAGCCCTCCTGGTCTGCACAGGAAAAGGGTCTCAGGTACACATTTAAGGGCTAATAAGCACCACTGGCATATTGCATGGAGATGTTCTCTGGGACAGAAATTTCTGCAGGGGAGAGCTATTTCAGATGAGTGCTTCCGTGCCAATGGGAAAAACATAGGGACAGAGTTTAAAATGGACTGAGAGGAAAAACATTTTCTTTGAACCAACTTGCTGAGTCTCCTACATTCCATTAAGAAACATTTTATAACCTCCAGTCTTTTTAAAGCAAGAGTATGAGCCTGCCCCTCACCACATAAAGAGCAGAAGTTTCTTCTCCTTTTGGAAGACAATGTGCTTTTTGTTTTTCAGAAGGGTCCTGGTGTATTCCTGGGTCAGGTACCAAAAATTTGGGGAATTGGGGGTGGTGTTTGAATGCCTGATCTCAGTGAGACAGGAGGAAATGCAGGAGCACAGGGATGTTCTGTAGGAGAGAGTGAAGGCACCTAAGCAGTGGGCCCTGGCTGATCCAAAGAGGAGCAGCCAGAGTTGGAGGCTCCTTGAATCCTCACGTCCTTGAGATTCCACACAGAGAACATTTTCTGTTGGATGCCCAATGAGTGGACAAGACACTGGACTTTAAAGATACTGCTAAGAGATGGTAGGACAAGATGGGGAAGGTACAGGTGAAGATACAAACTTCTTAGCTTAAAAAATATACTGGCTTTTTCTCCCCTGGGAAATGTGCATTTCACACATTCCCACCCCCAAATGTTTTACTCAGACTTGATCTTTATGGTCTCTTTCTTTGACAAGAAATTTATTTTGACATTAAGATAGTTGAGAGAAAACTAAATTTGGAGGCCAAGGAGGTAGAAAGAAATCTCCCAACCATTTTTACACAATTGCAACACAAACTGACATGCTTAAGTGTGAAGCCTCCCACTCCTGTGGTATTCAACTTTTTAAAGGTCTAGAAGCATTTATTCCCCCAGGCTTTTTTGAAGTAAACTTCTAGTCAATAATTACATTAGAATTGAAGTGACCTCAGATTGCACAAGAAATCTCTGACAGACTCAGAATTTGAATTCAAGTCGTTGGTTTTCAAAGACATCTAGTCCTTAATGACAACTACATCATAAGGCATAGGTACTCCAAACTAAATTCAGGTCAGCACAACACAATTCAGCTGCTGTTTAGATAGTCTTCCCCAGACAAAGAAAGAAGTTTGCCTCCCACGGGGGCTGCCCTGCATCTTCCACAGTGTTTCTTGCAGACAGAAAAGTGCGAGAACAGAACTGTTCTGCTGGGCTGTTAAAGATTTTATTTGAAGCCTGATCATCAGCAAACCTGTCCCCAAAACTGTAGCATTAGTACAAGCAAATGCTTTCTGCTACATATAAAATATAGAAAACTCTGCAAGTGGTTTCTAAGAAATGTGACAAAGAAAACTCCTCACAGAAAGGGCATTCAGGGAGAGCTCTTTAAATTTAATCTTTAAATTTAAATTTAAGGAGAAACATTTCCCCTGAGTCATAACTACATTTAACTTCCATATGTTAGAGAAGGAGGTGGTTGTGGCACAAAGGAAATGGGAGGTTCCTCCAGTGAAAACTTCAGATGAGCAGTTGCTTCTTCAGGCATCTGCTTGTAGGATTATACCAGACTGTAAAACTTGGCATCATATGGTGCACTGCAAACAAGGCACTCATTGCTGCACAAACATCAGCTGATTTTTGCACATCTCTTTTTGCCTTCTAGCCAATGGTTCAGAGAATCCTCTAATCTCTGCTGAGGCTTGCTGGGTCCTGCCATAATTAAAGAAGCAGCAGGAAATTAAAAGGCACTGTGTTCTCCAGGGACAGGGATAAATTGAGGTGGAGAAGGATTGTGACTTGCCAAGACCACACAAGGAGTGGGAGAACCCTCAGATTTCTATTTCCCAGTTTCCCATTGGGAGACATGGGACTTCTTGCATTGGAGCTAGGATTGCTCTACATAAAGCATCATGAAACTTGGAAAGTGGATCATTGCCCCAAGTCTGGATAATCTCCTGGCTACCTGTGTCCCTTTGGCACACAGGGACACAGGCAAAGGATGCTTTACTGCTCAGGTCCTCACAGTACCCTGGCCTTGGGCACAAGTGGCTGCACACCTTCTTCTTCAGTGACTTTATGTCCCTTTTAGCTGAGGGCCTTGAAATTATCAATTCTGAGTGCTCAGGTTGGTAGAGCTGCTTTAAGAACACTGGCCTGTGTTCCTACAGGGGTTTTGGTAAGGATGTTTTAAAGCACAGTGGTGTAGCTGAAGTATTTGTTTGCAGTGAGACAAATCTTTCTCCTGCTTGGCTACAGACAGATGAGGTTTTTTTTTTAACCTAGGAATCTGGGTGACTGTTAAAAAAAAAAAAAAAGGGATAAATAAACCCCCCAAAAAACCTCCACAATGAACAAAAAAAACAAACAAAAAACAAAATGAAACAAAAAACCTAAAAAAAGCCAAAACAAAAAACAAACAAACAAAAAAAAACCCACCCCAAAATACAAACCTGCAACACTTTAAATAGCTGTAGATTGAAGTATTATTAGACTTCTGAATAAGCATGTTTGTGTGTCTTTTAGAAGAGCTGAATACCCTTAGTTCCAATGGAAAAGAACACCTCCTGGATGGCCCAGCCAGCACAGAACTGTGCCTTCCAGATAAAGTGCCCTTGCAAAAGAAAGCAGCCAGGCAGAAGCAGAATGAAACATAAGCCTGTAACTTAAGAATCACAGTAAAATGAAATGCAACTGCCCTGATTTTGGTCTCCATTTCACTGGCAGTGGTTTGTGTGGTCAACCTGCTGCAGAGGTTTCTAGATTACAGACTTTAAGAGACAATTCATATATTTAGCCTTAGGAAGAGCTACCCCATAGTGCTGTGACTGTGCTGAAAGGAGTCCTGTATCAGAAAAACAATTCATTTTGGTGCCAAGTTTGTTTGTTTGTTTGTTTGTTTGTTTGAATACCTGTGCTTGAAGTCTCCTTCAAGTGCCACTTGGCTGGTTTTCTTTGATGGAGACCATTGAAATAGGTTAACTCAAGAAGCTTTTTGATTTGTGGAGCTCAGTGCATATAAAATCATCTGGATGGCTGAGACTGAGATGCAGTATTTTTTAGTCATAAGAGTATGATTCCCATGACTTCACTGCAATGGGTTTTCTTACATTTGCTGCCTTTTTTTGCAGCCCAGACTGATGGCAGCAGTGAGAATCTCAGCTTTGTTTGAAAGCCCATGGAGATGTGTGTTCAGCCACTGTGATGAGGCAGAGAAGTCTGAAGATGTTATGCTGGTGTGGTCTGAAACCTCACACACAAATAGAAGAATCTTGATAGCTGAAATAGGAGTGCAGGAATTTCTTTCCACCTTCCCCTTTTTTTACTCCCAGGAGATTTTCTCTGTCATCCACAGTTTGCACCTGTAGAGCTGCCCCAAGACCATGACTTAAAGCATTTCTCTAAGCTTAATTAAACCTTCTCCTATAAGATAACTAACTCCAAATTGGTAAATAACTCCAAATTGATCAAAGATTTTTCAAGTTCATATAATAAATACCAGCAGAATTAAGAAGAGATGCTGGAAAACTAGGACCGAAGTCTCTTGCTGTCAACAACAGCTCACTGTGATTCATTTTGAGACACAGTTACTGGAGAACATTGCAGTGTTACTTCAGACCTTTCCACCAACCTAACTTTAAGGTTAAATATTAAAATGTATGCATTTTTTCTGGCTGCTAATTAACTGTTGGTGTAGACACACGTGGACTTCAGAACTGTCGTTCATTTGCTCTGTGCACAGGAACACAATCCTTGCACTTGTATTCATATTAAAACTTCTCTTTAGCACTTAAAATTCACTGGGAGTAGCCTGGAACATTGAGGAGAATTGGTAAGAGTGACACCACAAATCAGATTATGATTCCCTAGGAGATTAAAAAATGCAGGGAGGTGCTCTCTGCCTGTATCATAGGATGAAAATTACTAAATACTCTGCATCAAACTAATAAAGCAGTTAACTTTTTTCCTTTAGAAACGGATTTTAAGCCTACTGCTCAAAAAGGCTCAAGCTCTTCTCCAAACCACCTGTATCTTTTTCATATACAAAACCATGGAAATATGTTGAGGGAAAAAGCTTCCCTAAAGAGAGAGAAAAATAATGTGACATCCTAAATTTGTAGACAGCTCCTGTATTATTTGCTGAAGACCAGACTTTAGACCACTTGCAATAGGTTTAAAATTAATATTCCTCAGATTAATATAAGGACTAATTTCATGCCCCTGCAAGGCACAGGGGAAATGATGAATCAGTGCAGCTTTTGCAAAGCAAAGGTTTGAGCAGGAGAAGTCTGACCCAAAGGCTGTGGAAGGATGTGTGCCCAGGGGTGGCAGCAGAGCTGTCAGACCCCTTCCCACTATTCTTCAGCACAGGGAATAGGGAGATACTGAGGGGAGGCAGTGGCAATCCATCAAAAACCTCCTTTGTAACAGCACACAGAAAGACCCAGGGAATTTCAGACCCTTAAACTCCTGTGCACGGGGACAAATGCTGAAGGGCTGTTTTGTTCCACCCAGCAGATGCAGCAGGCAACAGAATGATTAACTTAACACTTGCAGAGGCTCTTGATGCTGCCCTATAAATAGGTTTTAAAAGTTTTCAGTTCCACAGTCTTAGGGCTTAAGCAAATAAGGTACAGTTTAACGGGGATACCATGGCATATAGGATCAAGAATTACGTACCAACCCCAGCCCTTTTAAATTTTTTTTTCCTGCTTTTCTCTCAGGAATGCACAAAACAAAGTCCAAATGTGGACGTGCTCCCAGGGTTTTAGGATCATGCAAAAGTGAAATTGGCTTTATTCTCACTGGGATAACAAATTTTTCATCATGGCATTTTTGGACTAGGTGAAAAATTTGCCATTTAAACATGCAAACAGTGTGCTTCAGTATTGCAGCACTGAAGCAGAAAGTGGAGGGAACTGGAGGGAAGAGCTGAGGAAGTTACTTTATAAAGAAATATTGCATTAAATTCATTTTCTGAGTGAAGATGAAATTGAAGTGATGAAATTGAAGTTGCCCTTAAATTAATTATTTCCCCCACAGCTTGTCTCAGCAGCAGACAAACTCCAGAGCACTCATTTATTCACTTGTTGCGTTGTGAGGAAAACAAAACAGAAGAGACAATTATCAAATTATCAAGTTGTGTATAAGGCTCTGACTTTGGGTAATACCAAGTACGAAGTCATCTCAGTGTTGTGTCATTCCCTGCATGCACATAACACTCATCTATGCTGTATCCCCACAGAGTAAATGCATTTTTAATATAAATTACCTAGTTAAAACTGCACTAATGGTGGTAAATGGGGCCTGTGTTGGTGGTAAATGCATTGAGCTTTAAAGCTCATACTTTTCCCCCCTAATCTAAGCAAGTCACCAGCAAATCCATCAGAGGAGATTTATTTAAAAGATTCATCACACTGCTGGCCTGGCTGCAATAAAACAGGCTATAAAGTTCCACCAAAGCTAAACAGCAGTGTCCTGCTGAGCTGATGTAAATGCCAGTGCACAGAGTGCCCTGTGCTCACAGCTTGGGGCAGCCTGAACTGGAGTCTGGCCATAAACAAAGGCTTCCTCACTGCTCTGACATGCTAAACCTTGGAAGGCATTAGGATCACTAATTGTTTTAAGAGTCTTAAAAGCATTTAGCTAAGACAAACATCTACAAGTGATGCACTGATCATGGTTTCTGGGGCTACTGCTGCATGGTTTATACTCAGGGTGTTCTAATTGCTTCCCAAGCTGCTCACTGTCCTTACTTGAATGTGATATTCCAGCCTGGCACTAAAAAGAAAAAAAAAAAAAAGGCAGAAAATAAGAAGCCACAAGCAACTGATCTTCAATTGAAGTGGATGAAAAATTAACTCTTCTGGAATGGCTTCTGTGTAGGACAGTAGATGGACTAGAAAAATAAATTATACCTTGATGGTACCCTTACTTCTATTTGCACTGGATGGAGAAAAGATCCAGAGTGTAAAAAGCTCCATCAAAGCCCAAGCACAGAGGAGAGGAAGTTTCACAGTGATGGACAGAGATCAGGTAAAGCAACTAAGATTTTGCCACTAATCTCTGATGCTAGGAGCTGCATTTTTTTAGCTTCCAGAGCTGCTTCCCAAGACAAATCTGGTTCACATTAATGGAAAGACAAACTTAATCCTAAATTGCTGTTTGCTGTACATTTCTTGCAGCTTTTTTTTATTTCTTCAGAGGGTCTGTGCCCAATTTTTTTCCCTACACAGTTTCTTGAAAGACTATATCTAGGGCTGGAATGTCTTCCGTAGGGCTGCAAACTGAGGCTTTTCCTGATGGATGACACTCATCCCTGTCAGAGAAGGAAATGCAGGAGCCCCACTGACTGCACTAAGGTCAGCATTTAGAGGCAGCACAGCTAAATAGCTCCTGTTGTTGGACCTATGATCCTGAATTGTTGTGTGCTAGTCATTACCATTGTCCTCCTCATTATTTTAATTGCCGAAGCTCTTAGCAAACCACCCTTGGTTTTTTTTGTTTGTTTTTTTTGCTAGTCTGAGCAGTCCAAGCCAGGCTCATGTAGGGGTACCACATTGCTACTGAATAGAAAATCTTGTGACTGTGGACATTTCCTTGCTGTTCTCTGATAAGAAGCCTTCTTCTAAGTGCTTGTATCTGGCAGATTAAGACAGAAGGTTGTGGTAAGCCTGTATTTATGTGACTGAAAAATATAGCACGCTGATAGAGGCAGTTTGAATCAGTCAAGACAGCAGGAAGAGTCCTTGGTCCAAGGAGTCAGGGTCTAGATTGAGCTGCAATGGTCTGGGTTAAACTCCTGGGTTACATCACCTTAGTATCAGTTCCTTTGTGGTTTTATTCAGTGTGTCCTCAGTATGTGAAATCCATGCTACTGCAAGGGTATGTTAGTGCAGGGGTGGAAAAAACATGTGAACTGTAACTTTTTCAGAGAATATTTTTCTAGAGAATTTGTAGGAAGTGCTCTTAATTTTGAATAAGAAATGATGAAGCACGTATGACTGAGGAAATAACACACCACTGTGTGCTTTTTCCTGGGTCTATGGTTTTGCCCTTACAGTTCTTGCTTTTAAACTGTGTTTTATCTTTCAGTTCATTCTGTTACTTTCTGGGATTCTGCTAACACTGGTTGTGGGGCTACCCCAGACATCCTCTTTCCTCCCTGGGAGGAGGGAGAGTGGGCACAGTCCATGGCATGACTGTTCCAAAGCCCACAGAAATAAACACAGGCATTTCCATTTATTTTCCTACATCAGCCTCCCTCTGTCTGTGAGGGCCACAGCATTTGTTCCGGACACAGCACAAGGTTATTTACTCGAACACTTTGTGGAGCCTTGAATTAATCTTTAATTTTCCATAACTAATGTTCTTTATTAGCTTTGCAAATAATCCCTTGAAATTTTCATCTAGTTTTGAAGAGTCATAACTAAAGCTCACCTTCTGTGACTTTGCTTTTTCATCTTCCAAGAGTGTTAGCTTAAGGCTTGTCTTTCTAAATCTGATAGCTTCTACATTTCCTCTTTGATACCTGCAGATCTGCTTTGTGCAAGCTTTTTATTTGCCAGTGTGTTTTCAAACCTTACACCTTCTTCAGAGGGAAAAATATTCATCTTAGCATGGGTCACTGGAAAGCTGTGAATTTGTTTTCCAATCTCCATATAAAAAAAAATTGCATCTGTATTCTGCTCCTGTTAATCCCTGTTCTTGCAAATAAGGCACTGCTGCACAAATTGTGTTGCTCATTTTAATGAGATCAAAAGCATAAAATTCAGATGTTCTCATTAACATCTCTGCAGCACAGTCCAAACACTGACTCAGTGAATGCTTTCAACCTAGTGCCATAAAGTTATGTGTTAAATAAAACCAATACAGAAAGTAATATAGTTTTTCCTTAGATACTTAATGTTAAATCTTATAAAAGATTTCATAACAGGGTTATGAAGATCATCTGTCTCATCAGATGAAGAGAGGGCTCCATGTGGTTAGTGTGTAGGAATATAGATATATAGAATACAAACACTACTAAGAAAAAGGAGGAGGAGAGGATCATAACTATAGCAGTGTTTTAACTCAAGAAGAAATAAAAATCCATTAAGCACCAGGGAAAGATTCTTAATTTAATATACCCATGGTTA
Source organism: Turdus rufiventris (assembly GCA_013186435.1). Taxonomy (NCBI): domain Eukaryota; kingdom Metazoa; phylum Chordata; class Aves; order Passeriformes; family Turdidae; genus Turdus; species Turdus rufiventris. Next base: position 765,819 of record PYHW01010281.1, read on the forward strand.
ACAAGATCATCTTTTTCAAGTCAGGAAGGACTTTTCTTTTTTTAGAAGCATTGGCTGTGATGTTGAGCTGAGAGGCACAACTGAAGGTGGAATTACACAAGAGACAGTCCCCACTTCTGTATGACCCAGCACCTCCATGCATTCTTGCACTTTTCTGGGCTTTTTTGTGCATTTCACTGGGACACTCCTTGCTCCTCAGAAAGCCTGCAACCCACCTGGGAACTGGAGGATGGCGCTCTGTGCTCCGGGCTTCATGAAGGTAAGTTTTATACATGTCAATACTCATACTGGGAAAAACCCAAACCAAACCACATTCATTTTGTTCTCCAAATGCAAGGGCAAGATCATCAAAAGCATCCTTAAGACTCTTCAGAAAAGGTGGATTAGCTCTTACAAAGTGACCCAGGTGCAGAACTATTTTCACTGGTTTAGTACTCTGGGAGTCACCCTGAGCATTCTCTGCTCGTGACTGGCCTGCAAACTTTTTCCTGAGAGCAGTCTGAGATCTGAGAGCACTTTTACGATCTGCAGGTTTAAAGTGTGACACTTAGAATGTCACAGGACTGTAGAGCCCTGACTTCTCAGGAGTCACCTGCTGAAGTGAACAGAGAAGTCCTGGAATTGCACAATGATCAAATACTTCTAATACATGATGTCAGATTGCTTATGCTTGAAACAAAAGCCTTTTTTCAGTCCTCTGCCATGTTATCCATAGCAAAAACATTTTAACCTTCACCAAGAGCAACAGTGTTAATGGAAATGAATGAAAAATAGCATTTACAACCAAGCTTTAAGGTACTTTTGTCGTGAGCATGTTTCCTTAAGCCCTGTTCCAACTCCTGCTGTTGCTCATTGTATTTTATTGTATTTCCCTGCCTTTTTGAACATGATTGCCAGCCACCTCGTGTGCAGAAACTAGAGGTAGGATCTGAGGTGGCAATGCACTGTTTTAACTCAGCTGTGAAGGTCATTCTCTTGTGTTGAGCTCCTCACTTCTATCTGCAGCCAGTCCCTGTCTGTGCTGTGGCATTGGGAACAAAAAGTAATATTTCAGTGCTCTGATGTGCAAACAAAGCCCCTCAGACTGGATGATATTTACATTTTCACAGCTTACTAGAAGGCACCATTTAGTAAATGTTTTGCAATTGATGAAATGCTACAAAATGAGCCATGCAAAATTATTCTAGGTGAATAAAATGTCTTTTAGGTACAGACCTAATGGGAGGCGAGATATGATACTGAGCACGGAGTTAGTCTTATTAATACTGAAACTTTGTCCAGCTGGGTGTGAAGATCTGCAGGCAAATCATGATACTTTTCATATCTGTAAAATGTTAGAACATAAGAAATTGCTGAAAGGTTCTTGTACATTTTCCATGGTCTGTCTCTTGCCTCATCTTTACTAGTGTGCCAAACTACCCTGCTCCAGAGATTATATTGGCTGTACCATGAACATCAGTAGCTGCATGTTATTTTACAGATAAATATACATCAGAGCTGCTAGAGCTGCTTAGGAAAAAGGCAGCTTGAATGAGGCTTCTTCAGGAAAGTAATATTTTTAAAATCCTATCTATATTGGTGCTTTATTCTGAAGAGGGAGCCTAGAAAAACAGACTAGGAACTAAGCTCCTTTCTTAACTGGGAATCCAATATATCTGCCTTTTCAAGCAGGAAAGACTAGCAGTAGAGTGTGATCTTTTCTGTGGAGTCCTAGAAGTCTGCAGACCTATCCAAACTATTGGAGTATTTCTTGCAGTGCAGGCTCCCAAACTCCTCCCAATCTGCAGTGGACACTATGTGAATTTCCACCACAGTGGTACTGAGTTAAATCTCAGGGGCCTCTTTCCGACTAGATCCCAAATAGTTCAAATTAATGAAGAAAACAGTCATACTGAGTATGTTTAAAATAGAGATAGTTTGTTTTCATGAGAGAGGCTTGGTTATTTCACATGCCAGGTCAGAAACTGCAAACAAAATTTGCCAAGAAATTACCAGACTGATACTGAGGCTACATGGTGGTGAGTACTAGACTGGTTTAATTACAGTGAATACTAACAAAAAGAGTATTCTTGCATGAGATGTAATTATTTGAGATTACCATGGGAGTTTGAAGATTAGTATATGAGTGTTTGATTATCCAGGACACAGTTTACTGTAATATCTTGAGACCTATCGTGTTCCATGTAGATAAAGGTCAAATGTTCTTTAATTGGAGATATATTTTTGGAAACTTTTGCCTGGAAGTAGATCTGACAGACCAAGACATATTGTGGATCACTATTCAATTATTTCATGTTGGAAATCAGCCTGGAGGAGAGCCAACTCCAGGGCACATAACCACAGGAATCCAGTTGGGTTAAGCAGAAGTGCCTGGCATCACAGATTCTGCCATCACAGAGCTGGGTTAACAAGGTGTTTGTTTTGGCACTCACACTCCCATGTCCAATCTTTTGTGGAGTGTGGGGTTTGGTGGGGATTTTTTGTTTGTGTGTTTTCTCTGCCACCCATGGGTCTAATACTGCATTCTTCTGTGGTGACTCTTCAATAATTTTCAATTTGTTCTGCAGTGCAAAAATAAATAGCTCACTCTGATCTTCTTACACTTTGCTGCTTTGAATGACACTTTTGAAGTTCTCACTTGTAAAGCTCCTCTGGGTCAATTGCTGGGTAGGTCAGGAAAAGATCATGGTTGACAGCTCTGTCTAACTGGCTTCCACTGCTGTGGGGAGTGGGATTTTTGTTTCCCAGGGCAGGCACATAGAGGAGGTGCTGACAAAAGCAGCTCTCCAGAGCAGGGTTGTGCAAATCTTTAATAGACTGTATTATAGTCAGAGAGTTGGATGGAAAATACAGCCACATGAAGGGGAGAAAGGAAGGGAAGACAAGCTCCTTTTGTGCTTGTGGTCCTGTGGGTCAAAATGAAATTAAGCCCTACTGGGGAAGCAGTGAAAGACAGGATTGCCAAATATGTTTTTAATGAAAATAAATGTTGCTTCTGCGCTGCATTTTGCTGTCAATAATTAATGTCAGTGGAAGAGCGATAAAGGGCCAGAAGGATCCCACAGGGCTGGCAGGGGTGGGGTCTCAGATGCTGCCAGCCTGGGAGCCATCCACCAGGCTGGATCTCAGCAGCCCTGGCCCTGAAAAGAAAGGAGCTTTGGCATGGCACAAGTCACAATTCCCTTGGTGATCTGGCACTACCAGGCTCCCCTTTCCTTCACCTCAGTTCCCAAACTGGCCATGGGGGCCAGTCCCAGTGGCCTGCCTTGCAGAAGGGCCACGCTGGTGGCCACTGTTCCCACAGCCCTTGGCAAAGCCACAGTGCTGCTCAAGAAATTCCCTCCCTGAGAGAATGTGCCCTGTGCACTGCCCATTGCATCCTTCCACCCTGAAAACTTCTTCAGCCTCTTATCCAAATAGTTCCCTATGGTAACACACTGCTGCCACTGCCCCAGCCTCTGCTCTCGCTTCTGCAGCTCCTCTGCTGCTGACCCCAGCGTGGTGGCTGCAGAGCAACCCAGGAATGTCAGCAGCTCTGTGTGCTTTCAAACCCAGGCTGGATGTTTTCAACATATTCCCTCATTTTCCTGTGAGCAGACTACTGTCTAACATTTCTGGAAAGGCAGCTGGAGGCTCCAGCCAATTTCTATCACATTTTAAAGCTGCACATATGTTTAATATATCTACTACTTCCTTCCCCAGGGCTTCATGCTTCTCCTGCCATTCATCTTTTCATGCTGGATGCATAGAATGTGAGTTACCTACACCATCACTGCCATAATATATGGCACTTTCCTACACCTCCATGGCATATCCATTAGGAGCTGTAACAGCTGCAGACTAAAGCATTTCATTGATCCTCCTACTTTAAGGCAGTGTTCGTTTTTCATGCACCTAACATATTTATTTATGGGTGCTGTAAATGTAAAAGGCTCAAGGGTGGCACAAAAGCCGATGCAAAGAAGTTTGCTTGAGAAGTACAGACATAACTTGTTTCTCCTGCTGTGCCACGAAGCCACAAGAGGTAAATTTACCCACTTCTATGAGCAAGAGTAGCTATGTACAGATACACACTGCTTCCCTTTTTAACCTGTGCAAAGCTGGCTTCATGCAATGACAGCCGGAAGCAGTCAACATCCTCCAAGGAATGCTTTCCTGGACAGCAGGAACCACTTGAGAGTGACTGTTCTTTGCTGCTTCACACCACTGCTGCCAGGATTAGCTCACCTGGATCTCATGCCCTGAGCATCTGATGATGTACAAGGCTGACAGTGTGGGCAAAGGAGGAGCTGGGGATGAGGAACAGAGATGGGAGGAAGCCCAAAGTGAGAAAGGAACTGTAAGTACCAAGTTTTCCCGTAAAGTACAAAGTCATTTCACCATATGCAGTCTTTAGGGAACATGCACAGTTCTAGGGAACTGGCAGGGGGAAAGGCGAGGGTGACAGCTGACAAGAAATAAGGCAAAAAAGAGTAGATGCAAGGCAAAGGGGCTTCGGGTATCAGAGAGGTGACCAAGTTTGTGGAAGATGAAAAATCTTGCTGTTTTTTGTTCAGTGCCCTGTTGGGGAATAGCAGACTGACCCAAAGAGTGCAAACCTTGACCACAGCCAGACAAACCATTCCTGGGGCTCCACCAGGAAGCTGTGCAGTTGCCTTTGGCAAAACTGCAGGAGATAAGTGGACAGGACAGCTATCTCATCCAGGCAAGAGCTGCAGGGGGTGGCTGGGCACTGGCCAAGGGAAAAATTTGTGCCGCACACATAAATCTTGAATCCTAGCATTCCTTCCTCACTAATCAAACAGCAGGCTATATTTAGCCCAACCTAAACAACAACAAAAAAAGAACAGCAGGACTAGTCTTAGCTCTAGCAGCTGCCACCAGCTGCTCAGAGGGGACACAGGTAGAGCTGATGTCAGATGTAGTTAAATGAGATGGAACAGGGAGGCAGCTATGCTTGAATGAACCATGTCAGCATTTGGCTAGAGAAATTCTGCGTTTTATTATTTCATGGTTAGCCAGAAGGAGGATCAAATGTCGAGCAGGGCATGAATGGTTTCTACTACAACCAAGGGCAAGGCTATAGTGAACCATGGATGGGCAAACAAGCGGAGGAACAGGAGAAGGTCAGACACAAGCAGGGCAAATGTTTGTATGTCCAGCCCAGGTTCCTGGTGCTCCTCCTCTTTAGCTCTAGCATGACAAGGTTAACAAATGCAGTTTTGAGAAGGGCTGCTGTCTAAAGAGATTGTGTCTGTGTGCTAAATTCACAATGCAACTTATTTCACCAGTGCTTGAAACTGGAGCTCACCCTCTAAAGAGGCATCAACATCATCCACTGAACAGGAGCTGGGGAAAGTCATTTAATGCAACTGTTTGCCTGCAGTATTTCTTGCTGCAAGGGGACACCTTTGTATTCTTGTTGGGGAAGAAATAATCATAAAGTTAGTGACCTAATTACTGTTATGATGTACACACATACATGCACAGTCCTTTCAGAGAAGCTGGAGCTGGTTGAAAAGTGTAAAACCAGAGAATGCAAAAAGTGGGGGCGTTTTATGAGTGCTTTACCAGCAAAATAGTACAGGACAATCAATATAGTGGGTGTTAAACATGGTCACTGAATAATCACTTAACCATCTGGTTGTCATTGCCATTCCTAAGAATAGAGGGAAAAAAGGCAACTGGTCTACTACACCAGTGTAAGTTGGAAAAACATGAAAATAAAACCAAAACAAACACCAGAAAATCCAGTCTCTTTCCACCCACATTTCTGCATTTCAGAAGTGCCTTATTACATTAATCCATACATCAGTGGCTACAGCATGGCCTTTGAAGATCCTGTGGCAGCTTTCCCTGCCTTACTAGCAGAGCTGTGAGCTTGATAACTAATCACTCCTTAACAACTCATGTTCCTCTGCAAAAGTCCCTGAAATGCGACTAGTGGGGGAAAATATATGAGCAGGGATTTGTCAAGTAGGAAAATCACTCTGGGCTCCTTTCCCAGTAATCCACAGGGTTTTTTGAAGGGGGGGTGGCATGACAGTGAATGTAGTTCTATTTCCCACATGCCCAGACCATTGGGAAGTGATCTCTGGTAGTGCATTTCAGACATATCCCCAAATAATGAAAACAAAACACAGATTTGTTGAAGGATTCTCTGGGTTGGCTGCTGCTTGAATTTTTCTGTAGGAGCTTTCAAAACCAGGTATCTTTCTCCCAGATATGTTCCTCCATCCTGGCTTAGACATGGGAAAACAGTGTAAGCCAACACATATAAATAGATGTCTGCTCAGGACTTTCCCATTTGTGACTCTAAAATGTTCATTTCTACAAGGTGACCATTACTGAAACCTATTTTCTGGTCAACCTTTTGCCCAAATGGAAGCATCCAAGCTGCTGCTGGGTGAAAAAAGTGACAACAGCCCTCTGCCCCACATACCTGACAAGCAGTGATTTGCTTAGACACTGATCCTTTTCTTAGGGATTTATTATTTATTATCTTCAGTATCTCTCCCATTGCTGAACCCACACACATTTCCATGTCCCATTCCTGGCTGCAGCTTCACACAGCCCATCCAGAACTGCATCTGCCAGGGGCTGGGCAAACCACCCCTGCTAACACAGAAACTTGGAGAGTTCAGCCTGGCACACACACAGCAAAAAGGCATGCTGGATAGCACAGGCTGCAGCTGGACATTGTCTCTTTTTTGGACAAAATATAAAAGCTCCTAAGCAGAGGTATTTTGAGCATTCATAGTCAACTGAGTTATGGGTTGGAAAAGCATCAGCCATGCAGGATAACAATCCTGTACATGTCCTGTTTTTCTCCTCCTGGTTCATACATTTTTGCTCTTCTTTACATTTCTGGGCACATAGTGTGTCTTGTGATGACATGGAAGAACAAGGTCTTTAAGTCTTTATTAATTGCTGCTACTGTAGTTTTAAAAGGAGCTCTTTAGGAAACCCTCAGTTTTGTTACCATAGGAATGAAGCCCTAGGATTCGGTGAAAGAACAATTTAAACAGCAGTGTTTAAGTAGTTCACTTCAACTTTAATTCTCTGCTCCATCCCAGCTCCTCTTGGCCGTGAAGAAAAAGACTTGAAAAGCTCTCTCCCCTCCTCAGTGCTGCCTGACTCCAGCCCAAATTAGGAGGTACAGCCCTGTTATCTATGGCAGGTCTTAGCCCTGTCCCTTCCCACCCACAGAGCACTTCCTCCTCTTCCCGAGTGAAGCAGCTGCAAAGTGCTCTTTGGCTCAGGCAGAGCTCCTCATCTGGCTCTTTTCAGCTGTTTAAAACAATGTTTATGCAGCTTCTATACAGTAAGAGCAGGGTGAATGGAGGAGCATCTAGTCTGCTGTACAAGAGCAGGTTGGGATGCTTGTAGCTGATGAGTTTGCCCATTACTCAGTGTACCTGAGCTGGGGGAATTCCTGTGTGCCCCTTTCTGAGCTGGTTTGCTCTTTTTCTGGTTGAAAGGTTTAGGTCTGCTTTAAGTAAAAAGGCAAAATGGGACAGGCGAGTTGATTAGTCACTCTGCTGGTCTTCTCCAGCAGGCAGGGGGAGACAAGGCAAGGAAGGAGAACAGTGAAAAGCTGACACTCAAATTGGCTGTTGCCTCCTGTTTGTTTTTTAATCCTTTGAACCAGGGAAACTTGATGAGCAGCAAGAAAGTGGAGTAACATTTTGTTTTCCCTGGATTTAACTCTTTTGAGAGTCTATCACTATTCAGATTTGTAAAGAGTGTTCTGGTTTCCCACCTCATCTTTGGGAGAGCCTTGGAAGGGACTGCTTTGTTGAACAGGAGGTGTGTCTGTAACTCCACAGGTGCTCTCAGGTGCCTCTCCAGGACCTTACACAGCGTGTCTGTAACTCCACAGGTGCTCTCAGGTGCTCCAGCCACTTACACACTGAGAACCTAATGCCTGCCTCTTCCTCAGCATACAAAGATGAGCCAGGAAAGCAAGCCAATGACCATATTTTGGCATGACTTTCTGGCAATCACAGTGGCCCTATTTATCACCCAATGTCTCCTTTCATTGCTCCAGCATTCTAGAGTCTGGCTTATCTTGCAGCTGTCTGGCCAAGTCTGCTCCAGGAAGCTGTGACCACAGGATCCTGCCTCCACAACACATGACAAACCAGTCACAGGGATAGGGAATGACATAGTTACACCAGAAAAAACATGCCAACACTATTCTAGCAGGGTGCTGCCCACCAGAGCCAGCTATCTGGAGACTGCTTTGTGTCCAGCTCTGTTTTCAGCAAAGGTGTAGCAGCACTTCCACAGCTCCCACTGCTGTTACTGCTGGCTAAAGACAAATAGGTATTTTCAGACACACACACTTATTTCTCTGCAGTTGGCCAAGCTGTTGAAACTGGATCCTTTTATGGGAATGTACAAGAGGGGTTTTCATAAGCAAGCAGGAGATTCTGGAAGGCACAGTTGCTGCTCTGTTGAGGTAGCTGATAGTGCTGAGTGACCCTTCTACCTCACTAAATTCACCCTGTTGTGCTGGCCACTGATTTGTGCTCTTCTTTCCACACAGATTCACAGATATGGCCACAGTCAGAAGAGAGGACCTCATTCATATTCTATGTAAAATTTCCTTGCATCTCAAAGGGAAAAAAGGAGAGAAGGAAGACATCGAAGGACTAGGATGTTTTTACTGGCTTTCCATTTCTTTTGTCTCCCACCCAGTTCCAGGACTACAGGAAAACCTTTTTACTATTTATCCTATCCTATCTTATTGAAGTCTACAAAAAGGATACAACAGGTGAAAGAGGCTCTTGTTGATCCTGTCTTGATGTAGCATCTTAACACAGCACTTGAAAGGTAGTTTTGTATTTTTTAAATATCAGCTCTCAAACTATTAAGAATACGAGGGAGAGAAGACTCTTTCAGTGTTTCAGTTTTCCTGCGAATATTTCAAGGCTCTCTTGCATTACTTTGAATCCAGCCAAGAGACTGGACAACCACAGAAACCATCAACTGAATGTAAGATAAACTAAAAGGGGAACCACTGAAGTTGCAAAACTTAATTAGGACAGCAGTCTATGAATACGAAGGAGGGGATAGGGGTAAGGGCAGCAGGGGAGAAGGGAGAGTTTAAACTTATCCCAGTGTATTATCAGCATTCCCTCAGGCATTCTGTTCAAAAAGGTGGAATTTAATCTCTGCATTGCCTTTGAATAAGCAGTATAATCTCTAAGAACTTCTGCCACACATAGACCTTTTTTCCTGATAGCTGACAGAACTCCCTCACCGATAGCATTCTGGTAAAATACCTTCGGGGTAAATGTGCTTTTATAAACAGCCCGTTCCCAAGTTACTGAAACTGTAATACATTTATAGGACAGAACCTTGGCATGTGTAATATAAAAGTCACTTTGGGGAACTGGAGCTGGTTGATGGCAGCTGAGTCTAGCTTAATGCTCTTACCAGCACATCCTATCTCCTGCCTTCTCTTGTGCAGATTTCTTCTAAAATAAACAGTATCTTACAGTTCCCAAACTGACACAGGAGCATGATTAGGCTCAGTCTCCTCATTTCCTCATCCCTGTGGTGCAAGGACTTGTTAGAGCGTTCATGGAGCTGTCAGGATAATGCAACACCCCTGAACTACCTGAGAGAGATTGCAACCCTCACAGTCTGCTCTCATCTCGCCAGAGGAAAGGCTGTCTGTAGAAATGGATTTTTAACATTTATGCCTCCCCCTTGTGTCTCTACCATACGAACTCACCAGACTATGTTTATTTCACAGAAGACTTCTATAAATGCAAACTTTACACATGGTACTTAGATACCGGGTAAACATATCAATCCAGGGGAGCATTGAGAACAAAACTTCTTTGAGTTGCTGAGTCTCAAATCTCCCATGGAAATCAGCCAGAATTATAGCTGTCACAGAAGTCATCTAATATTTAACAGAGGATAGGGAGCATAATATTCCATGCCTTCATTGAATACAAGCTATGAAGAGACAAATTCAATATTACTGATGTTGTTCCACTGGCAAAAAATGCTGTTCCACTTAATGAGAAGTGGGCTTGATTTGGGTTTGAGAAGTTTGCTTTGGTGTTGTTTATTGTTGAACTTTTTCTTAGAAGTGATAAAAGTACTTTTACTTGGTAGAACCTAGAGAAAACAGCATGAAAAGCCAAGGAAGAGAGCATTCCTGGCGTGATCCCAACCTCCCTGACAAGAAGAAGGTCAGAGATGTCCCTTTTTATGAAGAGTTTGTCTGCACACAGGAATCAAAAAAAGTTACCCAAATGCAAGCAGAAGGAAAATCAGAAGTCAAACATACCTGACTTGCCCACGCCAGCTCGACCGAAGATCGCCAGCTTCACTTCTGCACTCTTAGCCATGCTGGCAGGAACGTGGTGGTGGCAAACCCACTCAATTATCAGAAGTGAAGCAGAAGAAGTGTTCCCAGCTCCTGCCTTCAGCCTCACCGTGTCATTGTGACGTCAATGCAGAGCCTGGGGAAGAACACCACAAGGATGGAACTGCGAGGAGCCAGGCTCTCCCCTTCCCCTGCCCGCCCCCTCCTTTCTTTCTTTGTTTCTTCTTTTCAAATAATCGTGATAATTGATGCTATGTTCCTGCTTTAAACACTGCAGTAACACCACATTTGGCACTGTTTGTGCAGAACCTGCCTTCAGCTTTCTGGATATTGCTTTTTGCTTCACACTGGCACTGTAAGATTGCAAAAGGTACTTAACAACCCTAAGCACCTGCCTTGCAAGGCTCCTGATTATTTCTTTCTTCCTTTCTCTTTCAGCTGAAATTGCATCTATTTACTGTATTTGAATCATTTGCAGAGAATTATATTTTGTAGAATATATTTAATAGCTGTGAGCACTCACTAGGAATACCTGCAGAGAGCCACTCTTTCCTTGAGCCTCCAGCTCCAAAAAGGTTTCAATTACTCAGCAGCAGTTGCCTAAAACTCTTTAAGCACTTGGACCTTGCTCACTGCCCTAAACAAATCCATACCCAGAAAGTTCTCCAGCGCTCCTTTTTAAGATACCTCAGCTCACACATAAACATTCAGCAAAGCATGGGGTGAGCAGGAGCATGCCAGAGTTTCTGGTACTGCACTTTGCGCATGGGAATTATCTCTGTTCACAGTTTTGCTGCGTGACCTTGCTTTCACTAAGCTGGACAGTAAATCTATAGCCATCCCTGTTATTGTAGAATGCTTTAAGATCTTCAGTGAAAACACGGCAATCATGCTGGTTATTGACTGAACCATAAAATACTCGGTGTCCCCTTAAAGCAGGGTAGAACTTTATGTGTGAATGCAGCCTACAGGGGTTTGCTGCTGAGCTGAAGTCCCCACTTTAGCCATGAATTCTAACACTGGTACAGGATGCTTCGCATATCAGCACTCCTCCCTCTACAGCAAAATACATTTCTAACATGCTTTTTCCTGTACAAAAATGCTTGTAAAAAGAAAAAATAAAGACGCCTTGCATAGAGAACGGTCCCGATTCATCTCTGAGGTCTAAATGCTCCTGATTCCTTTTGCCTAAGAGTGACTATCGGACCGCTCTCAGCCTGCACGGACAGTCAGAGCTACAAAGTGTTTCAGGACGTGGCGGAACGGGATATTCAGAGACTGGAACACGGCGCTTGCCTCCCGCCAAAGCTCCCGGCCGCCCGCAGCACAGCTGCTGCCACACTTCCCTGCAGGCTCTGATTCCTCGCCGCCGCTTCTGTCCCTGCGGGCGGGCTCTGCGCCGCACCGCTCCGGGCAGGTGCGGCCACTGGGGCTGCCCGGCCCCTCATCCTCATCCTCATCCTCATCCTCATCCTCATCCTCATCCTCATCCTCATCCTCATCCTCCTCCCGTGTGCCCGCACCCTCGGGGAGCCCCGCACCGCCCGCCCGGCCTCACCTCTCTGCGCGCTGCTCGCCGGCCCGGCACGGCCCGGCCCGGCACGGAGCGGCTCCGGGCGGTCCCGCCGGCACAGCGGCACGGCCGCACACTGCCGAGGGGCCGAACACTGCCGAGGGGCCGCACACCGCCGAGGGGCCGCTCGATGCCGCCCGCCCCTCCGCCCCTCCGCCCGGCCGCGGCTCCGCAGCGCCCGCGGAGCTGCCGCGCCCTCTGCGGGCCGAGCGGAGCGGGGAGAGCCGGGACACCGAGCGGGAGGGATACGGAGAGGAACGGGAGGGATGCGGAGAGGAACGGGAGGGATGCGGAGAGGAGCGGGGGGGATGCGGAGCGGGAGGAAGGGACACAGGGGACGACCGAGGTGGCTCCGTCCCCTCGCGGTGTCACCTGGGGAGGAAGGGACGCAGCCCTGCAATTCGGTGGTGCCCCAGCCTTTAATTGTGTGGGAGAACAGAGCTGCTGCTCGCTGGCACGGACCCTGGGTGAGCGCTGCAGCGGGTCCGGCCAAGGCTGCCCCGCAGTTTATTTTAGCATCTCAAGCGCTCTCCTTCCCTGTCTCGCTCTCTGCGCTGCTCGGCAGCACCGGCCTGCGCCACCCTGTGCAGAGCCAGGGACCCTGTCCTGTGTGACAGCAAAGTGACCGCAGGGCTGCTGCCCCATCACGCTGCTTTCCGGTAGCACCAAATTTCTATTCCGAGCTTTTCCTTTTTGCTCTGAGCTTTTCCTCCCGACTTCCGCACTTGGCTTATGGCAGAAGAAAGTGTTGTTATTTCAATTTGCCAATGGGCAGGAGGAATCGTGTAAATGCATCCAGCTTCTGCAAGAGGTTCGTGTCAGAGCCGGGGATCAAGCTCTGGGATGACAGGACCGAATTCACCGGACAGCTCTTACTTCCTTGTTTATTAAACTATGCAGTAATATAAAGATACATTAGTAACAGATGTGAACCAGAGCTGGAAAGCACTTAGAGTTCAGTGGATGTTCCTCCTCTGTTTCTGTTCCAGCTCAGATCTGAATGAGATACCAGATGAGGAAAAGAAAAAAGCTCTTCCCTCATTGTCTTCCTTCATGCAAAATTAAATAGAAGCTGAATTGGAAAAGATCTGCCATGGTCCAAGTCTTTCTACAGGAGCAAGATAAGTGTTTAGGGGGCAGGGTCGCAGTGCTGGGGAGAAATGAGAACCTAATTCCCTCTAAGAAGTGCCAGTTGCAGGCACTCAGGAGCAGATCTCAAAAAAGTTTCATTGCATATCACAGAAAAAAAAAATTAGAAAGCAGATATGAAAGCAGTAGCGTGGTTTATGCTTTACTTCTTAAAAGCAAAGGCTTTAAGGCTTCTCTCGCTGCTGGGTTTGCATAATTTAGAGGGATTAGCTTTTTCCATCCTCCTAAGAGAGCAACTGATGTGTATTTTGCATCTGGGGAAATGTGTGTTAGTCTCGAGGCCTGACATTTGTTTTGTGTCTATGGAATTCACCCTGCATGGGGCTGTCAAATTAAATACGATAACTGGCTTTTCCAAAACAGCAGATAATTTATTGGTCATTAAAATCCCAGTGGCTGTGCTGCCAGCTTGTGCTGAAGTCTCTCATTGGTGAAGAATTCAGTAAACACTGATCATGGACACAGGCAAAGATTTCAGAGGGTTGAGACCCAAGTCTGGTCCATGAGTGCTCCAGTTGCGGTTTTTTATGTCTGCTCACTGTGTTTCATAATGTTGATGAGGTTTTGGGTGGTCTTTTCCTACCCAAAATGGATTTTTAAAGCCTTAGTCTTTAATCCTGTAGTTCAAGGCCACCTTGCTTTGTCATAAGCAATGGTTTTTTGGCTGTTGTGGCTGGCATGGTGTATTTTCTCAATATTCTGCCATTTATGCTGATCAAAAAATGTGCTTAAGGGTGTTACCCTGGCACAGGAAATGAGATCAATGAGTGCAGTCCATCCTTCAGCAGACTGCCTGGAGGATGGGGATTCCTTTTCTGCCTTGCCATTTTATGAACATTTGAGAGAAGGGAAGCAAGCTGGGGACTGATCCCTGATGATCTGTGAGCTGTCAGTCTATTCAGGCTCATCCAGCAGAAAATCTGGAGAACTCTCTTTCCCATCCATCAGAGGAAAGTGTTCTTAGGTTTCTTCCTCTTGCCTCGTGGTGAGTTTCACATACTGCTTTACAGCTTAATTAATTTTTGAAAATAGCACTTTGGGATATTTAAAAATATTGTTCTTGTTTCTCCAGGAGGAAGAACAATCCCAGCACAGGGAGATTGCTGTCTTATGGGAATTAATGGCTGAAATGAAGTTGAGAGAAACTCACTCCTCTTGGTACACTCCTTTCCTACAGATGTGTGGGACATACCTGTCTTAGCTCCCTGATTTTTTTTTTTTACTTAGGAAGGTGCCACCAGTGGTCCACAACAAGAATTTTGGTTCATTTATGGTCTAGACTGTAGTCTGAGCTTTGGACTCCTCTTCTTCACCAGAAACCTTGATGGCTGAGGAGCAGATAAGGAAATAGGAGTGTGAACAGCTTGAAATGCCAATGAAGCCACATGTTCTTAAGTCAAAACAAACTGCTGCTTCAGGACTGATTAACAGAAGTTCATCCAGGCAGTTACAGTTGACAGAAGAATTTTAGAAAGACTCACAGTTTCAAGTACCACAACACAATACTTTACAGGGTTAAAAAGATTTACCCAGGTGCTGCAAAAGTCCAGAGACTTCTTTCTCCTGGTCTGGAGGTGCTGCTTTTTAATGTCAAGCACTTCCACTGGCTTGTTTTTTCATCCTGGATACTTCTGCTGTGTTATCTGGAGGTGTCTTTTTTGTAAAATCCAATGCCATTTGATTCCTGGAAGGTGGGAGAGAGGAGTGGTGTGACCCTGCAGGCCTGACAGCTAACATGTGAAGAATATGAGCAAGAAAGGAGCTGAAGTTGTGGGTTGTTGGGTTTTTTGTTTGGGTTTCGGATTGTTTGTTTGTTTTGCTTTCCTTTTGGAGCTGGAAATTCCATTATAGATGGCAATTCTGCAGGTTTCAACAACTTCCAAAATGAGACTTGAGTACAGGGTTTGTTGAGACTCATGAGAGATAAAAACAAGACACAGATTCCAGGTCACTTAGGAGTCTCTGAATCCTGCAGAGCTCATTTCATCTTCTGGGCATCTCTGTGCAGCTGAGTCCCAGTGTCTGCAAACTGTGGAACACATCATGCCACTGGTGGCATGGATGAGAGACCCCTCTGGAGCAATTCCTGCAGTAAGGAAGGGGCTGCTCAGCTCAGGGCTTCTGTCTTGGCTGCTGTTGTAGAGACCAGCCCAGATCTTGTCTAGAAAAAAGCACATCTGGTCAGAACTTGCATTAAAAAGCAAATCTGTGACTTGGTTTATTTTTTCACCCTTCCTTCCAGCCCTTCTGCTGGGAGCTGAGGTGGTATTTGATAACTAGTAGAAAAACTACCCAATAAATCGCATGTTAACACAGTGTTTGCAGCTATTACTAAAGGTTTACAGGGAAGGATTCAGACTGTTTTCTTAATTTTCGTAGAATATTTTCCAAATGTTTTTGTGTTGGCTTTCAGCAATGTACATAAATCTGCTCAGTTACACTAATCTAGCACAGTGGAAAATATTGCAACTTTGTCATGAAATTATGGATGAACTTCGCTGTTAGTTTGGCTTGTAGTCAATATGAAATATTGCTGTTTTAAAGTAATATTGCATTTTCTCATTTTCCCTGGTAGCTAATGAAATGCTGATTTTATAGTGATGGATTTTCTTGAGTGTAAGCTAAGTACTTATAACTTATTTTCCACTCCACTTTTTCTGCAGTATATAGAAGAAAAGTCAAATACATGACACAGGCTTTATTCTTTACAAGTGTTTATTCCTAATGGAATAAATATGACCACGATCCTGCAAGTGGTTTTTTTGTGGACAGGTTTAATGGACAGGTTTAATGGAGTGGCCAGAGGAGATGCAGCTTCCCCATCAGTACCACTTGTGGAGCTGCCTGCAGAACCCAGATTTAATATTTTGTCCCATGGAGTGCCAAAACAGGGCACAGGACATGAACATGGGATGCTCTTCACAGCATAGCGTGGATCTCACACGTGCCAATGCCTCTGTTCTAACGCAGACCTTGTGTCTCAGCAGGCCTTTGGCACATTTGTGCAGAGATATAAATGCACAGCTTGGGTTTCTTGCAGTAGCAAGATTTTTATCAGGTATATTTAACAGTGAAGCATGAGCAAAGCTGAGGCACAGCTCAGGAGCAGCTACTGCCAAGTGGAGGAGCGAGGTGTCAGCTCATGGTTTATAACACGTGGCCAACAGATACACTTCATATTATTATGAAGTTAAAATCCTGCTAATCTTTGTTTCTTCCCAGGTTGTGTCCTGAGAGTCTGTCTTTAAAAATGGGCAAGCTGAGAATCCACACTCGTGGGCACACAGCTCTGATCCCACCACAGCCTGATGTGTTGTTATTCGGTTTGCTCTTTTTTTAGGGTTTGTTCTTCTGGTATTGTTTTTTCTCCCTCCACACTTAGATCACAGAGAGATTGTTTAATAGGTTTTTGTTAATGTAAATTTAATTGCTGCATCATCAAAAAGAAAGTAGGGTGACTGTAACTCTCTTGCACATATTTTGTAATGATTAAATATCTACTCACTGTAAACCTGAACAAGTTCTGTTTCTGCAGCAAAGTAAATTTAAACTAAAAATTAAATCACCTACATAATAAGCTGAAAATGTGCTAGAGCTCTTCTGCTAAAGAGATTTGTGTTATGGTTTTAATAAACTACACTAATAGAATTAAAAGCCACTGGTAAAAAACACAACAAATTTTGCAACAAATGTGCAATCCCAGACTTTATTAATGAATGAGTTACACTGGTGTGTCATCTTAATTTCTTACAGATGTATTCACGTTCTTTGAAAGGACCAATGGAAATTGTCATAAATTCATTTGCTGTTCACATTAATGAATGCTAGCCCTTCTTTTCCCTCAGTGGTATTATGATTGCAATCTGGATTGCCATGGGGATCCCACTGCAATTCATCATTGCTTCAGTGTTCACATTCTCCATTGGAACCACATATTGGTGTCGACAACATCTGGAGTTTTATGCCTCTCATCTTTTTTCTACCTCCTTCCTTCTGATTAAGCAAGAGAATGGGAAGGGGAAATTGCTGCCGTTGTTAATCTCTTCAAGACCCCGAGTGACTGCTGGGAGTTGGGGCATGGTCACACCTGGAAGGAGGGGACACAGCTCTGTCCAAGGAGCTGAGATGAGGAGCAGCTGCTTTCAGCTCACTGCAGTGCCAGCCATCCTGGCAGGCCTGCAGGGGCAGGAGGGCTCTTGTCCATCTTCTATTCTGAATCCCAGCAGTGGCTTTGACAGAAGAGTCTCTTGGCAAGCATATTCCCTGTTTCCTTCACCGGTCCATTTCATCTTCTGTGAAACAGTTCTGTACTTGTATCAAGGGGAGACTTACGTTGATGTGGATTTTAAACAGGAATCTTTGTCTATGCCTGATCAGATCCTGACTTCTCTTACCCAAATCTTTCAGATGCAAGTCCATCCTCAGGGCCAGGGTTTAAATGAGCTCAGGAATGCACTGCAAGGTAAAGCTTGTGTTCCATAGCTTAGAGAGTGTGTGCCTGTCCTTACAGCGTGTGCTTTGTGGGAGTGTGACCTTGGCCCAAGACACACATGGATGTTTATAATTTCTCCAGAGATCTGCTTTGCCCTGTCCTGTCTGCTGCTGCATTTGGGAGGGGCTCACATAAAGATAATTCATCATCCTTCTTCGAGTCTAGCCCTTAAAACTCCTCCTTGCCATAATACCTAACATCAGTTTGATAAATGTTTGTCTGCAAAAATGTTATGAACATTGCCTGTTGTGCTAAGGAATATTTTGCACTCTTAGTCACCATGGGATAGTGACACTTTTTGAAAATATACTGAAAGAAAAGTAGCAAGTACACTTTCCAGTCAAGGATGATCTGCTGCCCATGAGTCTTGCCAACTCAAATCTGGTTCACCTACCCAAGGCTGTTGGAGGTTAAATTATTTCTTCTCTTCTCCCATGTGTGCTTGGATTATGTAATTTTGTCTTAAAGTGTATTCCTTCTCTTTGGTGCTGTTTTAGACAATGATACACTAGGATTTATGCTGCCACTTTGTTCCACAATATTTGGGTGCTAGATCTAAAAGAAAAAAAAAAAAAAAAAACAAAAAACCAACTATTGAAATACTTGACATGTTAGTGTCATCTAAATACTTCTTTAGAGCTATCCCTGAATCCATGATGTATAAGGTGATCAAGGAATTTATACAGACTCCTGTGTTCAGGCACAACTGGTAAAGGCAACCAGCTCTTCCAGAATTAGGAAAAAGTTGTAGCTGTTATCAGATGCTGAGCATTTCTGTGACTGTAGGACACAGGGTGATGGCACTGGTGGATTATCCATCCTCATCTGGAAATCATTACTGATAATTAGTCTAACTTTTGGGTACTAATTACTGTTATCATATTCCCTGTCAAAGTTTCTGGTTTCTGAGATCCTGTGTGCACTGGAAGTTTCAGGCATCAACAAAGACAATTTGTACATTAAGGATTAATAAACCAACATAAAAGTTTGTTAGGAGAGAATGAGAGAAGCAGTCAGAGATACCCTCCAGTGAAAGGGAAGAAAATGTTAAAAAATTGATATTACAAGCCCAAATTTCCCAGCTTGTTATCATGTGAGGTAGAGAACCTCTGAAAGGACCTATTTTAAAAAGCAGCCAGTAATTCCAGATTTTCAGGATCTTTTAAGCATGTGTTAAATTTCCATGGACTCCCTGCTCAATGGATGGCACAGCTTGAAGGATTCATTAAAAAGCAGTAATTAAAACAGCAGAAAAAAAATTCCTTAAGACTTACTCTCAAGTTCCTTACCCAGAGTTCCCATCTTCATATAAACACAAATCCTGTGGAAAACAGTGTAACATGTTTATGGAGATTAACTAAATAAGCAGTCCCTAGTTTATATAAACTGTTCATTATTTCAGTATCCACCGATGGTAAGATTGCAGGAACACATTAAGAAACAGTGTTCTCTAATGCCTGTGATATACCCTTAATTACCATGGTATCATCCGTAATAAAATGTATTTTAAAAATTCATTAAGTGCTTTGGAAATGTAGTTGGAAAAAAGATTAAAAGAATAAATGTTTCATTTTGATATACTTAGAGCTAATACTTTAAACTAGTTTAATTTATTTTTTGTTTTGGATTCAGTTAGAAATATAAATTCCACAGGAAACTTATAATTTTGAACAATGAATGTAGCTGCAGTACTCTTGCATGGTTAAAGAATATGCTATCCAATGGTATATTGTATTTTTCATTTTTTACCTGAATGTTCTGTCTCAGGAAAGAAATATCACTTTTTCTCCAGTGGCAAAACGTTGCAGTTCAGCCTCTTAATGCATACAGGTGCAGAGAAAATAGGCACTGGGAAAGAATATATCAAATAAAATAGCTTAGTAATAAGAATTGTACAATATTTTGCCTGGTGTGGGTGTAATTTATTCTAAACTATGAAACCTTAAAAAAAGACCAGTACCTGTCTCACAGTCAAGATGATTTCTGTTTATATATTCTATTTCCATCTGGTAAAGGACAGAGTTCATCTGAAGAATATCCTTGCAGAGAAGGATGAAATATTGAGATTTTTCTGTCGTTTCCAGACTGAAACACCAAAACAACAGCTCACTGGTGACCTTGAGACAAAACAAGGAGACAAGAGAAGCTCTTTTTGGTGAAGTAACACTGGTGAACAGAGCAGAAATGGTTTTAGGTATTACTACTGAAAAAAGTTCATGAGTTGCTAACAAAAAATCTTGGTAAAAAAAGTGTTGAAAGGTATTTGCATTCCAAATTTTAAGAGGTCATTATATTAATGAAGAATTCTTAAGTATATTTTCTGAATTCTTTGTTGCTTTTGAGAACAGGAACTCTTGCCTAAAATGCCTTTTAATTGGATCAGTTTTCATCCTGTGAGTGGTTTAATTAATGGATGTGGGCTCTGACATCTCTCATGTGAGGCTGATGTTCAGAGAATGGTGGTTCAGTATTTTGTAAATACTGGTTCTGTGTTAGAGCTTTCCAAGCAGCAGCCAAAAAGTTTGTGGCTTTCATTCTTGTTTTTACAGAAGATGAGAAATCTGTTAAAATTACTTCTATTATGGCACAATCTTGTATGTAGTTTTGCTCCATGGATAATTTTTTGCTTTCCAGACCACAACAACATCAATCTGAACAGCTTCATACTGTCACACCTAAGAGCTTTTTGCTCAACAAACTTAGTCTCAGCTCCTGCTTTTGTCTTCCTCCCACTTTTACAATCAAGACGTTTTACAGCCACTTTAATTGTGAGCTATGGTCTGTCTGGCTTTATTGTAAGATCTGAGGCAACCACCATCATCAGTAAAGGGCTTGATTGCACTTTCTTGTGAGTCTGAATGAGGTGGACAGCTGGGCTTTTAGGAGGAGCACTAAAGTGCTGAACTCCAGTGCTGTCCCCCTGACAACCACAGCCCTTCTTCTGAAGTGACCATCCCCAGAGACACACAGCTATGGGGCTCAGGGTGGCACCTCTTCAAAGGCACAAGCTGCTTTTAGAAATTTGAATGACTAGGCTGGCTTTCAAATAAAACAAAGATAAAATCCGTTTTAGGTGTTCTGGGGATGCCGTGGTGCGAGGAACATGTTTTATGTCTCCTTTAAGTCAGGCAGCATGTGTATTCCATGGCCCTGTGCCATCTGCATCATTAAGTCACCTTCTTCCATGATTTATACAAATCCTGCAAGCACCAAAACTCTGCTAACCATCCAGCCAAACTAAAAATAACCTCTGAAAACAATCCAGTGTAAAAATGTTTGCCTTCAAGAGAGAAAGCAATTTATTCTTTACAATGCATCTACTGTGTTAAAACTCTGGTTAAGTAAGAAATGTATATTAATGTATATTAAGAAATGTAAAGCTCCTAATTGCTTGTGAGCTTCTTTTGAATGATAATTAAAGAAACCTAGTGTAGGTGCTGCTTTGAGCTACTAAAATGCATTTAGATTAATGTTATGGAAGAAACATACTGCGCTCTTAAGATCAGACTGTTGATGCACTGAAATTTTCCTAATGGGGTGCACATTTATCTTTCATTTGTACAAGTGTTGAACACTCATCCTATATTTTGACATGTTTTCCTGATTTTTTTTCAATTTTCACATGACTAAGGGGAAGATTGTGTTTCTTGAAAAAAAACTGCAGAGCTAAATGACCACCACCACCAACAGGACTGTTTATTAAATGCTGTTTTCTGTGTATTCCAGCTTGAAAAGACATTTTAACTACCCTGTACTGGGTAAAAAACTGGGGATGTGGTTTCATAATTCTGGAGGGCTTTAATTTAAGGAAAGGATACTCATCTGAGTGCTGCTCTGTTGTCAGTGGAGACAAGGAAGGTAACTCAGGACACCTGCAGAGCCTGGTTCCTTGTGTAAAAGCAGCAAATCCTAATCCCTGCTTACAGAGGGAGCAGACGTGTTCAGCTTCCCTGTGTAATTTATTGGAATTAATGCCTTTGCCTGTTAAGACTCATCACTCCCTTAGGTGTGCCAGGTAAGGAGGTGGTGTGTAGGGGTCCTGACTTGTAGAAATATTTATTAATAGCTGCATCAGCCACGAATTGTTGTTGCACACAAGCTCTGAAGTTATTGGGAAAGGCTCATTGAGTACTCTGTGTGGTGTAAAGGCTTTGAAATGTGGTAGCCAGATAGTTTCTGGCACAGAAGGGAACTTCTAGAAAGGAACTTTACCAAAACTCTCGGAATATTTTTATTTAATGCATAGGAGAAACAGAACAACAACAACAAAACAACCAAAAAGCAACAACAACAACAACCAAACAAACAAACAAAACCCACAAACAAACAAAAAAACCCACCCAAAAATAGACCATTAGCTGGTTTTTTTTTTGTAATGTGCTGAGTTTCAAACTCAAACTGCTGAGGCTGTAGAATAGCACTGCAGCCAAATCATAATGAGAAATGCTTTATCTCTTTTATTTAGGACACTGACACTGTCTTGAGTCAGCATTTCCAAAAAGAACTGGGTGGAGAGTCTTCAGACCCTCTGTCTGCCCAGTTTTATACTTGAATTCTGAAAAGCTTTATCAATTAATTGGGAATATCTGAAGAAAGTATTGGAAACAATTGTTTCAGGGATTGTGTTTGATTTACACTTATTAAAGACATCTCTGGGTTTGAGACTCTTTTTCTCAGCCAGCAACATTCCCATTTAAGCACCACTTTCAAAACCAAGGTCCTGTGCAAGGATGGCAAGCTAATTTAAGAGCTGAGGGCAGGCAGGTCTGCCTGCAGTGCTGAGCCTGCTTCTAGCAGTGCTGAGGGGCCATCCAGCCTGGATTATTCTGGGATTCAGTGGTCTGAGCTTGGATTTGGTGTATTTCACTGCCTTTATGTAATTCTTTTTTATCAACATGCATGCTTATATGAGTTGACTGTAATGGAAATATTCAATAATTATGATAATTGTATCATTAAAAAAGGGGTCATGCTTTCTGGCAGGAATAGGCAAAAATATTTTTTAATAGATTCCTAAAGATAGCACTTATTGCCATAAAGCCTGCTTTGTTTATGCATAAGAAAACTTTCCACCAATTACTAATGACAGACTAAGATAATTGCCTATAAATGGAGTAACAAAAAAAACCCCATAAAAATAATTATAATAATTGCAGCATAGTTTCTTAGAATTTAAGCTTTTTTTTTTTTTAAATTCCTCTTTAAGAAGGATAAATGTCTCAAGTCTGGGGTATATTTATTATAGAAGAGTAAGCTGGAGTAGAAACCACACAGTTCAGATATCACATACAAGTTTTACTTTCCAAGAATCCCCCCACTTGTTTGAGTCATGTTGAGCTTAAAGCTTCTTGTTTATGCTACAATATTCTCATTTTTCTTTCAGATGGAAGAACAATGACTGCTATTTTAAAGGGATGTGCTTTTGGTTTTGGCCACTGATCCTTCAAAACAGGTAATTACTCAAATGCATCCCAAGTTGTGCATTTATCCACTGCTGAAAAATTAATTTATTGTTCCTTTGGCTGTTCTGAACACCTGAATGGCAGAGTTGAAGGCTTTGAAAATGTGGAGAGTCCAATGTTTTTCAAAGATTTGAAGACTATACCTTTTTACATTGCAGAAAGGAATGATGGTTGCAGTTTTGAAATTCTTCAATTATGGCAATAATGGGGACACTCTTTCAGTGACTGAATATGAGTGAATATTTTTTATAATACTATTGCAAAAATGGATTTTATGCTTGTTGAAGGTTGAGATAATACATTCATTGAGATTACAGGTAAATCATGGCAAAGTGGAAAAAATGGAAGGTGGTTTTATTCTGCAATAGAATTTATCTCTCCAGTATTTCTTGGTTTGATTTTTACTAAGTAGAATCAATCTTAGTTATGAAAATGAGTGAGTTGTGTTTTTTCTTCTGTGAAAAATCTCACCTTTTTAAGATTTGGGAAAGGGAGGGAGTGTGGGCACACACAGAGGCTGGGTTTTGAGACAAAACTGAATTTTGACCTGAATTCAGGTATTTTACAGCTGTACTGCTCCTTAGAGCTACAGGTAGAGCTCGCTTTGGCAAGCAATAGGAAATGTGGTCCTGGAGCTGTGGTCTTTGCCAATAGGCAAGCTTTGCTGATTTCTGATAGCCTTAATTAGTCCTAAAGGCTTCAGGAAACAATTGTTGGGAGCCAAGTGCTCCAAATGTGGATTATCTGCAA
Organism: Turdus rufiventris; assembly: GCA_013186435.1. NCBI lineage: Eukaryota > Metazoa > Chordata > Aves > Passeriformes > Turdidae > Turdus > Turdus rufiventris. The sequence continues at coordinate 789,596 of PYHW01010281.1, forward strand.
CTTTGCCCTTCAGGGTGAGGCTTGGTGGAAAAGGCTGAGTTCCAGGGGGAAAATAATAATTTGCATCATGTAATTAAGAAATGTATCACTGGGTGTACACCTAGTGAAGGTGAATTATGGAGTCTTTTGGGTCGATTAAATCTGGAATTTTGTGTTGTGTGCATTCTTCTTGCTTTTTTTTTTTTTTTTTTGATGTAATGTACTGAAACATCTCATAAGACGGACATTTGATCTGAAACTGTACATACGTTTGGGGGCTGCAGCTGCTGTGAAAGGCAATAGCTTTCCTTCTAGGATTTGCATGCAGTAAAGGTGCCACAACAATGTTCTGTAACATTCACCTATAGGAAGGGGCATACAGACAAATAGATTTTTAATTACTTCAAGAGACACCAATAGAATTACAGATTTCTAAAGATTTTTTTTTAATCCATTCTTGCTGCTTAAATTAGGCTACACCCAGACTCCAGAACACAGGAATAGTCTTTGGGTCCAGACTTTTTTTGTTGGGATGGTCAAATAATGATTCTTTGAAAAAGAGCAACTAAGAGCTCAAAATATTGAAGAAAATCAGGATTCATTAATTGTTTACTGCATTAGAAGTGATGTGTCTCTTTAATAAAAATACCAAATATTGAGCATTCTAGCCCTTTTAGTGAGTTGAAAGTAGGAACAACCTGCTAAGAATGACTTGCCTTAGAGTGAGCTGGCATTGTTGTTTACTAGATTAGACAAGATGCATTTCAGTCAATAAAGAATGGAGCTTTTACCAGATGATTGACTTTGAAAGGATTTGCTTTGCTTCTTATGTAGTTTTTCTGTTACACATCCTGAGATGAGCTCTGGCCAGCTTTGCCAAGAGATGTGATTACTTTCTATTGCTCTGTTAAACTGCAAAAATTGCTGTGAGTTGGAAATCTACTCCCATGCTCAAGTTTAGTCTGAGCTTTCATAAGAGCCGTGGAGAGAAACTCCATGGAAGTCAAGAGATTGCATCACTCATTCTGTATCCTATTAACAAGGCAGGGACAGAGCAGATTTTGCCCATCAACATGCAATAAAATGCTGTCAACTGTAGCTCCCTGTGGAAATGATAAAATATTACTCAGAAAATTTTGTCAAATAATTTTAAACTGAAAAAACCTATGGTGAAATTGCATGGGAGTTGAAGTCTAGACCAATGTGAAGGGCTCACTTTGATATATTTTGAAATCAATTAGAACAAAGGAAACTGAAATTTTCCAACACCTCGCCCACAAAAATGAGGATTTATTCCCTGGCATGCCACAAATTTCTGCCTCAGTGATTTTTTCCAGAAACATTATTAACTTGTTTTTTAAACTTGCTACATCTAAAAATTAATGATCTCCCCTAACCATGCAGGCCTCTAAACCTTTTTGGAATAATGGATTTTAATTCCCTTGCTCTCTTCCTTGTTTAGGCCCTCTTGGTTCATGCTTGTTATCAAGAAGAGCTTGTGATTATCTTGTTGGCAAAGACCCTGTGCTTATTTCATTCTTATCACAAAGAGGAGAAAAATGACACTTTGGTACAGTTTTATGCAACTGTACAGTGGGGAAGAGTTTTTTTGCTAGTGCCCAGCTGTCTGAAACCAGCAGTGCATCAATACATCCATTCACCCAGATAATCATTTTCCCACATCTGATTTAAGACACTTCATTGAAGTTATTATGCTCATGTAAAAGAGCAACAATATATGAGTGAGCCAGGCCTGGGGCATTGATTTTCCTCTAAAAGATGAAAGCAAATGAAGAAATTCAGAGAACAAACCGATGGGTAAAAAAAAACTGGAACAGAACCATTTCTGCAGGGAGATTTAGGACTTAATCCTCTGAAGAAAAACCTGCTCTGGCCCTGATCCAAAATAGTACTCAAGTCTTAACTCTAACTCCATCAACAGTTCCACTGCAGCCTAATGTCTGTCCAAGTACTTTGTAGGCTGGTGGTAGAATATCAGTAATTTGCAAGGCTAAGCCCTCAAAGAAATGATCTTGGTTAAGTAATAAGGACTGGCAATGAGCTGAACTTGTAAGAGATGGAACGAGCTGGCTGTGGGCATATCAATGGGTCGTAAAGCTGAGTGAGAAGTATTAAGGGAGTTGGAGCAAAACCTACTGAAAAAATAGCTTTACTAATATTTATGCATTTTCAAATTTAG